>JALJCO010008795.1:952500-1289516 GCA_023101725.1 Atherinomorus stipes | reverse complement strand
CACTCCAGCAGCAAAAGAACCAGCTCTTATCTGTCACGATAGGAAATTAAAGGATCTGATTTGAAGCTATATCTGACTTACACTTGTATACATTTATTCTAACTGTAAGCTGTCCAGTCGTGCAGCCTAATATAAAATAATAATATAAAAAGCTGAATGAAATCACCTAGAACTGCTGCTCTTTTCCCTTGAAAGGTCTATTTATTTTGTGTATATCTTGGCTGTATAAGAACAAGTTATAGAGCACCAAGTTCACCAATATATCTGAACAGAAATATTAAATATTTTATTAAGGTTAAGGGGCCCTTAGTCTAGAATGCAAAAGAATTCAATTAGTTCCAGTTTTTGAAATCAAAATGTTTGCTCTCTGCTCCTACAGCTCTTCTGGGATTGTGAGCAAAATGATGAGCGCATTCACCTTTTCACTCACTTATAGAATTTAAATCACTATTAATTTAATCCTGGTGGACTTTTATATTGACAGAAAGCAAGGCAATCTGTTTTCCAAGACTGCAAAGAGACCTTATTTTTCTACACAATGACATGTGTTCACTTAAACCACCAAATTGCCTTTAGCTTTTCATTCTGAAACAACTAACAAAACAGAATGCAACAGATGCACAGAGAGCTAAAGCATTTCTAATGGCCTGACTAATGGCTGGCCAGCAGCTTTATAAGACCCCTGTTCATGCGGCTGGTTTTCAGAGTGGAGTCACAAAAAGGTTTGATGCAAAATCTACTGGCACTCTTGTATTTCGACAGTTCCCTCGCTCTGAATTAATGAGCTCTCTGAAACAGGGCAGCAACCATAACAAACAATTTCCCCTGTGCTTGTACGTGCAGAAGTGTTATTGATACAGTTACATGCTGATAAAGCTTTGATTGGTCTCTTTTTGTGCCCCATGCATGGAAGTCATCAGACCCCAATAAGCTGCTTAAGAACTCGGAGGGTCACCTTCCTGAAATGAGCGCTGACACGGACAGATATACATCTCAACAACACAGGGGCCAAAAAAAAGATAAAGACGAATAAATCACATATTCCCATGTGGTATACATGAGCAATGACTCTTGAAACTCAAACTTTATTTCTTTATTATTTTCTTTTTTGGTCCACTTGTTTTGTTTTTGTAGCTTTTTACGTAAAACGCATGTAGAACCTCTACCTTCGTAACTACAGTCAAAATTCAGACAATTTCTTTCAGGACAGCCTGATGTTGCCAGATTATGATGCTAAAGTGATGTTACATGAATATATCAATAATACCGTATTTTCTGGACTGAAGTCACTCCTGAGTAAAATTGCATCAGTCAAAAAATGCATCATGAACAGAAAAAAACATTTATAAGTGACACCGGACTATAGGTTGTATTTATTTATCTAAAATAGGGTGATTTTAGGATTTTTCATATCCTGTTTGTAACTGCTTAAACTAATCAGTCCAATTCCAAAGTTAATGCCTGTAAATGATCATAAACATCATAACTAAGAAAGATAAACATGTCTTTTGAGTATTTGTTCCACCACACAAGCAGTACAGCCAGATGTCTGAAATGAAGTCCTCTCACTGAGATAAGGCTATTTTGGGATTTTTGCCTTTGGGGCAGAAAATAGTCGTCACAAGCCTAGAGTGCCCTCTTTTGACATAAGATGGTACGATGTTTTTTGGGTTTTTTTTCTATTTACAGTTATTGATGCTACCTTCCATCCCCCCAAAGCCAAAGACTGTAAAAAATTGGTCGTAGTATCCGCCCATGTCTAAAAGCTGAAAGTGAGCTCAGTTGGGCATTTCCCACCGTCGCCAATTCTTGACGTGTCCCTTATCTCTCACTTCTGGAGAATACAACAATGGGCAAAGACAGAACTGCTCTGAGCCACGAGCCAAATGATTGGCAGCCAAGCTAAATGCTGACCGGAGCTAATCCAAAGTGAGCAGAAAGGAATGAAAAATAGGCAGTTTAACGGTAAGACATGCTCAGACTTGCTGTTAACCAGATAAAAACTGCCATTTTGCTACTCTGCTACTGGCTGGGGCCTTCTTGAAGCAAGCAGGGAGCTAACTGTTAGCAAAAATTGGCACCTGGTCTGCCAAAAGAACTTTCTTATCCTTTGTTGATCTTTGGCTGCTCATGTTTGGATATTACTGTAAATTTAAACTATCTAATTGTTAGAAAGTTTGAAAGGAAATTGTGCAATCATAATTGGGTCAAAATGGAGGTCTCTTAGCATTATAGAAGTAAGCAATCTCTTTTTTATTATGAAAATGTGACAATAAATAGTTTTTATATCTCATTGTGGACATTTTGTAATTAAACTGTAAAATCCTGGATGGGATTTAAATACCTGGAAAACTTACATAGAAAAATTAAGCTGCTGATCACACTTTATTCCACAGCTACACACTACTGTTTTCGAGAACCAAATAATAATTGTCTCTGCTTTCATAAGTTGGCTTTGTTATGTTTTTCTGTGTGTATCTCTCTACATTTTTCAGCTGAACTTTTGAGTTTTAAAATGTTTTTCTACTTTGGTTTGGATGCTGTGATGCTGATTAATCTGGCATTTTTCTTTTTTCTACATTTGTGATGAGTAACCCCAAAAGGGACAACTGTTGACGTGTGAAATATGACCCCCAAGTCTCTCTTCCAATGATCTCTTGACTATAATAGGAAATGACACATTAAATGGACAAACTTGAAGACAACAGTGGGAACACAGAGAATAAAGTATTCCATGTTCCACATGGCTGAAGCAACAACGTCTCAGGCTCAGCCCTCTCCATGGCTGTTAGATTATATGGGTGGACGGAGACTGCAGACAGGATGGTTAATGTAAAGGCAGAGAAATTATAGTGCTTGTTAGAACAGATGGTGTAATCTGTAGCTTATAATTTACCAAATACTGAGAGAGTTCACTATCATCACGTGTCGATGCATTTGGTGCCATTATTTCAGTCATTAATGGGTTACAAAGAACACCTGAATGCATTCATGGCGATCTTTAGAGACTTGAACAACATCTCTCTCTGCTACACTTTAAATTTCTGACATTTTGTCAAATATTTTTTTACTGTTTTTTTTTAAGTTTTAGATTTTAGATGTTCGTTTTTACCTTTTACATAATTTGATGTTAAATATTGACACAACATAATTTTCCATTTGCTGTAGGTATTACTGCGGCATTATTTAGTTTTGGTTCAGTTGCCTTCCCAATAAACACAGCTTCTTCTAGCACTTTAAAGCAGAAGTCCTAACTGGATTGCAGAGACATCTTGAATTGATCAAACTTGCCTTCTAAAATGCAGGTCTCTCTCTAAAATTGTCCTTTGATTCCTTTCACAGACAAATTACACCAACAGATCTTCAAAAGCTAATTGAGAGATCAAACACAAGATTTCAACATTAAACCTTTGTGAGCTGCAAAGAAGACTAAAATCACAGACTGCAGTTGCATAATCATGGCTGGTTGCGATCCCTGCAGACTGAAATGTTTAATCACACAAACAAAACATCTGCTTTCTCTTCACATTCCCTCTCTGATTTCACGTTGCTTGCATTCGGAACTGCTCACTTCACATATTCAGTTATTTTTATCTGCCTCTCAGCATCAGTGACTATGGCTGTGCTGCACCGGTGTCCCTGCCTGTGTCACTGATCTCTATGGCTTGTTGGATTAATCTGCCAGCAGGTCATGCCTCTGCCTTCCTTCTGCCCGAGCTGCACCGTGTTATACGATGCATCTGCCCGGGCAACCACGTCACCATTTCTTTAGGGTACATTGCAAATGATTCACACTAGTGAGCCATTTTGGAAATGGATGTTTTCACAACCCTGCGAGGAGAAGAGCGAGTGGGTTGAGAGCAGACGCCCTGAAAGACAGGCCTCTCTAATAGCCCATATAGTGTCTCCATACATGAGAGGTGATTAGCTGCACAATTAATTTGACAGATCCATCTTTTTAAGTGTCTGAAGGCTTCTCCTGTGTGTGTGATTGACTTGTTTAAAGAGTAGGCATGTCTTCGTTGTGACATTTAAAGATGGATTCTATTTAAATAAAACAAGAAGGGCTATTTGGAGGCTGCTTTTTAAATGAATAATCTTTGGAGAAAGATTCAGTCCTCAGTGTGTTATTTGGACACCCCTGTTAGGCACTTCAGGCTGTTAAAAGCTCTGAGAGCATGGCAGGCGCTTAGCCCCACTTGTGAAGAAGGATCTGTTGTTTACAAAAACCAATGGGCATTTAAGGATGCAGCGTGTTTTTCCTCTTTTGAGAGAAAAGCTTCAGGGAAACAGGTTAAAGGAGCTAAGACCAGCACTCTGATCCTCTTCATTTGAATGCTCAAACGGGGGGGATCTTTAGCCCAGTGTGTTTTTTAATTCATTTCATTCATCCTCTCTTTAAGTTGGACTTTTAGAGCATTTTCGACTTCTTTCTTCTGGTGCCTCGTGGCAGTGGCTGGCCGGGCAGCCAGCCACAACACAGCCAATGAATTCACAGTCAGGATCCCATCACTGGGCTGCTATCCCCCCACTGAGAGCTGTGGTTTGCCACGAAGGCTGACCCATCACACACTACTGAAGAAGCACCGGGGCCAAAGAGTTTATTGAAGTACACATGGGAGGTGCCTGTGGGGAAATCAGCCGTCCTACCCCTCCTCTGTGCTTTTCTACGTGCTGTCTATCACTCTCTTTCCCTCTCACTGTCCAACACTGTAAAGGCGTGGCAGGCGCCCCCTCAGGGAGCTATTTGCCTTCTATAAAGCCTATTGCTATGGAAATTGTGTGTAATTTCAGGGGGGCCATTAACAGTGAGAATGCAGGCGTGCATATATAGCACTACTATCATCACCGTGGAGCTCAGCATCACCGGGGCAGAATCTCATATTCGTTGCTCCTTTGCTGGGGTTGCCCCCATAACATGTCATGCACCAGATACTAGCAGAATATTGAACTGACAGACTTGGGAGTGGACAGCTGGCAAAGAGAGACGAGACGTGGATAGACTGAGGGGGAATTCGAGGAGGAGGCAGCTGCTCTGAGAGTCACGAGTAGAGAGAAAGGGAGCGCTGAAAGGAGAGGGAGATTGGAATAATATATGAGGGAGATGGAGGCAGCAGAAGAAAGAGTGAAGGGGCTAGTGGAAGGGGATCTGAGGAGAGAGAAGTCTGAATCAATATTTATACTGTGAGGCGAGACAATTCTGAGGGCAGTAATTAAATTGGTGTGTCATATTTCATTCCATTACTATGCTGCGCGTGCATGCAAATGATCCAAAGGCCTCCTTTTCAGAGTAGATTTCATTTCTTTTATGACAGTGAATAGAACTGAGCCAGGCAGAGAAAAATAAAATACTCCCAGTATTCATGAGCCTATTGTTAGGAACTTGGGGGCCATTCAGCTGCAGTTCAGCAGGAAGAAGGCCAGTCTGCTCCAAAACATTTCACAGTTGAAGTTGGGACTTGTGTGGGGGAAAAAATCACTTTATTTGAATGATAATTGGCAAAATGAGACAACAATGTCATTGATTGGCTACACAAGTCTGACTCCCCAGCATCACCTCTCTTCCTCCTCTTCCTTTTCCCTTTTCACTCTGGAGCCGAGAAGAATGAATAAAACATATCAAAGTAAATGTTGCGCTGAAACGCTGCCTGTGCAGAATATTTTGGGTCAGATGTAGTCTCCTTTAAAGATTTAGCAGCTACATATCCCCTGCTATTTTCACAAATATGATGAATAACGGCTCCGGTAGGAAAATTTCATGGATGGCTCTGGAAGGTGACCGCCCTTCTGTAAACCCCGCCACCAGTGTTTACAGTAAGCATTAGTTGCAGGTGCCTGCCTCCTGATTACAGTGCTCTGCACTTCTGACAAATGGAATTTGGGTGGGGGAAACAAACACAGCTGTGCTCGGCATAGCCAATTAAAAGTTTCCCTTCCCATCTCTTTGCCTCTCAGTATTGGCTGTTTTTTTTGTTTTTTTCCCCTGGTTTCAACTCTGCTGCACAAGAGCAGGGATCAAAAGATAGAGAAGGGTGTTCAAAGCTCGGCATCAGTGATTTTCTTAACTAAAAGTGCCTTTTACTATTCTTACTCAGTGTATTCAATCCCCTCTGAGGAAAAAAAGAAGGATGACCCTGACCTGGGAGTGCATGAAAAAGCACAAAATGGCAAGGGATGGAAAGTCTCTGGAGTGGTGCCATGTTCGCAGCGCAGGTTCTGCCAATGGCATCTGAAGTGCTGCCAATGGGAAACACAACATTAACGGCTACAGTGGTGAAAGAACAACAGCTGCTTATGTTGTGTATCCCGGTGCCAGTGCCCGTGGGGGAATTATGGTTGTCAGATATGATATTGTGCTGCTGCAACTTCCTGAGTTTATATACTTGTGTGTGTGTGTGTGTGTGTGTGTGTGTGTGTGTGTGTGTGTGTGTGTCTGCAATATATTTATGCAGGAACCAAGAATACATAGAGGAATTGCAGAACATTGTTTTTCTGTTTTTTTTTTTTTTTTAACCCTTTAGTAAAAGAAGTGCCATCAATATAAATACATCTACTGTATGTGCTGCATCAGGTCTTAGAGGATAACTTTCTTTTTTAATCACCCTAGACCTTATTTCTAGGAGTTTATATGTGCATTTACTCACGTTAAAATTTCGCTATCACTTTGACTCCTTCTGAAGATATTTAGTTGAGTTGCCCCTTCAGCGTGCATCCATATAACGCAGTGATCACCAATCCTGGTCCTCAAGGACCGGTATCCTGCTGGTTTTCCAGGTCTCCTGCAGCAGCACACCAGAGTCAGACTCAGACAAGCTCTGCACAACTCTGCTAATTAGTCAATGATTTCAATCAGGTGTGTTGCAGCAGTGAGACATGGAATACCTGCAGGATACCGGTCCTTGAGGACCAGAATTGGGGATCCTGATTTGGGAGAGACGGGGCAGCCTCTATATAAGGCAATATGTGCAGCAAAACTCTTCATTTCACCAATACTTTAAGTAGAATGAAGGAGCGAATGAGTACAATTGTCCTGTGAGGTCAGAGTTTTGTGTATTGCAGTTTGTTGGTGTCTAATTTGAGCTGCTTTTCTTAGCTGTACTGTAGCAGTGGGCATCGGGGGCACACGGCGGCCTGTAGAGTGTAGAGAAACCCCTAATAACTAACAGAGAGCTAACTCTGAACTATTAAAACTACCCATTAAACATTGCATCTTCGGAAATGCGAAAGTGACAGCTCTGCTTTTTCCTCTCTTTTTTTTGTCTTTTTTTTTTAAGGTCTACACAACGGCAAGTTGGGGGATTACTTCTGAAACGTGAGCACAATTCCTACAATAAAAATGGTTCATGGACAGAATACACCGGTGAGTGAAACCATATCACCAGCTTAATGCTAACCGTTAGCCTATGGCTAATTCACTTACTTCTCAGGGGTCTCTGTGGTACTGCATGTTCTTCAAACTCCATATCAGACTCTGGGTCGAACGCATACAGCTCCATACGGGTCCATTTTATTCCGTTGATCGGAGTCCGATCATCCATCAGTGTTTACAAATATCCATGTGAGTTGCAAGACCGGTGTTACACCGAAATTCCTAACCCTTCAGAATCTGTGACTGTTCCGTGGCAACGTCACGAAATAGGCGTCGACACGCTGATTGTTCGAAAGCTTTGGCAGTTTAGTGCGGTCACTCTTTTTTCTTCCGTGTTGGAAATTAGATGCATAAAAAAACTAATATTTAACACCAAATTAGTTTCTATGGTAGCGATGGGAACATATTTAACTTATAAATGCCTGTAGTTGACTTTTGGATTGTTTAAAAAAAGCATGATACAGCTCCTTTACTGTTTTTGTAAAAGAAAAATGTAAAAGATGGAATGAGCCACAATAATTCATCTGTATTTGAACGACCTCACTGTAACTTAAAATAACCACGTTCCCATTTATTAATAATTTTTGTTGGGCTCTTTTGTAAGAAATGCATACGGTGTTATCAATTTTGTTTTCAATATTGTAGGATCTGTCAAGACAGGAGTGCCCAGGTCTAGTCTTCAAGAGCTACTATCCTGCACATTTTGGTTGTGTCCCTTCCCCAACACACCTGAATCAAATAAATGGCTCGTTATCAGGCCTCTGCAGAGCTGAATGGCATGCATGAGGGAATTAGCCATTAGATTCAGGTGTGTTGAAGAGGGTATGTTCTAAAAATGCAGGACAGTAGCTCTTAAGGACTGGAATTGTGCACCCTGGGTTAAGAAAACAAAATAATTATTGTATATTCGTGTTTTTGCTGTGAGCAAAACAACTTGTAACAACCACAGCCCAGTATAGACTCCCGTTCTACAGCGAACATTTTGTGTTAGTCAAGACTACTGTAGTTGGGAATAAATGTATCTCTGGATGTCACATCACACCAGCCACAACTTTATTGGCCTAAGAAAAACCTTATTCTTCTTTTTCTTTCCTCTGTTTCTCATATCAGTTTGTGAACTGATGGAAAACTTTAACTTTATGACGGACTGTTCCTTGTATTCATATGCGTAGCTATTCTATGGAATAAAGAAGAAATTTGAAGGTCACTGAGATTATTTTCTTCCCATCAGATACTCTCATATCTTCTGCTGGCTTCTTCTGTATCTTGTTTTGGTTACTTCACTGATAGTCTGAATCATGGACATCCAGGTAGAATAAATAGCCATGTTTGTATCATCTCCTTAGGTTTACCTTCACAGTGTCAGGATGTCTTTGCCTGAATAGACACAAAAAAAATCTCACATGTTGGATTTCTGGTCTCATATCATGTACCTCCCCTAATTGTGTCATTTTGGTCCTATTTTTGCTTTAATGTCAGGCATCTTAATATGAGGTCTCAGGGCTCCAATACACCTCACAGAAGCCAAGCACCAGCTGCAACTATTTTTGGGTCGCCTCCTGTCACTAACATCTGGCCAAAAAAAGAAAAAAAAGAGACATTGAAACACAGAGCATGGACTGTGTCCAACTAGTAACTGGGTTGCACTATCTATATCTGTGCAAGAGGAATAAAATAAATAAATAAAGCACAAAACATAAGAGCAGTGTTTGCGTATCATTAAATAGTCGCTACATTTGGAAGTGTTGATAGCAGTGATTGGTTTGTTGGCTGTGGAAGATGGCAAATTTAAAAAAAAGCAACAATTAGTGAAATCATAGGTTCTCCATCCAATCACAATGATCTCTTTTATGAGAATGCACATCTGACATCATTGGGCCTTTTTCTGTTTACATCTACAATCTCAAGTTTCTCACAAGTAAAGTTTGTTAAAAACATGCCAAAAAGCACGCTAGAGAAACACCCTAACCTTAGTAAGCTCACAAGACAAGTGAAGGGCAGAATGGTGTAAATTAATACAATCTTTACAAGCTGCTGAACAACAAATGAAGTTCAAAATAAGATGTGTTACCTCCTGTTTCAGTCTAAGACATGGGTGCCAACCTTGTACTTGATTTAAGCTTTAAACCTGAAGTATCTAAATGCTACTTCATTAAATGTTCATGTAGCCATTTTACAAACGGATGGATGAAAACCTGAAAGTCTACAAACTGTGTACTGCAACTACATCATCATACTGAGAATTTGTTTGAATATTGAATATTTTGATTCTGACACAAAATATATCTGTTCAGCTGTGTGGATTTCTGTTAAGTGATTTTATTTAGGAATTTCTGAAAGTCTTAATGTGCAGAGTTAAATAATTCAATAAGTACATCTCATATAAGCAAAAGAAGCAGTAAAAATATAAAAGATAGTAAGAATATGTGGACGTAGATTTAATCATAAAAGGGACAATAAAAGATATGGTAAAAACTGAGCTAATCTGATAGTAGCTAGACCGGAATGTTTGAGAAGAGTAAAAAAGTCCTTGAATGTTTGCTAGAACAACACCGGGACACATGAATTCTCAGGTGAGCCACCTCACCCGTTTGTTTAACATCACTTTGTCTGTACTGGCCACGAGAGCTGCAGCTGCAGCCGAGCATGTGACTCTGAGGGAAGTGGAAAAGATGAAATACGCAGAAATTCTGAATAAGACGAAGATGAATACGATGATTGCCACTCCAGAAGAATGCATGTTTGCCCAAAATTTTGGCTCATTCCGATGCCAATGGATGTGTGCATTCTTTTTAAACTGCTAAATATATAGAGTCAGCTGTAAAAAAGAGACATGATAGAACAGTGCAGATTATTATTGGAAAGAAAAGATAGATGTTTATTATCCACTACGTCAGTGTTTCTCAACTCTGGTCCTCTGGACCCACTGCCCTGCACATCTTCGAGGTGTTCCTACTCCAACACACCTGATTCAGATGAATAAACTTTACCAAATTCTTATCAAGCCTGTTAACGAGCCAGTCATTTGATTCAGGTGTGTGAAATTAGGGTTGCCTAGAGGACCAGAGTTGAGAAACGCTGTTACTTTTACACATCTGAATCAAATAAATGGCTCATTAACAGGCTTGCAGAGAACTTGATAAGGAAGTTTATTCATCTGAATCAGGTGTGTTGGAGTAGGAACCCATCGAAGACGTGCAGGGCAGTGGCTCCTGAGGACCAGAGTTAAGAAACACTGCTCTAGAGGTGTGTCTCATGTTGAAGTGTGCAGACTGCGAAGTGCGCAGACTACGTAGGCTACGGAGTGTGCTATGTAGTCCGCACACTCCAAAGCAGCCTCCTGAAACGGTAGGCTGCTGAAATGGGACATCCTAGCAGATGAGAATTACCCATAGTGCTCCACTCTCATTGCGTAGTAACTGCAGACTCCACAGCTGTCTAGTTATGGCTTTCTTTCCGCTTTTTCCCTCAGCTACGTTGTTAGAAAAAAAAGAAAAAGAACTGATATGGAATACATTTTATTCCTTTTCATTTATCTGTCATTACCTGAACGTGGACACCCCACTAACCCCTTGTTAACCCAAAAGCTGTGTTAGTGTGTTGAGTGGTTGTAAACTTTACAACATTGCATTTTCACCACCGACCAAAGCTGAAACTGATATCAGGTTGAGGAAGTGAACTGTGTGTGGGGTCACGTCACTATGTCTCCCATTGATCATGTGCCCTGGCTACTTGGCCACAGGGAGATCCTTTTGGCTGACTGGATAGTGCGCATGATTTTCACACAGGAGTTTGTGGATCAAATCCCCCTGGGCCTACCTTAGGTACCTTGCCACATCAGCATTCCTGACTAGTGCATGAACTGGCTCAACAACCATGGCAACACGAAGACGCATGGAAGTATGAGGACAGTGACATTTGAAACTGATGTTGCTACTTCTGATTGTCAGGGAGCATAAATGGGCCACTTAAGAGGTGCCACTTGTGTTCGAGCCAGCTTCAAGTGGCTATAGGTGATTATCACGCTTTCCGGAAGTTTCTGGAATCCAGGCATTTCCTCTTCCAGGCCATTTTAACAATAGCTGTCCCTGCTCTGTTACACTTTGTAAATCAGATAAACGCCAACCATACTTAAGTTTTCATTGATTTCCGACTGAAGTGATGCTAAGGAAGAAGTAGATCAAAGCAATCGAGTCGCCGTGGTAAAGGGCCGAATTTTATGATAAAACAACGCGGCACGTTTGTTTGTAGCCGTCAGACTACACAGCTGGTGTTAGCAGGCTAGCATTAGCCAGCTTGATGACGTTCCCAACTTTGTGCGGCTGAAAACACACAAGCATCTGAAACTGTCTTCTTTTTTGGCAGTCCCCAGTTGTTCCACTGGAAACGGGAGGGTACAGACCCGATTTTCAGATTCTTGTGTGTTAAGATGCACAAAGTTAGGCAAGTCAGCAAATGCTAGCCTGCTAACGCTAGCTGTGTAGTCTGCATCATTGAAGTGCCGGCTACAAACAAACGTGCTACATTGTTTTATTATAAAGTTTGGCCCTTCACTCCGGCGAATCGCTTTGATCCACTTCTAACTTAGTATCACTTCAGTCGGGAATCCATGAAAATTTAAGTAGGGTTGGCGTTTATTCAATTTACAAAGTGGAACAGAGCAGGGACATTGAACTGGACCGGAAGAGAACCAGCTAAGTGTTTCAAGTTACGGAAGCAGGAACACGGAAGCGTGATAATCCCCTATTTGAGGAACTGCAGATGCTCGTTGACTTCATTTTTCCGAGCCAGTATATTTGAGGAAAAGTAAAGCTTTCATTGCTTGTTCTGGATTTTAGTAAGGTATCCAAATTATAAATGACATGGAATCAGTAGTGTAACATGATGGTGGTCCCGGTGCAAATATTTTTTTTGTGCCCCACCTCCACCGTAAACAGCTGAACCCAGGGATGGTGGAGAACATCCTACCTTCGTTATGCAGCAATCTCTGAATTCTAACCATCAGGTTTCTTCCTCTGACCAGTTTTATAATCCGTTGCACTGCTGGCTTGAAGATTACGTCCATATCTAAACCTCTCATGTCGGCGGGTGCTCCGCCCCACCTGCTGAATCCAGTTATGTAAAACAGTTCTTTACTCTGGCCCAGCAAAGAACCGATGCCTGTTTAAAAGCAGTTTGGAGAGTGAGGAGCGCGTGGCTCTGAACCAGAACCAGCTCAGTAGAAAATGGACCCATGGTTTACTCTCATTTTACCGACCCACCTGAGGTATTCCATTTACAAAAACAGCAACATGTGGCATTGGACCTTTGGCTCATTACTTATGAGGGTGGGACTCAGCCAATCAGAGTACATATAGCTGTTTCCATACACGTGCCCATTACAACGCATCAGAGGGTTTTATGTGTGTGTGTTTTAAGATAAAGAAAAGGTAAAGTGGTGTGCATGAGGTTATGCTACATGGACAGGGGCATTTTTTTTAAATTTACCTTCCCCCTAAATCTGACGGACAGCTGCTTATTTTTTCCCCTTCATTCATGGGCCCCTGAATGTGTCGGGGCCCTGGTGCAGCTGCACCAGCTGCACCGCCTGTGCATGGAATACATTATTGAGTTGTACTGGTCATTATGTGAAATACTCCCTTTGAAACATTTTTATATTGATTGACTGATTGAAAAGTTTCTTTGAATGTAAGACAAAAAAAGAAAAAAAGAAATACCAAAAAAGTAAGAAGAAATAGTCCTTGTCCAAAAAGAGTTGAAAAAGAGTCCGCGCACACAAACTTCTACCTCACATTGTTCTTCATATTACATCTTATTGTAACATTGCTTAGTGCGTGTGGAGATTTTAACTACAGAACTTTTATCACTTTTCAACATGAATATTAGTCCATGTAACAAACTTTTATTCAAAGATATTAATTATTATATTGGTAAATACATAAATGCACACCAACATAAATCAGTAACATTTATGTTTATCAGTGAATTATGATTTAATCCTTTTTTACACCAAATAAAATGTCAACTGCAAATGTTAATTATCCTCGTGATTCTTATCCAAAGAAAACAACACAGTGGGAGATTGTCAAAAATGTCATGCCAAGCAAACCCACTTTAGATGAGACAATAAAAGCAACTTTTACCATAATTGCTTGTTTTTGGATCGACAAAATAGGCAAGAAACTTATGAGAGTTTGGGTAGTCGGCATCTGATGCTGGAGAAATTTAACGTTTCCAAAAATAGCAGAAAAAGTCAAATGCCAAAGCGTGGAGAGAGATAATCATTCTGCTGGTGCTGACAAGCTGATAAAACTTCATGCATGACTTCTCGCTTTGTCAGGAGCAGCCAGCTGGAAGAATGACATATCTACTCATTAATGTGAGGAACATATGTGAGGGCACACAGCTGCCAGACCCGGGGACGGGTGCGTGGTAGCCCTTGGCCAGCCCTCTGCTGCTTGCTGGTGCAGCCGAGGCTTCAGCAAAGGAGTTCACAAACTCACCGTGACATTACAGAGCATAAAATAACAATCCTAATTCCTCCATTACAAGCTTTGATCACATAAAGTTGAAAAAAAAGATTCAATCATTTTATTTAATTTGTGGCTTCTTTCTTTTCTGCTGCAGCTTCACAGAGCAGAAGACACACAGGAACAATTCATCATCAAATGATCAAACATTTCTAATCATGTCACTGATTGTCCTTTAATAGAAAATTCATGTCTTGGAAGATGATCATACAAATTCCCTTTCTTCTTATGTGAGCCACCACAACAACAAAACTTCTATAAATCCTGATTTTAATATTCCCGTTTTGTATGCATGTTTCTGACAACCAACTCTAGATGGCACTGGAGACCCTGTGGACTAATTTCCTTTGTGTTTAAGTGTGTGCTTGTGTGTGTGTGTGTGTGTGTGTGGTGGGCATTTTTGCTTGCAAGTGTGTGTACATGCAAGCACGCCTCTGTCTACATTTGCACGTATGCCTCCCAGATTCAATTATTCATCATTTCCAGTGCAAATATGGCTTGCCTTTTCCTTGTCTTTCCTCCCCCCTCCTCTTTCAGTTTTGTTTATTATTTATAAAGCCAAATCTCACAATGTTTGGGTAGAATAGAAAGCCGGGCAGCAATAATGTCACCGCGTAGGTGCCATAATTATGTTCTGAGATAGACTCACAAGGAAAATGTATTGGTCGTGTGTTTCAGTAACCCCCGTCCTGCCGAGTCAGACACATTCGTTTGGCCTGTGTCTCGGCACTGATAGCCAGCATCTGCTGACTACATTATCTCACCAATAACCAGCAGACATGATTCTCCAATAGCATGGTCTGGAATGCGTATCGGCCAATAAATCATCCAACACTCCACTATATGATTCATTTAGCTTTTATCCATTGATGGTTCTTTTTTTTTCCTCCGTGAGGGAGATTTCACATGCAAAGAATTATTCATTATGACATATCGACTTTGGAAAGAGAGTTTCTATCTATGTTATATTCATGAGTCATTCAGCACCCATGGTAAATACATTTATTGATTGTCACGGCTTGCCATGGATCTTCCCGGGCACACGCAGGGATTTATGATGCTTTCCACACACAACATGAGGAATGCTGCATTTGTCTCACTGTTATGAATATGATTAGGATTTGGGGGGCTATAGATGTATACATTGCAAGTCGATTCGCAGGTAGCTTTTAAAAAAAAAACTGTCGGTATGTACCTGGTAATTTATGAAAGCTCTTATGGTGACTCGGATTGAGGAAAGGCAGATATGGTAGATTAAATTTCAGTCTTGTCATCAAATGATTGAGACATCTCTTTCAGCCATTCATAAACATGCACATAAATGCAGCGTGATAGAATTTAGTCTGTAATAAATAGCTGTGGTGACCCTCTCCCAAATGAAAATCCATCTTCATTAAACATTTAGAATGATTAAATATTTGGAATGTAGTCAACATGGCTGGCGCCTGTGGTGAAAAGGCCAAATAAACATTATTTAATAAAAGCAGAGACGATGCAAATGTGTCCCATCGTTGACACCCACAACACAACAGCACAGTATCCATTAATACTAATTTGTTGGCACACCATTTGCATATACCAGGTGAAAGTGAGGGCAAAAACAGCATTAATGACAAGATGGGATTACCACAGTGATTAAGTCACAACAAACTCACCTCTAACTCTCTGTTGTTCAGATATTTTCCTCTTCTGTCTGCTTCCTGTGGAGATTTGCTTAAACTCTAAACCGCCATAAGAATTCTCCTCCCACACTTTCGTTTTCCAACTTAGGAGCCATCATTAGAGTAAAGAGGCTTCCGGTTAGAACTCCGTTTTAGCTGGGATTTACAATAGCCTCTAACTGTCGCCTTCAGGACGAAACCTTGAAATGAAACGTATACCAGCCCTAATGGTTAGATTAAAACTGTTGCAACACATTTGATTTTCTTAGCAACGCAGACTGAGAAAGAGTAAAAAGTTTTGGAAGATGTTTCCTGAATGGGCATTGTTACAGTATAAAACTTCACATTACTCTGACAAGTGTGATTTGATGAGATGCCAACCAACAAAACACAAAGAACAACATGCATGGGTGCTTTCTTTGAAGCAAAGGCACGGCTCTGTGCCCCCAGGAAACGCTTCATTTCAGTGCTGAATTTTTAAAGCTCCTATTTGTGCCATTTACACATTGATTTATTGGGTAAACATCTTTATTTATGTAAAGTAGAAAACAAACATCAGGCACCAGGTTGCAGTTCAAAAGATTATGGAATAATTTACTAAGACTCCCACGCTTTCTGTTTTGTCTTCATAGTCAAATATTTTCTCATTTGATTTGAACAGAACCACAGAAACAGAACTGTTGTAGACCTTTAAAAGAGTTGGATCCATCCATCCATCCGCTGTCTGTCCGTCCATGGAAACTTTCCAGGAGGGAAACCCTGAAATCTCTCTCTCTAGCGACACTTGCGAGGCGTTTCCAGAGCAGGAGGGATACATAATCCTTCCAGTGTGTTCTGGTCCTGCCCCAGGGTCTCCTTCCAGTCGATCAGATACAAACCACCTCAGCCAACTCCTTTTGATGTGGAGGAGCAGCAGCTTTACAAGCTCTCCAAAGAGAACTTATTTCATCCACAATTTCACACTTTTGGTCAAATCTCGTAAACACAGGCGAGGGTTGGGATGAAGATTGGACAGGATTTTTGTTAAATATCCTCCTTTTAACAATAGAAAAGTGGAATGACCTCATTACTATTAATTTCACTCCAGTCCATCTGTCCATGTCTTGCTTCATCCTACCATCACTCAATTGGACCCACTCCTAACCTGGAAAGAAAGCTTTAATCTTTTTGATTTATGAACCACAGTTTCAGTGAAAAGGCTGAATTTTAAATAACGATGGGCAATACCAAAATTTTTCCTGTCGATATGATGCATTAGATTAAGGTATTTTTTTTTCACAGATATCAATATTGAAACCGATACCATAGCTTTGTCATTCTTAAAGGAAAATCATACAATTGTACAGTGTGTATTAATATTTTTAATACAAGGGAAATTTGAATTACTGTATGAAGAAAATTCAGAAACATAAACACTTCAAATAAATTGCATTTATATATATATATATATATATATATATATAAATATATGAGTAAATCAAATAAAATGAAAAATAAACCTCTTTGAAAGCAACTAGACTACAAATTAATATGATTATTTGAATTTCTTAAACTGAATAGGAGTAAATAGTATTTAAGAAAATTATTGTAAAAGTAATAAAACATGGCTCAAGAACCATAATTGAATGGGTAAAGCATCAAAATACAACATGATCATCATCATCATCATCATCATCATCATTCACCCTAGCATCATCATTATGACATCCTATTGGCTCCTATAATCATTTGACCCAGAAGCCACAGAAGGAGGGTGTGTTTGCATGAAAGTTCATTGCTGAAAACTCAGAAGTGAAAATGAATTGTGCAGTGCAGTGGTATCTTGATATTTAAAAAAACAAACAAACAAAAAAACAATCCAGTAGTTCGACTGGCAAATATTGAAGTATCGAGTATGAATATATCAGTTGCTTCACACCGAATGTGCTCTGAGGATAATAGTTTGAAGAAACAAACAGTACAACAGTATCTGCAAAAAAGCAGAGTGAAGCCCTGAGGTGCATCGTCCTCTTCCTGGGCTTGAGATGCTGTCCATGAAAACCACAAACAAGGTCAGTAACAACCCGCTGATTGTAACTTTTCAACAACAGAATAAAGACACAAAAGTCTGGTTCTGTTTTGGGGTTTCTTCGCTGAACTGGGGCCAAAGAGGAAGCATTGATATGGGACCGATGTAAGGCAGACAAAACCAAAGCATTGGCTCAGAAATTCTTTATTCTTGGAAATGTGGAAGTTAAATTGTACATTCGGTTAGCTCCTTTTATTCTTTTTTATTATTCTTTTATTTATCATTTTATCATTTATGATTTATGTCATGTCATGTCACTTTCTGTACCGCTTATCCAATTCAGGGTCGCGGGGGTTGCTGGAGCCTATCCCAGCTATTATCAGGCGAGAGGCGGGGTACACCCTGGACAGGTCGCCAGTCTGTCGCAGATTTATGATTTATATTTTTTATTATTTATATATAATTATTTATTTATTTATTATGATTATTATTATATTTATTCTTTTTATTATTTCTTTCACCTAAGGTAAGGTAGCCATATTTCTTCTTCTTCTTCTTCTTTTTTTTTTTTTTTTTTTTTTTTTTTAAAGATTTATCAATGTTTTGTTTGTGCATTTGTGGCCATGACTCCCTAAAGGCTTTTAGTATCTTTCCTTTTTCCTATCTGGCAAACATAAAGGGTGGCAAACTGACAGAACAATGTCTCCTCCGAATGCTTAATCTGAGACCAGCTTGGGCGCCTAACCCTCGTTTTTACCTCACATATTACTGCTTATTTTACTGTAAGCAGATTTAAAACATTTCACTTTCAGTTCAGAGACCTGAGTTCAAGTCCTGCAGGAAAATGTTCTTGTTCTCCTCTCCCACCTTAGATACTTGTATTTCAGTCTGTTACAATTCCTGTCACAGACATTTTTGGATAAGTTTAGAATTTTAAACACCTGATTATTCATTCATTTTCCATATCACTTTATCCTATTCAGGCTGGAGCCCGTCCCAGCAGCGAGCATCAGGGAAGACAGATCAACCATCACGGGGCCAGCACAGACAGAAAAAAATCCCATCAGAATCATCAGCCTATCATGCATGTTTTCAGACCGTGGGAGGATGATGGAGTACCCAGTAAGAGCCCATGTAGACGTAAAAAATAAGGCTTTGGCATTAAATACAACTCTCACATAACCCCATATAACCTTCCCCTCAAACTGTCACATGTCACATGGTGACAGAGGAAAGTACATCTAATTTCTAATTGTGGGAGCGTCATTCAGTTGAGACCGGGCTGTTTTTGCACAGCATCTTTCCTCCAGCATGTCAAAACCCCGAGTTGTCTCCTGTTTATGTAGCTTTTTACCCCCCATACGTAGACGCGTACACATGCAGGATGGCTCAGTCTGCTGCTCAAATGTCTGAGAAGATAAGGTGTTAAAACTTCTAATCTGCCAGCTCAAGGCGAAGTGAAGCAAACCCCTTGCCTGTCTTTTTTCTTATCCCTTCTGCTGCTCCCCATTCACTGGTAGGCAGATACATGACCCCATCGAGGCAGTAAGGGAAGGAGAGAGGCAGAAAATACGGCAACCAGCCAGAGAAATGTAAGTCTTTACTGTTTTTTGGTCATGGTTGGCACATTTACATGGAGGCTGAAGATAAAATGGGAGCCAGGATTTCTGCTTAATACTGAAAGAAGGGAGTGATTGAGGGAGAGATAGAGTGGAGAGGCGGAATTAAAGGAAAAGAGGAGGGGACAGAGGAAGATAAGGGAAGGAGGGGGAGAGAGACCACACTTGAGCAAAGGGGAAACGGCAAAACAAGCTTGGAGAGATAGATTTAGAGAGAAGCTGAAGTGGAGGGATGGGACTGATGAGATGGAGAGAGCGGCAGAGTTAGAAAGAGGAGAGGATGTTTAAGCCTGCTGCTCCGTTTGAAGGCAGGATTTTAGAGAGAGACGTGACTTCAGTGTGCTTAGATGAAACCTTTATTTTGAAGTAAATCCAATTCACATATTAATTCCAAACATGATCTCTTTTAGTATTTGTGGAAGGTGGGATAAAATGAGGCACATTCAACTGAAGCGTGACATATAAATGTCTAATTACAGGTTTTTATGTTACAGGTAATTACAGCTTTCACCACAATAATGCATCGTCCTCCCACTGGGATGAGTTTTTCATATATATTCTTATAAAACCAACTGAGAGTTTCGACCAAAGCTTTCTTTATAGAATGATGTCTGTAGAATGATGATGATGATGAATAAAGTAAAAATGATGAAGTGCTGAGTCATTTCCTCTAAGGAGAATACCAGTGAAGATTATATGAAAGATCTTAACTGTGGAAGCATCCTGGGAGAATCTCTTAGTATGAAAGTTTACTTTGAATCATGCTCATTAGAAAATCATGCTTTGAAAAAAAAAGAAAAGTCAAGCATTAACTTTTTTTTTTTCTTAAAAAAAAAAAAATCTCAGCCTTATTCCCAGAATAACAAAATTCTGGAGCAAAACTATTAAAGCCTTGGAGGAGGTGGGAATACAAAGACGGGCGCCACCGTATTGAGGCTTGAAATATGTCATGTTGTTGCCCTAGGAGAGTTCAGCCTGTATTAGTTGCAGTTTCTGTCTGCCATAGACAGAAACAAGAGAAAAGAGTTTGTTCCTCCCTGTTATCATGGTTAATGGAACAGCTCCAGGCTGTACATCGATGTGACAATGCAGATTAGAGTTTCAGCGTTCTCGTTTTGAAGCTTCAGAGGAAAGTTTTTCCAAAACCCTGCATGAACTTTCCAGGCCCAACAAGAAGAACATACATGGATTTTTTAAAAATATAATATTTAAAAGAGTGTTCTGCTTGGAAGTGGGGAAAAAATAGAAAAAAAAAGAAAGAAAAACTCTTTATAGAGTTGTTATCTGGGCAAAATATCACTGCTGCTGGTTGTTAAGGCATGAAGGAGGAGACTGAGAAAACCCCTGACAGTATTTCACAATTGTCAGACACTCATCAGTTTACCCTGAAACTATAGCAGCGCTCTGACATCCCTCACTGGCACAGACAAGTGATGACAAGAAATGCAGTCTGCTCCCATCTGTGCTCTGTGGAGGTCCACGCATCGCTATCAGACCAGGGTAAGGAAACTGCAGAAGGAAACACATGCAACAGATATATGAAACTGAGCAAAAGTCCTGAGCCACTCTTCCTTCGTTTTTGTTGTTTCCCAGTTGCCAGACGATGTTGTTTTGCTTTCAAGAGGTCTTAAAGCAGCCCTGAAAAAGTTTCCAGCCTTAAAAATCTGGGCGTCTTACTTTTCTTGATGCAAAAAGTGCTCCAGTACTACATATCACAATTTTACAATTATCATGATTATTCTTGGTTAATTTCCCAATGTGTAAAATCACATAAACACTAGTGTTGTTTGCAATTCATTGATCCGGCAGTGCATCGCGATGGGTCATGTGAGGATTTGGCATCGATTAATTTGCCGTGATGCTTTTCCATCACAGCAAATTAATTCAATAATCGAATTGAAACATTATAAATTGCAATAATCGAAAAATTGTGGGTCCTATAATCTTAATCGAATCGGATCGTGAAGTAACACAATCACGATTCGTGAAGTTTCAAAAACATTACCTTGAACTGAGCCGACAACTCCGGTGTCTCTAATGAGTTTCCGTGGTTTCCTGCTGTCACGCTTCTACTGAACGTAAAAACATGGCGACACGACATGGTATCCACCACCGAGCCGACCCGTTCGATGTAGATTTGAATGATACGAACGGCAAATTCAGAACTTAGAGGAGCACTTCAGTTTGTTGATGGGAGTGATTACTGATTAATGAAAAAACACTTTTGAAAGAAATAATCAGTTTTTGTGAATAAAGAACAGGGGAACTTACACAATATCCCTTTAAGACAAGAGGGGGACAATGTATATTAATGAACATTTTAACAATTTAAATATGCCAGATTATAGCCAAAGGCCAATTTCCATCTGCATACCCCTTGGCAGTTTGATATTAGACAAAATAAACAGTAAAAAAAAAAACAAAACAAACAAACAAACAAAAAAAAACAGCAACAACAACAAAAACTTAACATGTTATGTACATACTATATACAGACAGACAACACATAAACCATGACTTACAGTGACATCAGAACTCAGACAATGAATAAAAACTAATAAATGACACACTGTACAATGAAAAAGAGACTAAGCAGCTATTATACAACCTCCTTTTGTACAATATTATAGGTCTTTAGGTTTTAATCAGATCTGTCATAATTAACAGGTTAATGTAGACATTGATCTGTAGAATTAATACATTTTTAATGCATAAACAACAACATTAATATACCATAAAAATTCGAATTTGGCATTATCTCTGCATGACATAATTTTAGTAACTGTGGTGATTCGAATTTACCGAAATACACTTTATCCTCCTTATTAATGAAGATTGAGACTGTTTTCAAGGCTTACATTTAGGATGTCCACAGTTCAAAGTTATCAAATAACTTTGGTTTTGTTTCATGCGCAAGTTGTGCTGATCTGCCGTTATGGTTCAGGCAAAATCTTTTATGGAAAGCGCTGACATTGAGGAATCTTTGCAATTAATTGTGGCTTTTTAAAGCTGTGATTACAGTAGTTGTGAAATGACGTAAACGTGACATCCCTTGTGCAGGCACATAAAAGGCACCTAACTTAAAGCAACCCTTACCGATGTTGCAATCTTACACTATTTTTCTAACAGGGTAAAATGCTATGAATGAGGTAATGGAACTCTGAAATACAAGACAGACCCACCATTAATCAAAATAAAATATTATTCCAATCTCTAAATATTCAATGAAAACTCCAACCAATCCTTGAAGTGGGGTGCACCTCTAGGATTGTCCAACGGACCTGCCCGTCAGACCTTTGATTCTGCATTGGGAGGTGGAGGGAATGAAGGGGTGTGTCTTAGGAGTGAGGCGGGACTGTTTATATTCAAATAATCTTGCTGTGCTTTCTGAAATGCAAGATCGGTAAAGGTTGCTTTAAAGGAGAAACCAGTGTTGCTTCTACACGCGACAGATGACTACAGTAAGCTAATTCTGCTCACATTTATTTAGTTTTGCATGAATGAGAAATGTCAGATATAACACAGTTTGACTTGAAATATCTCAACTTTAGTGTGAGGAAGTTGACAAGCAGAGGAATAAAGGAAGTGTCAGGGCTAAAACCTATCAAAAACAGTTAAGATGTACGGTAAAAACCTGACACAGATGTTTCATCGATTGTTTGCCCGAGCCTTATCAGAAATGGTTTCTATTGAAGGGAAATAGAGAAAAGTGACATATGCCAAAAGGCACAAGAACTGGACAAAAATCAGTCTCATAGGGAGATCAATCCTCCCCAGAGTCTGGCCCCAACATTACTGAAGTTGTGTGGAATAATCCGGACAGAAAACAGAACAAACGGCAGCCTTCTAAAGCAAAGCCTTGGGGTGTCCTTCAAAAGGCAGACTGCCTAAAGAATTGGCAGGAAAACTTGTCTAAAGGGTTCAAGCTATGTTAAATAAGTTTAATCTACTATTGAATTTCAAGCCAGTTACTAATTTAAAAACTTTGCGTTTACTTTTAATGAACATTTTTGTCAATGACTGCACTTATTTCCCGATTTCTTGGCAATATATAGTACCGAACAAAAGGTGAAAGATTTCTTTCTTCCAGCACACTGCATTCAATATAATAGCTTTATGAGTTGTCTTATTTAAGCAGTGCAGCATTTCAACAATACAGTTTTGTAGTTAGAATCATTCTGTGTCTCGCTGATGAGAGCCATCTAAGGTTTTAACAATAAAAACAATCAGTCTGGGCTATGTGGTCCTTTTATTGAAATCGACTTATGTCTCTTGAAGCTGATTCCACCCCAGTCTGTTGGAAAAAAATGGCTTCATGATGAGTATTTGAGATGAAATGACTAAACTTTGTTGTAGCTGCACAAACAAAGCATTGTCTTCTGATGGCTTAAAGAGAGTTTCATGCTACATTGCCTTTTCAGTGGGAATAAATACTACACTACACTACTTTAATTTTGTTGGTCACATAGCAAATCTGACACATTGAACCTTTATTAATTTACTCTGTGATTTTCCTCCTTGCCTGGAGATGTTCTTTTTTGTGGCTGTATAGACAAAGAGATTGATGGTTACAGAAAACCATGAGGCAAGCTCGAGCCTTCCTTACGAATCATGCCATCCATCCATCCATCCTCGCATGACTGTCCACCCTCCATCATCTTGGCTTACTTGATGGTTATTGAAAAAATATGTATTGTGTCACAGTATGTTCTGATACGAGTCATATTATTAACGCACCTGTCATTTGAAGAACCCTCATTTAACATATGTTACGTAATTCAACAGCATAATAAAAGACTGAATTGATCATTGACTACAATTGCATACACACTGTAATGACTGCTATCAACACTAAAAGCACAGCAATATTCTAATTAAGCAGCTAACATAATCCTCCATGATGACAGCTCCCTGTAATAATCCTGTGCATGTGAGTGAAGGGTGCATCTTGAGACAGCTGCAGGAATGAGAAGAATCATATAAAAAGGACAAAAATGGGGTGCTATCCTCCTGCTATCCAATTTTACCCCTAAATTAATAAGAATGGTAATGTTTCTGCAGAATCTCTGGAAGTTGCATTTACTCTCCTGACTTTTGTTAAAGTGCGTCCTGAAGCTTGTTAAAAATCTGCATCACAGACATGTTTGCAAATTCTGGATTGCCAACAGTGTGACTTTAACACCTGCATCCATCTATGTTGGGCATGAACACCTGCACAGAAATGCTGTTCAGTGTTAAAATGCTAAAGAGCGTGTTTGCTCTGTGAGGCCAGTGATTGCGTAGATGCTATTTTATGGGATGTTAATGTCATTCAGCTACAGTTTAAGTATGAACTGGGATTAATTTCAACATATTGCAACATGCACATGCTATTTTTTGCACTGGCAAAAATAAAATCACAATTTTAGGAAGTTTATACCCATTGGTACTGTATAATTTACTCATTATACAGTACCAATGGGCTTTATGCACAGCTCCACTACTTCCTGAACTAAATACTGCACCTTTGTTTCCTGCCTTTCAAGATTGGATGAACTGAATAATCCAGGTGTGTCTGACCATTTGCTGAGATCAGACACAGCTGGATTAGGAGGAGATGAAACGTTAGGAGACATTTTGACATTAAAGGAATAGTACACCAACAGAATGATGGTCCTTCATTTTCTACTCACCTTCATGCTGAGCAAGACTCTGGAGCACTCTTTTAATATTTCAAATGCAGCCGGAGGGGTTTTCGTTTTCCCCCAACTTTCATATAATGGAGTTCACCAGCGCCCGAACAAAAAGGTCCATAGCAGTCCACATAAACTTGTTAATATTCCCCCATACTGCTCGTCCAGTGAAATCCAAGTGTCCTGAATGGGTAGCGTCGATAATTTACGTGAAACCACATGATTTAGTATATTTTTAAAGCTCAAACAGTACTACATATAGCCGCTGTAAAGCGCGTCCATGAGAGTTCATGACACTACGAAGCCGTGGCAGACGAGATCGCACTCTCTCTTTTTCTTTCTGTCTTTGTTTTAAATCAGTAGCCAACCCCTCTTGTGTTTGTCCCAGTTTGTCCATAGCTCGTTCACTCTTAGCACAATGTAAACAGCAAATTTCTTCTTCTACCCTTGCATTATCAGCAGAGTAGGCGCTGAACGCTGTTGCTTCCGTAGAGTCGTGAACGCTCATGGATGCGCTTTCCGGCGGCTATATGTAGTACTGTTCAAGCTATAGAAATATGCTAAATTATGTGATGAGCAGTATGGAGGAATATTGACAAGTTTTTGTGGACTTTTATGGACCTTTTTGGTTCAGTCGTTTGTGAACTCCATTATATGGAAGTTGGGGGAAAATGAAAACCTGCCCGATCTCCGGCTGCATTCGAGATATTAAAAAAGTGCTCCAGAGTCTTGCTCAGCATGAGGGTAAGTAGAAAATGAACAACATTCTGTGGGTGTACTATTTCTTTTAAATTTAATGGCAAAGTGTGTCCAGGAAAAAGTACTGAACACATCAGCATTTTTTGAAGGGGAAACATCTAAGATCTGGGGATAACTTTGTGTAAACAGGCCTGAAAAATCATAGAGAAAACCAAAACATGTTAAGAAATAATGTTATGTTTATTGAAATGGAATGACACAGAGAAAAAGCACTGAACACAAGAAGAAAGGGAGGTGCAAAAAGACAATGAAGCCGAGACACCAGCTGAAACCTATCAGTAATTAAAAAGCAATTCTGTCCCCTGTCAGTGTAAATTAATATCAGTTGGTTTAGTGCCAACTGATGGCCTATAAAAAGGTGTCTCATTGCCAAGGTGTCACACAAGAAACATTTCAGGATAGGTAAAAAAGCAGAGAGCTCTTCTAGACTTTCTTCGTACCCTTATTCTTGCAAAACATGCTGATTGCAATGGGGTCACAATCCAGAAGCGGAGACATCATTTTAACATAGAGCAGCCATGGTCAGGTGCTCCTTGCAAGATGTCTGACAGACACGTGAAGGGAATGGTCAGAAGAGCTGTACAAGGGCCAGACATATGCGAAAGACCTCAAAGTAGCAGATGTTTAAAAGAAACAAATGATGCACTCAGCCACCACAACGCACAAGACTCCACTGTTGAAGAAAACATGTTGAGACTTCTTTAAAATTTGCAGCCCAAAATCTGGCCAAACCTGTGAAATACAAGGAAAATATTGTTTCAGATGGCACAAAAATGGAACTCACCGGATGCTGTAATGTAGGCCTATTTTCAGCCCATCTACCGCAAAGAATTTTTGGTTGGAAAAAATAGATTAAAAAACATGAAGCACTTTGTCTTTTGTGTCAGGTTTATTAAACTAGAACTATCCAAAACAATAGTAACTTTCAGTGCTCTCTTTGGAACTACAGAAAGAAGACAAAGATAAACAAGGACAGAAAAGATGAAAAGATTAAATTGATGGATTTTTATACCCTTCAACCATGACTCCATTGTTTGTCTTGTCAGGATAACTGTGATTTTCTTTTTTTCCTTTAAAGGTAGTTTGTGTGAGGGACAAAAAATGACAAAACAAAAAATAAATATACAAATATATAAATACACATAAATAAATAAATGCACATATAAATGTATAAATAAATAAATGAATAAATATAAAAATAAATAAATACACAAATAAATGTAGAAATGCATAAATCAATCCAACAATAAATTAATAAATATATTTTGGTCATAAAAAAATGCCAATTTTTTTTTTTTACTTGTATTTGTCTATTTATTTATGTATTTATTCATGCATTTTCTCCTTTTTGTGCATTTATACATTTATGTATTTATTCATTTATTTATTTTTTACATTTATTTATTACTACATTTATTTATTTACACATTTATATATTTATACTTTTATTCTTCCTACATTTGTTTCTGTATTTCTACATTTCCACATTTATTTATTTCTGTCTCCATATGCTAATGAGGTTGGTGGTTCTAGCATTTGTCTTCAGCAGGATTGGTTAGAGTGGTGCATATGATCCTATCTACTGCTACTGCCTTGACCTAAGGCCTAGACTTGATTACAAGAGTTATTGTGGTACATCATTTGCCCGATGGACAGTTCTTTGACAGCCATCGCTAACGAGCCTCGTTTCCTCTGACTCCGAGCGGATGGCAGACTGTCCAATACAGCCGAGTCAACCTCCACATCCATTTCAGTTTGGAGCTGAAATAAATCCTCCATGACCCATGCCAAACGAAACTGGAGGTAGTCATTGGGTTCGTTTCTGTCTACATAAGTCGCCAATGACCTCAAATTGTTGGCGATGGTTGTCAAAGAACTGTCCATCGGGCAAATGATGTACCATAGCAACTCATGTACTCAAGTCTAGACCTTAGGTCAAGGCAGTAGCAGTAGATAGGATCATTTGCACCACTCTAACCAATCGTGCTGAAGACAAATGTTAGAACCACCCACCTCATTAGCATATGGAGACAGAAATGCAGAAATAAATAAATGTAGAAATACAGAAATAAATGTAGGAAGAAATAAATAAAAGTATATATAAATAAATAAATGTGTAAATAAATAAATGTAAAAAATAAATAAATGAATAAATACATAAATGTATAAATGCACAAAAAGGAAGAAATTCATCAATAAATACATAAATAAATAGACAAATACAAGTAAAAAAAAATTTAATTGGCATTTTTTTATGACCAAAATATATTTATTTATTTTTTGATTGATTTATGCATTTCTACATTTATTTGTGTATTTATTTATTTTTATATTTATTCATTTATTTATTTATACATTTATATGTGCATTTATTTATTTATATGTGTATTTATATATTTATTTTTTGTTTTGTCATTTTTCGTCCCCCATAAGTTTGGAGTTTCCCCTTAAAAATAAACGTTAGACTTGTGCAAATGAAATTTGTTTCAATCCGCACCTTTGTGCCTCTACTCTCATGGAGTGGTGAATTTGAATGCAACTCCCTCTCCCCTCTCTGTAATTTGCTTTTTCCCTTTGTTTTCGTCTGATCGGGACGTTTCTGGGTGGAGATTTGTGTAATTCAGCCAATGACAGAGCTAAAGGCACGACGCTGTGTGGAAATGAGCTCATGATTGGAGCAGGTGCCAGTCACTCGAACTCTCGGGGGGGAAAAAAAAATATTAAAGAGACTAGAGGCAAGATTAAGAAACGAAACTCGCGACAGGGGTACGCTTAGTAGTACCTCCATTTGAGCAACAGTGATGTAATACATGCCATGATTGGAGGACAAATGGGACAACACATCACCCCCACAACACCAGTGATGTTTGGCGGTAGGTATATCATGGTATAGGACTGTCTCTTGATACATCATGATTCTGGCAAACTTTGCATCATTGAAGAAAGAATGAGTAGAAAATATGAACTGTGACACATGATTGAAAATTTGCTGCCATCTACCAAGATGATGAGAATGAAATGAGGGTCGACATTTCAGCAAGATCCCAAACACACATAAGGAAACTCAACTGGTTTCAGAAAAGGGAAATAAAGCTGCTATGGTCTGGCTAAACTGACTTTAATCCAAATGAAAGTCGGGTGCTACAACCCCAGCTCAGCATGGCAAAAGTACCTGTGACTAGCATGGTAGTCATGACAACTGGTGATGGAAGGCACCCTGCTGAGATTTTGGAGTGTGCATTGAGTAATCCAGGAAGGATTTCCATGATGTGCATATTGAGGTTTGTTATCATTTCACAGTAGTGATGTCATTGATTACATCCCAAACTCCTCTTCATGGCTGTACCATGTGACCGCTTCAAGCGGTGGTTCAGATCTTGCCACAAGCCTTATCTGTGCCATGCAAAAGGATGTTTTTGAAGACTCAGAAGTTGTTTTCATCAAAAGTAATTGACTAAATTGACTAAACTGTGCTTGATTTGAAGTAATTGCTATGCTCATCTTTACTGCTCTTTTCAACATTTCCCTGCCATTCTGTTTCATTGCACATAACTTGTTTGTCTTGGTTTCTTTGTATGGCTTTGACAATTTCACACTAATCATCCAGTAGGAATATGTTCACTGGAATAAATGATCATGTGTTTAGTACGTATGAACTGTTGCTGCTGATTCCAGGTCTGACAAGTCACACACACACACACCCAACACTGTGCAGTAAAGAAGGTATCTATTTAGTGCTTTTCATAGATGCAGTTGTGCTTGAAAGTTTATACGCTCCCATTAAAGAAAAGGCTAAATTCCCAATAGTAATTCAAATAACGTGAAACTGAGAAAAGTAATAATAAATGAAAATTTGCTGAATTATCTTTTAGTAAAATAAAATATTGATTTTGAATTGCGGTTTTAAAGAATAATTTGAAAAAAATTAAACAAACAAAACTGTCCCAGAGAAATTAAAGCCAACAGGTGCAGAAGTCTTATTGAACATTACAGAAAACACATGACTGCTGTGATTCCCTTAAAAGGTTGATCAACACAATTTTTAGCTCAGGAGCCCCATCACTCTTGTATACCACACTCAAAACATAATTCTTTCCTCTGGCTTCAACACTAGCTGAAAATAAGTTCTTCTGTTACTTCTATTATACATGTTTTTATTTATTTTAATGGTGTTTTACTGGTCTCTTTTTTTAAAATTAATATCTTTATTTATTTATTTTCTTTTAATCTAACCTTTATTTAATTTATTGGTGATTTTATCTGTGAACTGTGGTGTCTGTTTTCATTCATGTTTCCATGATGCTGTCACCATTGTAAAGTGCTCTGGTCAGCTGAGGCTGTTGGAAATGTGCTATATAAATAATTCAATTTTTTTTAGTTTATTTTTAGTATTTCTGTTGAACAACATACAAAATCAATACCATGATGTTTGTAATTTTTTTTTATTCATTATTACTTTTGTTGATTACAAATTATTTTACTGGCAGCTGTTTTTTTTTTCTGACTTTAATGGAAGGGTATAACTTTGAAACACAACTGGAGAATCACAAGGTGCTTTATAATAAAAGACCAGACAGTTAAAAACATATAAAACATAGGCAATAAAGTGATGAGATAATAGAATATTTATAAGGACATTTCCTTCACAATGACCAGCATAGCCATCGGCAACTTTAAACAAAAACTCTGTTAAAGATTCTACAAAACTGGAACGGGATCTCCAGAGTCTTTCACACTCAATCTAGCAAGTCTGCAAATGAAGCGCTGCAGGTCAGTGGACAAGCTTCCAGCTACAAATGTAAAAATACGGCAATAAATTCCACTTTATCTAACATGAAGTTGCACTTTAAAGGTCTCGGCTCGCTCCCCTCACAGACTTCTCTCCAACCTAGTCTCACAGAAATAAGTGAAATGAGCATGAGTCAAGACACAAACGAGGCATGTAATGTGTTAAAAGTGCATTCTAGTGTCACAGAGAGCAACAAGCTTCTCCTTTGTTGGTTGCAGTGTTGTCTTTTTTTTTTTTCTTTTACACGTCCATCACAATAGCCCTGCTTGGTTGCCAGGGTGACCTGTCCCAGTCCAGCTGCTTACATCACAGTTTCTGTGAAAATGCTGAAAAACTCACTGAGATGATGATTTTTCCAAACTGTCATAGTCGTATATTTTCCCAGCTAAAATATTTTTTGTGACTGAGGGAAACAACCAGGCAACACCAAAACCTAAACCATACAGTGGCTAAAAAACCAAACAAATAAAACAGAATAGGGGAAGTGAGCAGTGTTTTCAGCCTGGCTTTAAAAGCTGAGCATTCATTTCTACTTTGCTGCTGTCCTCTCAGTCTCTCCAAAATTAATTTTTTGGGTCTTCCTCATTCGAATGAGTTAATCCGTCTGCTTGCTGCGCTTTCATGGTAGGGGGATGTAATGTGCCACCGCCATGTAATGCACATGCTCATTTCACGCTTTCCTGCGAGAGAAGCATCGCCGGCATGCAGTCTCATGCCATTTGTCCAGTTTAGAGGACATCTTATATTCATGTAAATAAGGTTAGAGGTTGCTGTGTACCATATCACAACCTGAAAGAAGCATTTGAACATTCTAGCTTTGAGTTATTAGCTTCGATTTGGGAAAGTTATATTTAGCAAATGTGTGGAAATTACCCAAAATATCAGAACAAAGTGTAACATTTCAGAGACACTGTGGTTCGGTGCAGCTGCAACATTGTTGTGCACATGTTCAGCTGTTCTATGCTAATTCTATTGGCACAGAATTGGGCATAACTCAGTCTGATCAAGCTGAAAACTAGATCAGTGTTTTCTAATTGTGCATAATGTGTTACATAATTGCTACGATTCTAAATGTGAAAGAAGACAATGAAAAAGAAACTTCTCATTTTTAAACTGATTCAGCTTCTTGACCTAGTTGAACCTCCCTCTGCTCCCTACCTCTCTTTTTACCGCCCCGTCCTGCTCCTTTGAAGTCTCTTGCTAGAACATTCAGCAACCGGTTTGCACTGCATGAACGCTGGGGATACGGGGCCTGCAGCTCAGGAGTCTGGGGGCCTGTCATACCGGACTACTCTGACAGAGTGGAGCGGCATGCAGCTGCTTCCAGGATCAGTGAATCTCTGACTGCTGGTGTGGAGTGAGCAGCCGGGTGAAGGAGTAGATCTCCCCTGTGTCTGGGGGTCTCTCTGTCTCTGCGTTTCTTTGGCCCACTTGTCTGAGCAGTGAAATGAGCACTGCTGGCAAGAGAGACAGTCAATGCAATTGTGAGCATGCATGTGTCTCTGTGAGCGATTGCTGATTGCTTGAATATAAATTGGATGTGCTCATTCACCTAAATCAAGGCCACATGCCTGGTCCCACAGTAAAGTGCTCTGGAGGCAATGAAGCGTTGTACTGTATCTGCCACTCAGCTCAGGAAATAAAGCCGGCCACTCTTCCTGGCCTACATGAAATACTTAAGGTAACCTTCACAGAGTGTGTTATTACAAACTGGCTTCGTGACCAACCTGATTACCAAGCATTTTGTCATTTTCATCAATTTTTGATGTGGAAGGACAGTGTTTTATATCTATTTTTTCCTTTTTATGTTTGTCCTCATTTCCTGTACCAGATGTACAATAGATGTGTACCATTTCCTGTTTCATTGGTTTGTGTTTATTTGTAAAAAAAAGAAAAAAAAAAAAAAAAGAAATCATGGGGCTGGATTTATCGAGATCCAAATTTGCGTGTAGTAATTTGCCCATGCAATCTGGGGCTAAACCACGGTTTGCAAGTGATGCAAACGTGTTGGAAATGCCCCTATATAAATTAGGTTTTGCTTGTTTTGAGGTTTGCAGCGTGGCGAATTACAATATGACGGCAGATGAGGATGGAGATGTTAGGAGGACGGAATAAACGAAAATAATTTAGAATACGTATGAGATATGTTTGTATGATCTGAGGATATTTAAGCCACCTGCAGGTCCTCCTGTAGGGGATTGCTTGTTTTGTTTTCCAACAGAGACCTTGGTTGTTTAGGGATCGCGGTACAGATGTACCAGTGAACTGTGTAAGTAGATTCATGTTTTCTCTCCTCTCTCTCTTCCTCTTCCTTACTCCTTTTCTCTCTGTTTCACTTTCTATCATTACCTCTGTTAACTTTCATTTCTCCCTTGTCAGGCCCAGCAGTATGATATGGAATGGTGTAATAGACAAATGTTTAATTAAAGAAATAAAATGAATAAACATGATATCAAGTGGAGCCTTATATTCATAAAGCACCGCTTGGTAAAGCAAAACTGTTCAACAGAATAAAGCAATCAGATTTCCATTCTGCTTGCTTCGATGCTGGACAGGACAAGTAGAAAAAAAAAAAAAAAGAATACGTATGATAACTATAAAAAATATCTGTGCAAAGCCTCAGAGTTGCTGAACATATGAAAGTGTCTGCAGCTGTGACATGGTCTCTATTACCCAGGAGGTGCGCTTTTTGGCACAATACCAACGGCTTCAGAGCTTGTGCTGCCATCCTGTCCAGGTGCTAAAATCCAAGTTAAAACGTGACGTTGGAAAAAAGGGAAATAAAAAGACACAATTAATGCAGCTTTAGTTCTCATTAAGCTGCACAGCGGCTGAAAACTTTCATTTATCCAGAATATTTTACATCCGTGTTAAATAGTGGTTTGCTGTATTGATTTTTATTGAATTAACAATGAGAACTAAATACATTGCCCTCACTGTTCATGAAAATTATTTTGCATCAGATTTGTGTGCATCCAGGATTGTCCCTCTCAGAAGTTGCAGCCTTTTGTGCACAACGCTGCAAGTTTGCACCTGCTTTTCAGAGGTACTAAAATAGACGCAAAAAAAAACAGCAAGGTAATGCACTCACGGTTGATAAATTGTCTTGTAAGTGCTAAATGAATATATTTACATTTTTCTCCTCCCATTACACGCACTTTTGCGTGTAAACGTCCCATACTGTACTGCATATTCATTGCAGAAAAAGTACTAAATGGATAAGAGGTGCTATTTAGCACGTTTTAAAGACAAAACCCTTTTGGCACGCTGTTAATAGATCAGATCAGTTTGTACATTTTTTTGCATGTGCAGTGAGATAGCTCACATTTTTATACATGCAAACCTTTGAGAGATCCGGCCCTATGCATATTATCTTCTGATAATTGAGTTGGAGGCTAAAATACCATTTGACAAGAAAACAAGTATCACTGGTGGCAATTTGAAGACAGCAATGCCCATCTGGGAAAATCCATATCCATCAAGAATAATGTTTTACCTATCCTGAATTTGCTTTCCTTCTTAATATTTATGCTGTTAAAAAAGATCAGTGAGCCATTGCTTGCTCTTACATCAGGTCATAAGAATGTTTCTCCATTTCTCTCATGTGTAGCCTAAACCTTTAACTAAAGTATCCCAAATAATTGATTCCTCTACTTTCTCTTTCCGTGCTGCCCTCTAGTAATAGCACTAATACATGCCCTTTATGTTTGTAATAGTGCTTTTTTTCCTGTGCAGGAGGCACAGATAAAAAAGTGAATAAAAAATTGCTCATTTTATGAGGAAAAAATATGGATTTTTTTTTAAAGATTTCAATAAAACTTTAAAGGGATACTGTGTAACTTTTGACCCAAACATCAGCCTAATGTAAGTATTGTGGATAATTTCTGTGGTAATATACAGCATGTGATGCATGTCGGTGCTCTGAGGAGGTTAGGGATGTGTGATACCGAAATTTTTTATGTCAATACAATACCAGTTGTGACTTTATCAATACCAATATACATACCAATACTTGTTGTCCCTTTAAAGAAAACAACATGATTATACAGTTTGGATTAATATCTTGGATGCAAGTGCAATATTTAATAAGTAAAATTGAACAGAATTACTGGAAATAAAGTCTTTTAAAACAGTAATAATTTATATTGATGAAGAAACTGAACATGAAATAAGATTAAAAACTTCTTTTAATTATCAAATAACTTAAGTACAGCTTAAGATTATTTAAATCTATACAGTGGAAATGAAAATATAAAATGCAATGGTACTATTATAAATTTACCAAAACATAATGTGAAATAATCTGCGTCAAAGCACTGAAAGATACCAAAACATCATCATCATCACTAACAGTAGCAGCATCAAAACATCTGTTAGGCTACCACCATTATGTAACAAAAAAGCAAGAATCTGGCTGCTTTCACACAGAATTTCATTGCCTAAAAATCTTACAAGTGAAAACAAACTGTATGCATTGTATCTGTATAGTGGTATCACAATCTTTGCAGGAGTGGATCCGTCTCTTATTGGATCATGTGACCTGGAGCACTTTGCTTTAGTGTCCCATGACTTCACTATAAGCTGATCAAACATGATTCCAAAACATGGAAGCGACTGTTTGATTTTGTGACAGCTGTGTGGCCTGTGGGAAGTTACAGGGGTAGTGCACAGTGGCCAAAAGTTACATGGTGTCTCTTTAAAACTGGAATATTCACTGTAAAAAAGGTATTACATTTATAAAGATTTCAGCGCTGTGAATTCCAGGTGGATACCTTCACAACCACCTGGATTTATGTCCACAGTTTGTGTGACTGAAATGTTGTGTGTCTGAGATGTTGCAGGAGCACCACAGGGGACTGTACTCTCACCATTTCTCTTTACACTGTACACCTCAGACTTCCAGTCTAACCCTGAGTCCTGTCGTCTTCAAAAATACTCTGAAGTTGCAGGGTATATGATGGACAAGAAGCTGAGTGCAGAGAACTTGTCAGTTTATGAGGAAAAATCAAATCTTGTACGCAAACAAATAATTGTTGATTTCAGGAAAACCAGGAGTAAAGAAAGCACTGTTTACATCCTGGAAGAAAAGGTGGAGGTGGTGGATAACAACAGATACAATACCTGCGAGCAAGAGGAAGCGCAACACTGAATCCATCAGGCAGGCTCTTCTTCCAAAAGCTGGGATCATTCAACGTCTTCACCATGATGTTGCATATCTTGTCTGCAGAGGAAAGCTGTCTGTTGGGGTAACAGCATCAGAACCAGAGATTTTAAAAAAAAGAACAAACTGATGAGGAAGATGGGTTCTGTGCTGGGGTAACTGGAACCGCTGGAGATGACTGACCAGTGAGGAATGCTGCACAAGCTGTTGAAAATAAAGGACAATTCTTTACATCCTCAACACAACACAGGACAGAAACAGCATGTTTAGTGAGAAACGTAGTCAAGATTGCAAGACAGAATTAAACAGGAGCTCATTCCTGCCAGCAGCTTTTACCTAGAATAAATCATCATCTTTTAATTTATGGTTATTTTTTCCTTTAAGAAAACAAACAAACAAACAAACAAAGACCTATTAAAACACAGCAGTTTCCCCTCTGGGATTAATGAAGTATTTTTCCATTTCATTTCACATTTCCATGATTAAAGACCCAAATGTACTAAAATAATCATTTGCTCATGTTTTTCTCTTTGGTTACAGTTTATGTGCTTATTCATTCATCCATTTCACCCGAAGTTTGAATTGCCCTTATGTCTTTGATAATATTTTAAGTACAATGCCTTGCAGTGTACAAAGATCACAATAGGAAAGGTTGTCTCAATTAAATGCAACTGCTTAGGACAAATTTCAAACATTACAAAAGTTTGTATTTTTTCATCTATCTTTTTTCCCCATTCACTGTCTTAAGACTTAGAAATGCTTTTCTAATGAGTCCAGTGTAAAGTTGCATCCTGCAGGTCCGCATGCAAATGTGCATCAACTGTTCTGATTGAAAATAAATAAAGTGATTTTTGTGGAAAGGTGTTGACTCCTCATCATAGAATTAGCCATTTTATGATTTTATACACATTTATGTGTGTGTGTTTGTCTCAACAGTAACAATAGTATATATATATGTGTATGAGAGGCCCCTTGAGAGATAATTCAAACTTGCTTTCACATATACCATCATACTCTCTCACACATACTACTATACTCTCTCACATACACTAGTATTCTCTCTCACACATACTACTATACTCTCTCACATACACTAGTATACTCTCTCACACATACTACTATACTCTCTCACATACACTAGTATACTCTCTCACACATACTACTATACTCTCTCACATACACTAGTATACTCTCTCACACATACTACTATACTCTCTCACATACACTAGTATACTCTCTCACACATACTACTATACTCTCTCACATACACTAGTATACTCTCTCACACATACTACTATACTCTCTCACATACACTAGTATAGTCTTTCACATATACTAGTATTCTCTCTCACACATACTACTATACTCTCTTACATATACTACTATACTCTCTCACATACACTAGTATAGTCTCTTACATATACAATCATACTCATACTATTTTTTTACAACACTCAGTGTTAATCCTGATAAAGGAAAAATATATACAGACCCTTTCCAAAAAATTTGAATATCATGGAAAAGGTGTTTATTCTAATATATTATAATTTTTTGGAAAGTGTCTGTAGATAAAAAGGTTAGTGTAAATAAACTGATAAATGTAAGAGTTATTCAGATGTTTTTTAATTGATTGATGACCTTAATTAAGGACTCTTGGTCCACCATTGCCCTTTTTCCACTAGTGCCTACTCAACACAGCTCCACTCATTTTGGGTGGTCATTTCATTATTGGATGATTTGATTAATCCAGGTTTGCCTGACCTCAGCAACCATGAGAACAATGGCCAGACACACCTGGATTAATCAGTTTATCCAGTAATGAAAGACAGGATGCAAAGGAGCTGGCTTACTATATTTTTATATTTTTATCTTATAGTTTATTATATTTGATTAAATGCACCATGGGGCTGAGGTAAATGGAATTTCATCTGTGTTGTATGTCCAACATGCGACACACTTGACAATAAAGTTGAATTGAATTGAATTAAGTTCAGGTAGTAGTAGAGTTGTACACTGAGCCCACTGAGTACCTTCTAATGTGGGTGGGGTCTCTGTAGCAAAGTCTCTCAAATGTCCAATGATGTCATTTTATATGTGACACAAAACAATGGAGGAGCTTATGGTCATGGATGTGTAATATATGTCTGAGCTCATGGTGGCCTTCTGTCAGGATGGAAAGATGGCAGGGATGTGAAAATGCTGTGACGCAGTACTTATTGAAAAAAATAAAGATCATTTGCTCTGCCTCCTCATGAATGCTGTATTTCACTGTGAATACGTACAAAAAACTCAAAACTTTCAGATATTTCAAAGTTTATTGGTGAAGGTTACTAAAATTGCTACAAAAACAAGATAATTAATTTTAATAACCCTGGATATTTATATTTGTGTATTATGCTACTTGTTGGGGTTATCATTGTAAGGGCAGGATAGCCAGATTTAATGTGGTCTTTTACACAGGAGAAAGGACACACACATCTCCATTGGTGCTGCTGAACCAGAGGAGAAAGACCTCCACTTCCTCCATTATTTTTCACTGGTCCTCCACAACTGAGACATCAGTATAAAAGCAAACACTATAATCCCATCAACACTAGAAACGTATATCTACTTCCCGCTGAGATGCTATGAAATGACTTGAAGCAAAATGTTTATGAAGAAACCCCTCAAACATCTTTCAGCTGGACAATTCTATGTTGAGCATTTGGGCCAACTTTCTTTTGAACCAATACCAGAAACTGGTAGATGGCTTCAGGAAGTGTCTCACTGCTGTTATTGGGTGACACTAGCTGTTAAGGGGTTGAGTTGTCCTCGATTATAATAAGCACATAGATATGATTAAATTATACAGCAGATCTTAAAAGTCTTTTCGTCATTTTTAATTGTTCAAATGCATTATTTTAATATCCCAATATTTTTAAAGTTTAGAATAAATAGCTGTCCAAAACTGCTACAAAAAAGCACAGGCTTGAAAAGAGTAGGTAAAGTTTAAATGTAAAAATATTGAACCATGTACATCAGACAAAATTGGCACTAATGGGGAACTAAAGTTCCCACAACTGTTCTCACTTCACTGGATACTCCATCTGGTGGCGGAAATAAGTAACTACAGCTCAAGAGAGAAAAATAATCCAAAATAATCAGAAGCATACTTTTAATTTTAAATGTGTCCTTTTGTTACACGAAATAACCTGTATGTATGTTTAAATGTATCTGCCTGTCTATCTACAGAATCTACCTATCTTGAGCTTTACCCTGATCGATTGCTTTACCCTGATCTCTGGAACTTGTTGCCAGAAGGCATCAGGTAGATAAAATTGCTGCCAGTTTTTCTTGTTTTAAAATTTAACTCCATGGGGAGGCCATTATTTTAAGTGACTACATGCAGTTATCTTGTGATGCCGTGATTAATCTTATTTGTTCTGACAGTAATTTTTTTCTTTTATTTTATTCATTCTGTTTGTTTAAGAATAACTTGCTGTATCAGTATTTCATGCTGTGTTGTGGAACACTATCTGGCTATCTTTAAAATCTTTTTTTCACTTTGCACTCTGGAACAGTACTTTGTAACTTTATTTAGATAAGTGCTACATAAATAAAGCTGTCTGTCTATCTATCTATCTATCTATCTATCTTCTTCTTCTATCTATCTATCTATCTATCTATCTATCTATCTATCTATCTTTTTGTAAAAAAATATTAATAATTTATCCTGTATTCATGCACATACTGAAGAGAGATCAAGCTGGAAGATAAATCTAAAGCAATATCAGGTTTTCTATTTGATTAAATTTTGATCTCATTCTCAGTTTTACTCGAGGTGGAAAAACTTTTCATACATCAACATCAGGCCTGATTACAGCGCTGAGACAGGACTATTTTTGCGTTCTGTCCTCTCATTTACACAGTAACAGACCTGGCGGGTCTGGTTCTGTAGAACATTTATTCTGCTGGGGAGGACGCAGAGATCATATGAGCCATAATAAGCTCCTCCGAAGAAGTGGCGCTTCTGTTGTTTTTCTGCTTTTATCAGGATGTTTCACATCTGGATGTGTGGATGAAAAGTTTCACTGCCTACTAAAGACCTGACATGAGCTCTGTTTCTGCTCATGTTTGTGTTTCCCTGCACAGAGACAGTTTATAACCCGCTGCTGTGGGGATCTCTTTTCTTTTTTCCAAAACACGCACAGTTAGTAGAAGAGAGGAGAGGAGAGAAGGGCGGGCACAGCGTCTCCAGCAACTGCCGCCTGTATAGATGCCTGTCTGGAAATTATGCCGTAGGGTGCGTATCGGCCAGCGCTCCCAACGTATCGGCCGATGCCAATACCAGCCAAAGACGCAAATATCGGCCAGCCGATGTATCGTTTGATCACTACAAAACAATGGAGGAGCTTATGGTCATGGATGTGTAAGTTATGTCTGAGCTCATGGGGGCCTTGGGTCACAATAGAAAGATGGCAGAGATGTGAAAATTCTGTGATGCAGTACTCAATTTCATCTGCTCTGCCTCCTCATGAATATATTTCACTGTGAATACGTACAACAAATAAAAACTTTCAGATATTTCAACACTTATTGGTGAAGGTTGCTAAAATTGCTACAATAAACAGGATAAATAATTTTAATAACCCTGTATGTTTGTGTTTTATTGTATAGGTTACTTGCTGGGGTTGTCATTGTACAAAATAAATGTCCTAATCAAGGGAGATCAATCTGTGAAATTAACACATTAGTTTTTAATCAACTACTATATTACTGATGCTGAAGTCACTAAAAAAAAACCAACAACAACAAAAAAAACACTAGGCCCCTATCGTCCTTGGTGAAGTTTCAGATTACTTCAAAGCCCTTTGGCCGACTCACACCAGCCCAGTTGATCTGGCGCATCAGCCCACCCCGGCCCCCAAGAGAAAAGACAGAATTGGGACAGTGATGGTTCCTCCATCATCCTGCACCACCACAACGACATTGCTTCCAAACTCAGCTTCATCTCTGTTCCTGGTGAAGAGAAGTCATTTTCAGACCTAAACAGAATAAAGTTAATTTCATCCGTTCTTGTAAAATATTTGTTATTAATCCACACGTGTTTAATTAATAAATAAAGGAATTGCTGAACTAATAAGGTGACTGTATAATTTTACCAGTACAGGGTTAAATAACTGTTAAATTCTAAACAAATGTATAATAATGATTAAATTGTTGCTCTGTTACTGTTAGCATAGAATGTCCATAAATGTCCACATGTCCATAAAAACATGTAGGCTATGTCGGGTAAACAGGTCTCCCTTGTTCAGAATGCTGCGTCTCACTGGGACTTATGGTAAAGTTTAAATAAAAATGAAAATTACTTTTATCAGTAAGCTGATTACTTTCATTATTCAAATGCCTTGAATTTTGATATTCAAAGTAACAGTGCAAACTTCAGTAATTATTTCACCTACAGCATGAAAGATTAAATATTCCAATTTATACATCTGAAATGCCTTTTTTTTTTTCACCACAGGCTCATTCACCAAACATGGCCATTTTCTGCTTGTGCCTTTATGGTTCAAAACGTCACATGCAGCAATGAATTATGGGCAATAAGCTTCACTGTAGTCTGCATGGATGCGGACTTCACTCAAGTGTGGATTGAGGGCGCAAGGGGGGCGTGACGGTCTTCCGCCCTTGAGCAGCCTTGGAGAATTGGGACACACTACTACCACTATACCTGAACTTAATTCAATTCAATTCAACTTAATTGTCAAGTGTGTCGCTTGTTGGACATACAACACAGATGAAATTCAATTTACCTCAGCTCCACGGTGCATTTAGTAAAATATAATAAACTATAAGATAAAAATAGAAAAAGTATAAAAATATAGTAAGCCAGCTCCTTTGCTTTGCCTCCTGTCTTTCATGACTGGATCAAGTGATTAATCCAGGTGTGTCTGGCCATTGTCCTCATGGTTACTGAGGTCAGGCAAACCTGGATTAATCAAATCGTCCAATAATAAAATGATCACCCAAAATGAGTAGAGCTGTGTTGAGTAGGCACTATAAAAAAAAGGGCAATGGTGGACCAAGAGTCCTTAATTAAGGTCATTAATCAATTAAAAAATATCTTAATAACTCCTACATATATCAGTTTATTTACCCTAACCTTTTTTATGTATATATTTTTTCTTTATCAGGATTAACACCGAGTATTGTAAAAAAAAAAAACAAGAATGAGCATGGTTGAATATGTAAATGAGTATACTAGTATATATGAGAGAGTATACTAGTATGTGTGAAAGAGAATACTAGTATATGTGTGAGAGAATACTAGTATGTGTGAATGAGTATACTAGTATGTGTGAGAGAGAATACTAGTATGTGTGAATGAGTATAGTAGTATGTGTGAGAGAGAATACTAGTATATGTGTGAGAGAATACTAGTATGTGTGAATGAGTATAGTAGTATGTGTGAGAGAGAATACTAGTATATGTGTGAGAGAATACTAGTATGTGTGAATGAGTATAGTAGTATGTGTGAGAGAGAATACTAGTATATGTGTGAGAGAATACTAGTATGTGTGAATGAGTATAGTAGTATGTGTGAGAGAGAATACTAGTATATGTGTGAGAGAATACTAGTATGTGTGAATGAGTATAGTAGTATGTGTGAGAGAGAATACTAGTATATGTGTGAGAGAATACTAGTATGTGTGAATGAGTATAGTGGTATGTGTGAGAGAGAATACTAGTATACGTGTGAGAGAATACTAGTATGTGTGAATGAGTATAGTAGTATGTGTGAGAGAGTATACTAGTATGTGTGAGAGAGTATAGTGGTATGTGTGAGAGAGAGTATAGTGGTATGTGTGAGAGAGTATACTAGTATGTGTGAATGAGTATAGTGGTATGTGTGAGAGAGTATGATTGAAACGGATGTTAGTTTGATTGAAACGGAAATAAAACTGAATTCTCAGCTCGTCATTGGCTGTTTTCGGTGAAGAAGGAAGCGGTTCACTTGGACGTCCCGCCCTCCTTGTTAAACTACGAACTGGGCACGATCACGGATGATGGTGAGTGATTTGTGACTTTAAGCATCTTTTTAAAATGTAATTTATTAATTCCGCTGATGGCAAGCTCCCCGGAGACAATGAGGATATTAAAGTAGCAAATGCCGTTGTTTCCAACCAGCCGCTACGTGTTCTGCTCGCATCCTGCTTGAGCTGGATGAAGTTTTTGCCTCTGAAAACAAATTATAAAGTATAAATCGGGTCGATAACATCCTTTAGTTATATTACAATGTTGTTTTTACATATTGTGCTTTGCGTAGACTTAAAATGTATGTGTTTTCCGTTCAAAAATCCCTTTATAGACTCAAGCTTAAGGTTCGCCGCGAACAGTCGCTCCGTCTGCGGCTCCACCAGCACCGCCAGACCTTCCCGACCGACACCTGCTCCGTCTGCGGCTCCACCAGCACCGCCAGACCTTCCCGACCGACACCTGCTCCGTCTGCGGCTCCACCAGCACCGCCAGACCTTCCCGACCGACACCTGCTCCGTCTGCGGCTCCACCAGCACCGCCAGACCTTCCCGACCGACACCTGCTCCGTCTGCGGCTCCACCAGCACCGCCAGACCTTCCCGACCGAGACGGTCCTGTCTGCAGCTTCGCGACTGACACCTGCTTCGCCTGCAGCTCCAATCAGCACCGCAAAATCTTCCAGACCGACACCGCTCCGTCTCGGAAAAGCCGAGACGGAGCAGGTACCGGTGTCGGTCCGGTACCTGCTCCATCTGCAGCTGCAACCACCGCAGGAGTTTCCGGACCGACACCAAACACAGTGGCTGTGTTGACACAGACCACGGCGGACTCTTTTCCCTGTTTGGATTTTTATTTGTCTATAATGAGGAATTTTCTCCTGGCTTTAATCGCTTAAATGTTTCAGTAAATGTGTGGCCTTATTGCATGTTTTTACACACGTTTGTATGTGTTAAGATATTGGAGAGATTCATTTTACTGCATCCTGGACAACTTTAAGGTAAAAAATCATATGCCTGGTTTCTGGCATTGATAAAATGCTGATTTAGATTTACAAAGAAATTTGTGCATCAGTGTACACTAGTATAACTGCTCTATCTGGTGTAACCTAATGTAGTAAACGTGTCATAGCCTACTTTTATAGGCCTACTTCAATAGTTTTCCTTAAATTTAAATGCCAACAACAGAAAATACAGAGCTGCGATGGAGATTAAAAATGTGTGGTTAATGGAAATCGATAAACGTTTCTAGTAGCCTGTTGATCTATGGGTAGATTGTTGTGTGTTTGCTTTTATGCTGATGTCTCAGTTGTGAAGGAACAGTGAAAAATAAAGAAGGAAGTGGAGGTCTTTCTCCTCCCGTTCAGCAGCACCAATGGAGAGGTGTGTGTCCTTTCTCCTGTGTAAAATACCACATTAAATCTGGCTATCCAGCCCTTACAATGATAACCCCAGCAAGTAGCCTATACAGTAAACCACAAACATACAGGGTTATTGAAATTATTTATCCTGTTTATTGTAGCAATTTTAGCAACCTTCACCAATAAACTTTGAAATATCTGAAAGTTTTATTTACTGTACGTATTCACAGTGAAATATATTCATGAGGAGGCAGAGCAGATGAAATTGAGTACTGCATCACAGAATTTTCACATCTCTGCCATCTTTCTATTGTGACCCAAGGCCCCCATGAGCTCAGACATAACTTACACATCCATGACCATAAGCTCCTCCATTGTTTTGTAGTGATCAAACGATACATCGGCTGGCCGATATTTGCGTCTTTGGCTGGTATTGGCATTGGCCGATACGTTGGGAGCGCTGGCCGATACGCACCCTACGGCATAATTTCCAGACAGGCATCTATACAGGCGGCAGTTGCTGGAGACGCCGTGCCCGCCCTTCTCTCCTCTCCTCTCTTCTACTAACTGTGCGTGTTTTGGAAAAAAGAAGAGATCCCCACAGCAGTGGGTTATAAACTGTCTCTGTGCAGGGAAACACAAACATGAGCAGAAACAGAGCTCATGTCAGGTCTTTAGTAGGCAGTGAAACTTTTCATCCACACATCCAGATGTGAAACATCCTGATAAAAGCAGAAAAACAACAGAAGCGCCACTTCTTCAGAGGAGCTTATTATGGCTCATATGATCTCTGCGTCCTCCCCAGCAGAATAAATGTTCTACAGAACCAGACCCGCCAGGTCTGTTACTGTGTAAATGAGAGGACAGAACGCAAAAATAGTCCTGTCTCAGCGCTGTAATCAGGCCTGATGTTGATGTATGAAAAGTTTTTCCACCGCGAGTAAAACTGAGAATGAGATCAAAATTTAATCAAATAGAAAACCTGATATTGCTTTAGATTTATCTTCCAGCTTGATCTCTCTTCAGTATTTGCATGAATACAGGATAAATTATTAATATTTTTTTACAAAATATATATAAAGAAACATAGATAGATAGATAGACAGATAGATAGATAGATAGATAGATAGATAGATAGATAGATAGATAGATAGATAGATAGATAGATAGATAGATAGATAGATAGATAGATAGATAGATAGATAGATAGATAGATAGATAGATAGATAGCTTTATTTATGTAGCACTTATCTAAATAAAGTTACAAAGTACTGTTCCAGAGTGCAAAGTGAAAAAAAGATTTTAAAGATAGCCAGATAGTTTTCCACAACACAGCATGAAATACTGATACAGCAAGTTATTCTTAAACAAACAGAATGAATAAAATAATAGAAAAAATTACTGTCAGAACAAATTAGATTAATCACGGCATCACAAGATAACTGCATGTAGTCACTTAAAATAATGGCCTCCCCATGGAGTTAAATTTTAAAACAAGAAAAACTGGCAGCAATTTTATCTACCTGATGCCTTCTGGCAACAAGTTCCAGAGATCAGGGTAAAGCAATCGATCAGGGTAAAGCTCAAGATAGGTAGATTCTGTAGATAGACAGGCAGATACATTTAAACATACATACAGGTTATTTCGTGTAACAAAAGGACACATTTAAAATTAAAAGTATGCTTCTGATTATTTTGGATTATTTTTTCTCTCTTGAGCTGTAGTTACTTATTTGCGCCACCAGATGGAGTATCCAGTGAAGTGAGAACAGTTGTGGTAACTTTAGTTCCCCATTAGTGCCAATTTTGTCTGATGTACATGGTTCAATATTTTTACATTTAAACTTTACCTACTCTTTTCAAGCCTGTGCTTTTTTGTAGCAGTTTTGGACAACTATTTATTCTAAACTTTGAAAATATTGGGATATTAAAATAATGCATTTGAACAATTAAAAATGATGAAAAGACTTTTAAGATCTGCTGTATAATTTAATAATATCTAAGCGCTTATTCTAATCGAGGACAACCCAACCCCTTAACAGCTAGTGTCACCCAATAACAGCAGTGAGACACTTCCTGAAGCCATCTACCAGTTTCTGGTATTGGTTCAAAGAAAGTTGGCCCAAATGCTCAACATAGAATTGTCCAGCTGAAAGATGTTTGAGGGGTTTCTTCATAAACATTTTGCTTCAAGTCATTTCATTGCATCTCAGCGGGAAGTAGATAAACATTTCTAGTGTTGATGGGATTATAGTGTTTGCTTTTATACTGATGTCTCAGTTTATTTTTTCAATAAGTACTGCGTCACAGCATTTTCACATCCCTGCCATCTTTCCATCCTGACAGAAGGCCACCATGAGCTCAGACATATATTACACATCCATGACCATAAGCTCCTCCATTGTTTTGTGTCACATATAAAATGACATCATTGGACATTTGAGAGACTTTGCTACAGAGACCCCACCCACATTAGAAGGTACTCAGTGGGCTCAGTGTACAACTCTACTACTACCTGAACTTAATTCAATTCAATTCAGCTTTATTGTCAAGTGTGTCGCATGTTGGACTTACAACACAGATGAAATTCCATTTACCTCAGCCCCATGGTGCATTTAATCAAATATAATAAACTAGAAGATAAAAATATAAAAATATAGTAAGCCAGCTCCTTTGCATCCTGTCTTTCATTACTGGATAAACTGATTAATCCAGGTGTGTCTGGCCATTGTTCTCATGGTTGCTGAGGTCAGGCAAACCTGGATTAATCAAATCATCCAATAATGAAATGACCACCCAAAATGAGTGAAGCTGTGTTGAGTAGGCACTAGTGGAAAAAGGGCAATGGTGGACCAAGAGTCCTTAATTAAGGTCATCAATCAATTAAAAAACATCTGAATAACTCTTACATTTATCAGTTTATTTACACTAACCTTTTTATCTACAGACACTTTCCAAAAAATTATAATATATTAGAATAAACACCTTTTCCATGATATTCAAATTTTTTGGAAAGGGTCTGTATATATTTTTCCTTTATCAGGATTAACACTGAGTGTTGTAGAAAAATAGTATGAGTATGATTGTATATGTAAGAGAGTATACTAGTGTATGTGAGAGAGTATAGTAGTATATGTAAGAGAGTATAGTAGTATGTGTGAGAGAGAATACTAGTATATGTGAAAGACTATACTAGTGTATGTGAGAGAGTATAGTAGTATGTGTGAGAGAGTATACTAGTGTATGTGAGAGAGTATAGTAGTATGTGTGAGAGAGTATACTAGTGTATGTGAGAGAGTATAGTAGTATGTGTGAGAGAGTATACTAGTGTATGTGAGAGAGTATAGTAGTATGTGTGAGAGAGTATACTAGTGTATGTGAGAGAGTATAGTAGTATGTGTGAGAGAGAATACTAGTGTATGTGAGAGAGTATACTAGTATATGTAAGAGAGTATAGTAGTATGTGTGAGAGAGTATGATGGTATATGTGAAAGCAAGTTTGAATTATCTCTCAAGGGGCCTCTCATACATGTGCATTTGTGAACTCTATAGTTAATGTAAGTGGCATAATGTAGTAGGTTGTATTTAAGTGGGCAATTCTATATTGTTCTCAAAGGCTTGGGGTTAAATCCCGAACCACTTGAGAACGTTGACCGTTAAATATCAATGCTGTATTTTAGAAATACAGCATTGGTAAGACAACTTAAAACTTTAAGGTGCTCCGGGATAAAAGACAATAACATTGTGTTTTATTTGCCTACATGCATGCAAACCTGATTAGATAAGAAAGTGAACAGGCAGAACAATGCTAAGCTGCTTACCAACTCTCCGTTCTTTTGTGGAAAACTAATAAGAGCACAGTGACTGGGTGGTTCCCATGTGGGAAAAGATTCTGATCCCTTATAAGAGACTGCAGACTTTGCTGAAAACTTTGGTGATGTCTGATGGTCAAAAAGCAAAATGAGAAAAAAAGATGTTTATCCCATGTGTGTGATCTGTAGTCAGTGGAAACCTGAAATGTGTTCAAGTATGTAAAAGTGTTATTCGTTTGTCTATCTGCAAGAACGTTTTATATTCTCTTATGTTGGGAGGTTGTTGCTGTGGCTGCTTGGAGACCTTTTGTGGTATCCAACCCTCAAAATGCAAAAGCTATCGGTCTTGGACATGGGTTTGGATGTTATAAGGGTAGAAGGAGTCTAAAATATGAACACTAACAGAGCTTTTTGGCTTTTGAGTTTAGATGAAGCTTTTCTTTGTGTCTTGAAAGAGTGGAAGCTGTCAGCAGGTGAAGAAGCAGAGAGGCGAATTTCACTTAAAAGAACAGTCAGTGCAGCTAAGACGTCCAGGTCCTCAAGTGTCACTGAGGATTCTTGCTCAAATATTTTAGATTTTCTCCCTCTTAAAACCAATGATTGCTCAGTTTCTCAGTTCTCCTATGTGACGTTTCAGTCTCTCCATAAGTTCCTCCTATCAGCCCCAGCAAATATGTTCCCTAAACAGAAATATGAACATGTCTGTAAAACACGAGGTGCCGTTTTCCTCGAAAGAAAGAATTCAATGAACTTAATGCTTTTACCCGAGACATGAGGGAAATCTGTGCAGCTTCTCAGGACAAAAACATTTCCCAATATTCAGACTGAATCAAGCCAATGAAGACTCTCTTGATCAAAGTCTAAAACATCAACATAGTGAAGCTTTACAAGTTAGACTTTTAAGTCACTTGCCAATGAATTAGTCTTAGATTCACATCCCTCAATGTTTTATCTGGGACATGAGTATCAGATCTCCCTCTAACATCTGCTCTTTTGAAAACCCATTTAAATGACTACAAACTTTAGCCATAAGGTCCAAGAGCCTCTCAACTTTCCTGAAAATAAAAGGTTATAGTTTTGCAGCACAACTTCAAACACTACTCACACACATACAAAGAAAAACATCTCGGCTTTATAACTTTGTCTTCAGCCCATCTGGTGTTCTTACAGATTCATCATCATTTGAGGGGTGGTGATGCGAATGATTAATGTATCAGAGGTGAAGTTCCAATTTGTGCTTGCTCTCTTTGCCACTTTGGTACACCCAGATTCTTCCATCATCATTACTTTGATTGATTTGCAGAAATAAGAGTTGAATCCAACAAGGAGAGGAGAAAATCTTGGCCTTGGGGATGCTTTTCAGCAATATTCTTTTTCTGTCTCTCAGGGTAAGATACAGAATATTGCACATCCTTGCTGAAAAAAATGCATTTCACCAAACTATTTGTTCCTCAGCATGTAAGCTGTTAAGATCTAATGACAGGTGCATGGTCATGGAATGAACTCCCATGAAGTCCAAATATAGATATTTGATGCAATGACTCAAAAGTAAACTGAGTCTGTCCTATAAAACAACAGAAGAGTGCAGAACAAGCTCTATCAGTGAAAAATATAAGTTGATATTTACATAATTTCAAGTGCAAAAATAGATAAAGAAAGAAGGTAGATGCATCCTCCTCTTGTTGCACCTTTCTATTCACTGTACTGTAGATGCAACTGATAGTTTAGTGTGCTGTCAAGTCCACTAACTCACCATGCAGTTGGCTTTTTAAAAGCAAACTTAAACCTCAGTTCTGCCTCTTTCAATGACAGTTTTTGCACTTCAAGAAAAACAAAACATTGGATTAATGAGCTAAAAGATCTAATTTGGCATTGAAAGTCCATGATATAACTTCAGAAAACAATTTGATCTCACATTAGAACAGAAGAATCTAAGAATGGAGATAGAAACAACCTTCTACCCACTGGCCAGTCTTCAAACTGTCCCGTATTGCTAAGCTCACTCCAGCTAATGACCAAGCAAAATAGTGTGTTGCCCTCTTATCTGTCAATAAATAAATAAATAAATAAATAAATAATAAAAAAAATAATAAAAAAAATCAGATACTGCCTTTGATTTCGGATACCTGTTCTGATAAAAAGAAAAAAAGTTTTAACCTTGTTAACATGTGTAAGATGTGTCTTTATTGAATTAAAAAACATTTTATGATAGCCGTTAACCTTGTGCAATGTGTGCATGGGGGTATTTGGAACTTTGGCTCTTTTCACACATCCAAAGCGTTTGGCTCAGCTCAGAAAAAAATATACAAACAAACAAAGAAAAAAAATCACTCCACCTCACTTTCCACCACTTTGGATTTTTGTTATTTACGGTAACCAAATTTAGGAAGGTTTCCACATGGTGATCCATACATACATCTGTATATGACAAATCTCAATCCCATTCATCATAATGAATCTTTTATTGTTTTATAAAACAACAATCTTATCATCTTCTTTAAAAAAATTATAAAGATAAAACATAAAACATATACAGTATGGACTATTGTGCTAGTTTTGACCTGCTTCTGAATGACTCTATGGGCAGTTCTTCCTGTTCTGGGCAGTGTATGTTCAGGTTAAAGCTGCCTGAGAGTTCAGGCCCACAACACCGCAGACTTCACTGACCTCAACTCTAATGACAGCTAAGAGGACTGTCAGCTGTTACCAATCTGCAGCGATTAAACTAGGATTTGTCATGTGGGTGGTGGGCTGCAGCAGTTCCAGGGCTGCAGTAGTGATGCTACGCGTGTGCGAGGAGAATCTGACCAACATAACCTGAAGTGGAAATATTCTACATTTTTGCTCCATCCTCTCATACTTCTGATGGGGATCCTCTGGTGTCAGTTGGGGGGGTCTCTGAAAGTCAGTCTGAGCCTGGAGGGGAAATAATAGAACAGAAGAAGTGGGACCAGACTGGTTGATTGGCTTGAACAGTAGCAAGCAAGAAGACTGGTCAGGTTTGTTTGGGCTGCATTGGGGTAAAATTACACAGGTGGACTGAACGTTTATGTGAATAAGATTTTTTTGTTCTTAAAAAAACATTTTTTTATTTTTTCCCCAAAAATAATAGAACAAAAAGCAATTCCAGAAAACACTTTTTCTGAGTCAGAAAACTGTGCCAAATACCTACTGATCTGAATGAGCTCCTTTACTGGCTCGAGTCCCAGCCTTTCCCCTCCATCCAACACAAATCACAAGCTTTCCACTGGGTAAATTAAACTCTTCATGTCTGGGAATTTGGCAGTAATTATTAAAGGCACAAAAAAGGACCAGGAAACAACTAAATCATTATGAATAAAACATTTGCTACCAGCTCCATGAAGAAGTATTGATAAGGTGTCAAAGTGATTGTACTTCTGTGTCAAACTGAGGCAGCCTTTATAAACAGTGATAATAAGGCGACTGAATAACACAACGCAGTAAACTCTGTTGACTAACAACTAGAAGTGATAGTGGTACATTATGAAAATGATGAAAGAAAAAGAAAAATCTCTTCAAGAGTTAGAGAGTAGCTTTATATCTTTGTATAGAAAGTGCATTTTCTTTATGTCTCCTCCAAAATATCTATTAAAATAAATCATGTCACAAATATTACACTGCGCTACAGCTTTTCCAGATCTCAGCATTTTCTCAGCTTTTTCTGGCATGGTTAAATATTAGACTCTGCATAATATAGACATGTAGTGAGGGGAGAATATAATCCATCATGTCTACCTGTGTTCTCTGTTTCAATGCTTCCTGGATGACAGGCTGTGAACCAATGGAGCTGATGATTGTTGATGATAAACTCTGTCTTTTATCAGAAGTAGTGTCATTTCAGCCGATACACTTTCTGTATATATATGCAGTGGATATGGATAATATTTAGACTCCTTTAAACTTTTTACTCTTTGTTTCATTCCAGCCATTTGCTAAAATCAAAAAAGTTCATTTTATTTTTCATTAATGTTCACTCAGCACCCCATCTTAACAACCCCCACCCAAAAAACATACAAAAAAAAAAAAACACAACAAAAAAACAGAAATGTAGAAATTTTTGCAAATTTCTTAAAAAAGGAAATATTACAAGGTCAAAAATATTCAGACCCTTTGCAGTGACACTTGTATTTAACTGTTCATTTCTTATGATCCTCCTTGAGATGGTTGTACTCCTTCATTAATTGGACTTGATCAGGAAAGGCACACACCTGTAGCCCCGTTTCCACCCGCGGGTCTGGGTCGGGTCAGGTCGGGCCAGGCCGGATCGGGTGGGTTTTGGTATGGATGTGATGATTTCACGCTGCGTCCCCACAGCAACCTGTACCCTTACTCTGGAGGCGCTGGACAGCACTGCTACATGATCGCGTGACATCATCGCTGTGCAACGCCGTTTAACCAAAACACTGCGCCAAACATGACAGAAACAAAAGGAGTCAGCCCGGCTTTGTTTTTACGCTTGGTCACGCGGAAGTGAGATTTTTCAAGAAATCAATGTATTGCTTTGTGTTAGCTCCACCTCTTTGGTCCGGATCGGTTAGATCAGCACCCCTACCGAAGGGTGCCAAAAAAGTAGGCCGGGTCGCGTCGGATATAAGGGTACCCGTCCAGGTTTTTATCTGTGGAGACGCAAAAAAACGTGGACCAGCCCGACCCGACCCAGACCCGCTGGTAGAAACGGGGCTTATGAGACCTTACAGCTCACAGTGGTAAGAGCAAATGAGAATCATGAGGTGGAAGGAACTGTTCATGGAGCTCAGAGACAGAATTGTGGTGAGGCACAGATCTGGACAAGGTTACAAAAGAATTTCTGCAGCACTAAAGGTTCCTAAGAGCACGGTGGCCTCCATAGTCCTTAAATGGAAGAAGTTTGGGACGACCAGAACTCTACCTGGCCCTCCAGCCAAACAGCAATCGTGGGAGAAGAGCCTTGGTGAGAGAGGTAAAGAAGAACCCAAAGATCACCATGGCTGAGCTCCAGAGATGCAGTAGTGAGATGGAGAAAGTTCCACAAAATCAACTGTCATTGCAGCCTCCACCAGTTGGGGCTTTATGGCAGAGTGGCCTGAAGGAAGCCTCTCCTCAGTGCATATGACATGAAGCCCGCATAGAGTTTGCCAAAAAAAACACATGAAGGACTCCCAGACTGTGAGAAATAAGATTCTCTGGTCTGATGAGACCAAGACTGAACTTTTTCTAATTCTAAGCGGTATGTGTGGAGAAAACCAGGCACTGCTCATCACCTGCCCAATACCATCCCAACAGTGAAACATGGTGGTGGCAGCATCATGCTATGGGAGTGTTTTTCAGCTGCAAGGACAGGACGACTGGTTGGAATTGAAAGAAAGATGAATGCAGCCAAGTACAGAGAGATCCTGGAACAAAACCTCTTCCAGAGTGCTCTGGACCTCAGACTGGGCCGAAGGTTCACCTTCCAACAAGACAATGACCCTCAGCACACAGCTACAATAACAAAGGAGTGGCTTCAGAACAACCCTGGGACCATTCTTGACTGGCCCAGCCAGAGCCCTTACTTAAACCCAATTGAGCATCTCTGGAGAGACCTGGAAATGGCTGTCCACCAACATTCACCATCCAACCTGACAGAACTGGAGAGGATCTGCAAGGAAGAATGGCAGAAGACCCCCAAATCCAGGTGTGAAAAACTTGTTGCATCATTCCCAAGAAGACTCATAGCTGTACTAGCTCAAAAGGGTGCTTCTACTCAGTACTGAGCAAATGATCTGAATACTTATGATCATGTGATATCAGTAAATTCAATACATTTGCAAAAATTTCTACATTCTGTTTTTTTTTTCTGTCAAGATGTTCAGTGTACAATAATGAGAAATAAAATGAACTTTTTTGATTTTGGCAAATGGCTGAAATGAAACAAAGAGTGAAACGTTGAAAGGGGTCTGACTTTCCGTACCTACTGTGTGTGTGTGTGTATATATATATATATATATATACACACAGTAGGTACGGAAATATATATATATATATATATATATATATATATATATTATATACAGTATATATACATAATATGTGTTGGAGTGGACAATAGAAACAGGTGGGACAGGGATGTTGTCTGTATTTAAAACTCTGTTTCTCTGAGTAGTGGATCATTGGGCCTATTGCATGAGCTAATGTAAATCTTTTTTTAAAGTGTGCTATCTAAAAAAAATCATAGTGCTCCTAATTTTTTTTTCCCTGCTCTTAAATTTTTTTCATTTGGGAGCACTTAAGCTCCCAGTGAAAAAGCCAAGCGTACAGCCCTGTGTTTAACCGAGCAGCAGCTGTCTGTCCATACATAGTCCATACAGTAGTTGTATGATCAATCTGATTAAGCAAGGATGGTTGAAAAAGACTGTACCAGCGGCATGACCTGCCCCCTCTACCTATAATTGGCTGACATCCACTGCAGACAGTAGATCCTGTACTGTACAGCCGGCACACAGCATGGTGTGTTTGGGAATCCTATGCCTTCTTTGTGGTGTTTGTTTGCCCCTGCCTAAGGCCGGCCTAGGGGTGGAACACCAAAAAGAAAGTAAAAACAAGACAGCAAGATGATTCAGAAAAAAAAAAAGAAAAAAAGAAAGAAACAAGAACAAAAGAACAAAAAAAATTAAATTTAGCCATTTCTTTGGAAAAGAAACTGTCCGGTTGGCCAATAATGGCTGATACACAAAACAAAACAAACGAAAAAAAAAAAAAACCACATCACAGCAGTTGCTTTTAAAAAAAAGACTGCAGATGGCTGTCAGAAATGGTCAAGGTAAAAACAAACATCTAATATTTAAATTTTGTTTGAAAGAAGAAACAGTGGAATATTTAGCTGTAAGCTACATCTAGACAGACATTTTAGAACGGCAGAACATGGAATCAGTGTCTGTGTTAATCAGGCCTGCATGTTGTTGTCACAAGAGGAGTGACAGAAATTCAACCCACAAACTGGAACCCACCAGAAACTTGGCAATATATTTTGAAGCAATGCTAGTTTCTGACCTTGAAACTCTATGCTTCTGACTGGTTTTGTTGACAAAATTCATTATCCACATACTTGGAGCTGTTTTTGTCCTGAGGCAGAGAAACCAGACTTCACAAGTTTTGTTTTCTCAGCCTGGGGCATCATGTGACATCTGTGTTCTGCTTTATAGCACCATGACACGCCAGCAACTGGATAGCAACACGCTGGACATTTTCAGTGCGGACCGTGGCTGATTCATCAAAGAAACCCAAGGAGATACCAGCTACTGGAGGAACCAGGGGAAAGAATGGGAGTAGGGGATAGAGCAAGAAATAAGGCAGGAGTTAACATCGGGCTTACTTTACCCAGCAGGAGAGATTTAAAAATAAAAAGAAAGAGATAGAAGGATGCCAAAAGAGCCTTTGTTAGGGGGTTCCAAAGTCTGCCATAGTTCAGTAGTGTGGTAAGAAACAGGATGAAATTGTTTGATACTTTCAGTGCTGCTGATCAATGAAATAAGATAATGTTCAAAATATGAAACCAAGGCAGGTTATTTTGGGGGTCATGCATCAAAAAGTTTGAGAACCACTGCTCTAGAGTGATGAATCACACCGATGGAGGAATCTGGATTTGATGGTTGCTGGTAGAACGTTGTCCGACGTTTGGCGAAGGGGGATTATGGTGGGGTTGTCTGCCAGGAACTGGGCTTGGCCCCTTTAGTTCCAGTAAAAGGATCACTTAATGCTTGGTCATACCAAAGCATTTTGGACAAATTCATTCTCTCAGCTTTAACAATTTGGGGATGGCCTACTTCCTGTTCCAACATGACTGCACTCCAGTGCACAAAGCAAGGTCCATAAAGACATGGATGAGTTAGTTTGAAGTGCAAGAACTTAACTGGCCTGCACAGAGTCCCGACTTCACCCCAATAGAACACCTCTGGGATGAATTAAAGGGGAGACTGAGAACAAGGCCCTCTCATCCAACATCAATGTATGACTTCACAATTGTGCTTCTGGAAGAATGGTCAGAAATTCCCATAAACACACTCCTCATGGAAAGCCTTCCCAGAAGAGTTTAAGCTGTTACAGCTTCAAAGGGTGGCATAACATCACATTAAATCCCACATTGAGAATGCGGTGCCATTAAAAATGTGTGTGAAGGCAGACAAGCAAAAACTTTTACTAATATTATCACTTCAATCATAAATGCTTTGACATCAGCCAGCTGAACAAAGTGATGTACATCAAAGGCAGATAATAGCACAAAAAAGCATAAAACAACAAATGAAAAATAACAGACAAAACATTCATTAAAACATATAAGATAGGATTGAATCATGGCAGTAAATCTGGATCAAAGTGAAACAGTTAAGGACAGATTAGATGAAATCTCAGGTTGGGTTAAAGGTAAAGGTAAAAAGAGTAATTTCTTTTACCTCCGCCAAGGAGGTAATGTTTTCAGTGGCATTGGCTTGTCCGTCCGTCCGTCTGTCCGTTTGTCAGCAACTTTACAGAAAGAGTTTTGGACGGATTGACCTGGAATTTTCACCAGCCATGTGTCTCAGCCCGAGGAAAAATTTTGGTGGTGATCTGGATCACTTCCAGGAATGTTTTGAAGGATTCTTCATCATTGTGAGATCAGCCATGTTGGAAAGGCTGTTAATGAGACGTGGGTGCCCCCTTGTAGCAGAAGTGTGCAGCTGCAGGACTGAGCACATGATGTCAGGATGCAGAAATGCAACTTCTGAGCAGCAGCGAGCACGAGGAGAGAAGACTGTTGGACAGACTTCTATGGTGAACTGTGTCCGTCTGTGAAGAACTGTAAGTAACTAGTTGTATTTCTGCCTGAACAGGATGTTTATTTAGCTTTAATATTATTTAGCTGATTTGCTTATTCAGAATTGTTCCTCCATTCACCATGTGCCTTTTTATGCTATTAAGCTAGCTGACCTGTTACATGCCAGTACTGTAACTGTTAGCCTAGAACACATATGCATGTTTAGCCCTAACTGTAAGGGATTTATTAGTAATAATTAATACCTTGAATGTGTTCATTTGCTGAACAAATGTTCCTCGTGGCTTTGTATTTCTGTGTTTATAGACCACACTCACTTCCATCCAGCAATTCATCTTAAGTAGCCCTTGAATTCCTCACCTGTAAGCCTGTCGTTTGTTGCATTACTGTGCTGTTGTGATTAAGAGTGACCAGTAAAGACAGTTAACTGTACAAGTGAGTCCTGGGTGTTCTGACTGACACCCCATGGTGAACATCAAACCTCCTTACCGACGCCTAAAACAGTCTTACATGAACATCACCCTAATAGGCCACATTTTTGGAATTTTTTTCATAAAACTCCATACAAATGGCCCGAGTGTTTGGGAAAAAATTACAAAAAAGGATCTCAATGAGTTCTGTAATGTTTTGAAAGTTGATCCAGATCCAGAGAAAATTCCGGATGCTATGATCCAGAACACACAAAAATAAGGGAGTCAAGCTGCTTGGTGGAGGTCTGCACTCTCCACGTGCTTTTAGTTTAAACTGTTTTAGGTACTGTATCAGAATCATGGATTATGCAGACACACAGTCTCTGAAACCCCATCTCTACAATTCTGCCTTAAGACTTAGTGCCACCTGTCACTTTATTTAGTTATGCCACAGTCAAGAGACTAATGTGGATTCTTTTTTTTTTTTGTCTTTAAAAAAAAAGTGCTTAAAACTTTGAATGCATGCAAAGGAAAAGCAAATTCCATTCTTTAAGAGGTTCACCTCACCTTATAAAAAAAAAAATATTTGAAGGATAACGTGACACAAATAGTCTGCACATATAACTGAATTAGAGTTTTCCCCCTCGAGCAAGACGAACAGAACATTATGAATACCGTGAATAAAATGCGCAACATTGTACACAGGATGCTTATGATAGGAATCAGTGAGGTTGAGATAATGACCATAAAGATTAAAGTCATTTATTTCCCTTTAACACATTGACAGCGTTCCCTCGAGAACCCAGAGTTAAAATCAAATTATGTCTGTTCTGTTTCAGGCCATAAAGTTGACTATCATTTTGCCTTGGGGTCCACTCGAATTTGAATCATTCATACAGAGCATTTGTTTGGGATGCCATGTTGGCTCTTTTAGACAAAATATATCTGAATGTCTCTCGACAGCCATGTCTAAAATCACTCAAAGATGGTACAACCTTTCACAACGAGCTTCTTCATTACCTCGTTGTCAGTCAGTGCACTTCAGTTTGCACCTGGTGGCTTTTATTATTCATAGGAAGTGATGTACCCCTGGAGTTTAAAGGAAAAAACAACAGCTGCAGTGTGATTTATAAAAATGTAAGCTCGCGGTCACAATAACTTATTTCCCTTTATATCTTAATTGAAAGCAGACTGTCTTTCCATATATAATATATATTATATATTCACATCATCTCCCAACAAATTTATCATTGCAGATAATTGCTGTCCTTCCTTAACAAGCTCCTTTAAATGGATTTCCAACAAGAAGACCATAGTAGGACTCACAGTTATTCGTCTATATCACTACTGTGAAACAACACAACGGTTAAGAGTTAAATGTAAAGGGTTCGGTTCATTTTTACCACACTAGGGTACCGTGTGAGTCTTTAGCTGCACATAATATATCTTGATAGATTAACAAAGAAATCCATCACTTAGACTCGTGCTGTTAAGGAACCCTCTGCTAGCTTTGACCGTCTAACTTAAGACTTCTGGAAGGCGATCACAGGCAAAGCCATTAAAATTCTCTGTATCTGACTCTGAGCTGGTGTTCTTATATCACTCTTTGCATTCTGACCCAGTGTAGCATTTTCAAAAGGCCAGAAAGCGAAGGCGTGTGTGCTGACCTATGCGGTGGGCCAGCTGCTTGTAAATAGACACACTGCTGTTGTCCTTCACTGAAGAGACTTTCTCACCAGTGTAATTCATCCAAGCTGTTCACTGATTTACGAAGTGTCGCTCGCGGACAGTCAGGGTGGTGCTTTTATCTCTACCTTGTCCCGCTAAATGAATTCCAAATGGCACGCTGCCCGGTTATTTGTCAGTGCATTTGTTATCACTGACAGCCACAACCCCCCTTTAAACAAATATAAATCTGTGGAAAACAATCGCTGAGCAAGATGCTGCATAACCTTTTGAAATATCACGCTGGCCATCAGTTTCTGTAGCAGATCATTTCCTCCCAACACGTGAGACATGAAAGTAATGACTGCGCAAGCCGTCTTAGCAAATACTCTTTCTCTAACTTTAAATAAAACAGAAGTACGCCAGTTTTAATAGGCTGCAGGAGCTGTTTCAGTAGTTCAGTGACAAGTACAGCTTCCGTAGTCACAGAAGTTGTAAATGTCATTAAGCCGACTACAAGACAGGCTGGCGTGATGGAACAATACTTAATGTGCTTTAATGAGATTATTTTAGTTTAAAGAAATCTATGGAAATGCACATTTCATTCTGTAGTAATTACAAAAGAGAGGAATGGGATTTTGACTCGTTTTCAGGCAGACAATGTGGGGTTGAGAGAGAGCCGAGCTGCCTGCATATCTGTAATCGTTTGATGGTTTACAAAGGGAGTATTAAACTGAAACATGCTCACAGAGGATGAAACAAACTATAAGAAGCCATCTAATTATCAGGGTTGGCGTCCGTTGGCAGGCATATACGAGCAAGTCAGTAAATAGTGATTTAGCACTTTTTATATAACTGAGCGTGGAGGGTGCAACAAGAGGCAGAAGGAGGAGGTGGGGTAGATTTAAGTTTTCACAGATCCAAAATACTGAATGAAGTTTAAGACAAGAATAATATGAAAGATATTTGCAAGGAGTAAGAGAAGCATCTCTGTTGGAATAAGCGTATAAACATGTAACACTGATGAAGAAGGTTGAGTTTGAGGTAGATCAAAGAATTTTAAGTCTTGTTTTAGAAGTTGTGTTCTGGTCACGTTTGACCAATTTGAAAGGTTTGATCTTAGTTGATTTAATCAGAATGACTTAAAGGTAGAGTCTGGAGTTTCCCCCTGAAAATAGACGCCAGACTTTGCAAGTGAAATCTTTCTCAATTTCAACGCCTTGGGTCTCCATGGTGGTGAGTTCTCCCCCTGTCTGTAATTCGCTCTTTCCCTTTGTGTTGGTGTGTTTGGGACATTTCTGAGAGGAGATTCCTGTATGTATCACCAGCCAGTGACAGAGCAAAGGGCATGACGCCGTGCAGGGATAAACTAGAGTGGAGCAGATGCCAGTCACTTCAATTCTAAAAAAAACAAAAAACAAAAGTACTCTGCGGAGAAAAGAGCTTTAGATAGTGCACGTTGGAAAACCAGAGTTCACATTGGTTTGGCTTTCACCTGCTTTTGAAGGAGAGGCTTGAAGCTGAATGGGCTGAAGAGCGATGCGGCCATTAGCCCAAGGGGCACTCGGTTTGAATAGTGTTTCCAAACAGAAATTGGGAAAAACTCCGGACTCTACCTTTAAAGGCCCACAGCATAAGTTCTCTCGGTACCGCACCCCCTGTCGAAGACTAAACTAGCATCCATCTTCATCCTACCTGTACTGTGATTCACTCCAACCAGTAAAAGACAGTCTTATCTTGACTCTTATTCTGTCCCTTCCACTCTTTCTTTTCCTTTCTTCCTAATGTTTCCTTGCTTTCCTTTGCTGAATCCACCATGGTGCGCATTCAAAACACCTGCTGTGTTTTGAACCATTCAACACAAGAACTGTTTGCTAGTATGTGACGCGGTGTGAAACCAATAACCCACTACAACGTCCTGGCTGCGTCCCAGATGGAAAAGTCACATAGTGCAGTTTCTGAGCCTCAGGACGCTGCTGGGCAGTGACGTCTCGAGAAATGCGCAGAATGAATGTGTCATCAAAACGAGTCAGTAACGTGGATTTTTAAAATAGAAAAATTGTGTCGTGGGTGTTCAAGATTCCATGATTTGACCACAAACAACGTCTGAACACACACAACAAACTGTAATCATTTGCTGAGAATTTGTGTTTTATTAAACTTTTGTACTTTTTTGGTGAAAAAAATGACTGAGAAATAAGTGGGGAAGACCAAGATTAGTGTAAGAAACCGAGTTTAGGTACATCCTTATTTTTCTGATGGAAAGATAAACACTCACATCCACATATTCTCACATCCACCTTGGATTCCCCGACAGCTTTCACAGGAACCTTTGTTCGGTAGGTACCATACCACCTCTTGGCAGTTCTCGTGTCCTCTCTGAAAAAGCTCGTCATTAATTGCTGCTCTGCGGCAGGTAATCAGCTGATTTCAGGCGGTGTTAAATAGAGCTTTTGTTAGCAGCTTCCACAGAGCATGTCAGTGCCGGAAGAGCAACAAAATCGCGTACTGTGGAGAGCGCGCTCTTGTGGCCGATTCTGGTGTGAAGAGAGAACCCACACTCTTTCACACGCTGGAGTTTCTGGCACGTTTTAGCTGAGGCCCCATTCCAATACCATGTTTTAACATGAAAAAGTGGGATTTCCGGTTGACACCTTTAACAGAATGGCAAGTTTCAACCGGGAACAAAAAATTGTTTAACGTTCAATTTAAAGTTAAATAATTTGATTAATAAGTAATGTGACAATCAAGGTCCGCTGAGAGCAAATGTAACACATCTCCACATTTTCTGCTCATGTCCCTTTTAAAAACCCACCAGAGGACTTGATACAGATGCTATTCAATTTGGTTGTGTATCTCCGGGCAGACGAGGTCACAGTGGGGAGATTATATCTCTTGGCTGGCTTCATAACACCTGGGTTAACTTCTGGCAGAGTTGGATGAGGTGTCTCTTCAGAGGAATAGTCTGGGGATTCCTGCTTAGACTGCTGTTCCCCTCATTCCAGATAAATGTTGGAAATTAATGGATGGATTGTTTATTATCTAGTCATGTAATAAGGAATTTAATGATGCCTAACTGTTGCAACCTTGCAGTTTCAGTATCTTTACTTTTGAGTGATGAACCCATACTAATTTGATAAGAAAAAATGCTGCCAAGTTCATGCTCCCTTTAGTTTCCTTATCTGAACAACAAGTAAGTTTCAGTTGTACTTCGTGCGAAGAACTAATTGGCTAAAATTTTGCTAAATTGCAAAAATTGAGCTTTTCGATAATGCAAAGTACCTACGCTGCCAGAGCTCCTCCTTTGCCTTTCACCTGAGCCACTGCCGCGCTTCAGCTTTCGCATGAAGCAGCTTTGTGGACTAAAGCTCTCATAACGTGTGATGATGTCATATATGTTGCTCATGTCCTTCCTGGTGAGGTCCATGTTTGATATTTCACTTTATTACCACATTTATTACATAAATATGTGTTTTCCTTATAACACTAAAAATTAAAGGAGTACAGTGCAGGTTCCAGCTTTTTTTCCAGAAGTTCGCCCCCTTTGGCGACAAGTGGAAGTGACGCTAATGTCGTGCACACGCATGAGCTACTTCGACTGCATTGGTCTTTAGTTTAACCCACATTACATTCAGTCTGACCCAAGGGGCAAACTCCGCCTCAGAACAGTGAAGCTCGCCTCCTTGTTGGAAATAGTGTAATCCTCCCTTCATCCGCTAGGGGCTGGCTCCAAGAGCGAGCAAATCCCCATAGACTCCCATGTTAAAAACGCCAACTTCACAGCAGAAATAAACAGGTTTACAGCCTGGTTCAAAAAATCATTTTAGGTTTATTAGGTCAAGTTTACCTTCATGTCAACTGTGAGGGGGGTGAATTTTTTATAACTCATTCGTTTAGATGTTATTTATTCTTCAAATTACACATAATTAAGGGCGTGTCCTTATGATTGACATGCGGCAGACCGGAAGCTCCGCCTGCCGACCGGAGGCTCCTAGTTAGCTCCTTCTTTGCTCTTAATAAGGTCTCAGTTTGTTACAGAGTCGCACAACGGCGGTGTTTAGTCAGCGAATTGCAAGTCTAAGCATGTCTTACCTTAACCATGCCGCTTAGGGGGCTTATCTTTGTTAGCTCCTCTTAGTTTCGTGTTAGCTCAGTTAGCGTTTAGCCCACAGTACGTCAGCTGTCAATCATTTGCCCCGCGGCCGCGCTGTGCCCATTTTAGGATTTTCCTGGAGTGACGACGTACGTGACACGGCAAGATGGCGACGGTAAGACACGCCCACCTGGCTTCACATTTCTCTATTCAGAAGAGACCGGAAGCTACGTCCAGTAATTATATACAGTCTATGGTCTGACCCCGAAGTTAGAGACATGATGTCTACTGAGGTAATAAAGTTATAAATCTGCAAGTTGTTTATGGTTTGATCGTTTAGTAAACTGACGAACTGTTTGCTAACGGTAACAACATGCTAACGTTGGCTTGCAGTTCAAATATCCAAATTCAGAGGCTGAGACCATGATCACCTAATAAAATTACCGCATCAAATGTAACGAGTGGCCAGAGTGTATCTCTTCCCCAGGAACAGTCATATGGCTGTCACATTGCCACATTTACATGCTAAAACCTTAGCATTGCAATATTATGCATCTTTATTTCCGTCATACATCATATTTACCTTGTTAGTAAGAAGAAAGCCAACTGCAGGTCCGTTTTATTCCCAGAGCAGATCGGAGCTCCCTCCATTATGAAAAAAAAAAAAAAAAAAACCTGCTCGGTTATCCCGTCTTACTAGGGAGCCGGTCAGACTCCAGTTTGGTTCTCTCCGTTTCACAAGACGAAACTTTTCTTCTTTGTCTTATTGAAGTCTGAGTAGGGGGTTGAGAGGCACCTGCTCTCCATCTTTTAGCAGCAGTTAGTGTTGTCTTGATATGCACGGACCTGCGGTGGCGGAATATGCAACACCGATACAGCCAGAGGAACGAAAACGTGCAGCTCATCTCCCCCACATTTGTCCCCTTGAGGCTTTGTACCTGAAACTCTTGCACTGAGCATTCAGAAACAGTATTAGAGACCACAGCAGTGAAGAACGATCAGCTCATTCTATACATCAGGCCATTGTAAGAGCATGTGGAAGAAAGAAAAGAATAATATTTAACATTTTAACTTGCACAAGTGTTATTTACTATTTCTTAACTTATGGTGGTATGCTATTTTTTTAATTACAAACTTCTTTTTTTTTTTTTTTTTAACCATATTTTTACATCTTATTTCTGTCTAAATTAAGGTGTGTTCTTGCTGAATTGTAAACAGTTTTATACCATAAATTTAAAAGTACTCATCAGCTATATCTGTAATTTAAACAGCATGATACTGTTAATTTTAGTGTGATTACATATTTGTGACATTATAGTATTTCCCCATTCCCCAATCTTACCACACTTTTATATTTTCCACAGCAAAATTGTGTCTTTTTTACATATTGTTACATTAAAAGGTACAGTTCAACACCATTTCCTAATTTACAGTAATTAAATGTATCTTGTATACTGTTTTCAATTGTACAGTCTTTTACTGTTGGTTTTTAACAGTTTTTACTCTAAATTTTACAAACATTTCTTACTGTGTAACACCTTTCAGTGGTTCACAGATAAACTGGCATACAAAAAATTAACTGCGAGTATTGAATTTCATCTGTCAAATTGGCTGTGCACCTGAATCAAATTAATGAGTTCGCATGACTGGGCAGAACTCTGTCGAGAAGCTGTTGAGGAGGGCCATTTGAATTGAATCGCATGTTGGAGTGGGAAAACATCTAAAACTTGCAGGACTGTGGCCCTTGAGGACCAGGGCTGGACAACCCTGGTGTAGATGATTATTTCTCTGCACGCTTTAAATTTAAATGCCGTTTTAATCTTGTTATTTGGAGGTGGTATGAAAAGACCAATTAATGTGTTATTTGCCCTGGGCTACAGCTTTGCTCCCCTTTGTCATTTGTTTCATATCCGACATGCTGAAACATCAGCTACACTTTATTTGCATACAACAAACCATCCAACATAACAAAGCCATTGCTGCCCTGATTGTAATTGTGGTATAATGAGACATGTCTCTCATATTGAAATTAAGTAATCACAAAAGGTAAAGTCTTGCTCTTTAAGTGCAATTATCAACTTCTCTTACCAGTAATGATTAGATATGCATGCTTACCAGTCCTGAACTGTGAAGAATCCAGACTGGGGTTGAACTTTGTGCCTTAAGTTGAAATAAAATAATACAAAAACAACCAAAATAAATGTGTGCTGCTAGATTATTTTAGGTTATCTGCGTACTTGGCAATAGTTATTCTGCTTAAGCATCAAATAGTGTAAAAAAAAAAAAAAAAAAAACATAAAAAAAATAAAGGGCCATTCTATTATGGCAAGACATTTCCTGCCCCCTAACCTACATGAAATTGAAAACAGTCCATGCACAGAATATTAAAACTCATGTTTAATTAAATTTGCCCCTAGACAAAATTTCAACCATGGAAAAAGTGGTTACAAATATTGTTTAAAATGCATTTCTCTGAAGCACTCCCTAAAATGACATTCCATTCCTTTCTTGTCTCTTCATTAGCAAATTGCATGAATATAACAGTTAAAATATTACATTTTCATTTTATGGACACATTTGACACATGCATCTTATAATCACCAAAACAGTTCAGCATATATATATATATATATATATATATGTATGTGTGTGTGTATATATATATATATATATATATATATATATATATATATATATATATATAAACACACACAAAAAAAAACAAAAAACATCAATGGTACTCTGCAAATTGTATTTTCAAAACATGTGTCAATCTGTCACAACATACAGTTCTACTCAGTTCAACTTAGCAAATGAAAACAAAAAACCATGAGAGACATAACAAATGGGAATTGACATCAACTAGCCACATGCTATTGCCATGCGTAGTATTTTTAACTTTTTGAACTACTTCTGACTACTAGATTGAGCATTTGAAGACTAAACTGAACCAATTAGTTGGTGTTTTTTTTTTTTTCAAAGTAAATTATTATTATTAATATTTTCATGTTATTTTTTGTAGTGGGTCAAGAGTATTATTGCAACAAACAAGCATTAGCCTAGCATAGGCTAATATTGATTAAGGGAGCGTTCACATGAGGAAGGCAAAATATTTAATCAGAAGTGCCTTTTGTTCACACGGCAACGGCGTTATTCTGGGTTGAAGACGCAAAAATCTAAAGACTCATACCAAAGTGGATTTCCTGAGGACGCAACGCTGTTGCGCCCTCATCTGCACGGTCCGAAACGTAGCAATGATGGTAGACCCACAGACCTGCTGACGCCGTGCTCACGTCGCATGCACGTGATGTACAATACAGGAAAAACAACAATGTGGTTTGGAGAAGTAATTCTACCTCCTCGTCTGTCCACACAAATAAAATATTGTTTCTCTTCGCCGCCGCCATGGATGTTTTGATTTTGAAGCACCACCGAAAGGCCTGGCATGCATATCCAATCAAATTCCATACACACTTGCGTCCTCGAATGCACTCGGATTTCTTCATGACGACGCTCGTGTGAGCGCGAATAAAAAGATGAAGACGAGACGCCACTTTTGCGTCTTCTCTTTTGATCTTCACTGTGTGAACGTAGCCAAAGTTGGTCATGATAGTTTTGGGCTTATCAACACTACCCAGATAACTCATGGAGAGTTTAATCTCTTTCTTTTTGGTGTTTACATTTTTGGAGTCCCACTTTCACATTTCATCCCAACTTTTATGCAAATAGAAAGTCTGAGAAGTAAATATCCACTTAAGTCAGGGTTTGAAGATCAGCCACTTATTCATTAAAAAGAAGAGCAGGCGCATCATTTATTTGATTGGCAGGTGAGCTGACATCAATGCATCAGTCTGACACCAATCGTAGTCTGTTTCTTTTTCTCCCAAGATACCTCCAACTTGTGCCCCCCGGACAAGCAGAAACAACAGCTGAAAGTAGGTTAACACATTAAATCTGATGTAATTTCAGCTTGTGCAATAAAAACAAGACTGGTGGGAGTTGTGTAATGGGGTGGGGTTTAAATTGATTAACACATATGCATAATCACCTGGTAGCTTTATTACCTCAAATAAAACAGACCAGACAGAAAATTTAACAGTGAAAATTTCAAAATTTTCCTAAGGAAGAAGATATTTTCCTCTAAAGATGATCTGTTACCATCTCATATGACTTAAACTCTATTGAGAGATTATGGAACACTAAAAAAACGAGATTTAGAACAATGGGAAATGACGCACATCTTTATGTGGGGGAGATGAGGTTCTTACTGCAGTAAATGTTGATCTTGAGCACATCACAAGATGATAAACAGCTAATGGCCCCCCCTCTTTTTTCCCCCCCCCCCCCCCCCCCCCCCCCCCCCCCCCCCCCCCCCCCCCCCCCCCCCCCCCCCCCCCCCCCCCCCCCCCCCCCCCCCCCCTGTCATTAGAAATAATAGACAGAGATGAACATCCCTGGTCCAGAAAGTAAAAATCCTGTCCGGCAGTTGTTCCAACCAGTTACTAAACCCGCTGAATTTAATTAGCACAGCTCCTTGAGCTCGTTAGTGAGAACACCCGTTTAAGGCGGATCCAAAGCATGGCAGGATTTTTACAAAATAGTACCTGGATTGTCCACCTCTCATGTTTGAGTACTTACAGTAGGGATTAGTTCTTACTGAGGGCCAAAAAATGTCCATGTTGCCAAGTTCAGAGCCAACTTGTTCTTTTTGTGGGGTAAGGGGGTACCCATAACTACAGATAATATAACTCTGGTAAGCAGCTGGATAAATAAGAGGAGGACTGTCAAGCTTGTTAAACAGTCTGAGACGAACTGCCTCGAAGTTTTCGTGTCCCCTTATGCACCAAAAAACCTCAAGATAATGTGTTGATGCTGTTAGACATAATGAATTTGTCTGTGTGATTTACCATGTTCACTTGATATTGTTCGATAATGTGTTAGGCACTTGGAAGCTTACCGTGATCAGTAACTGACATGGAGCAGAAATCTTTGCTGCAAACATCTCAGATTGTGAATTAATGGTCAGCTGCTTCTAAATATTCTGGTTGTTTTTGTTATCCTCATCCATCCAGTTGTTCACACCTTTCTTCATCGTTTTCTCAGCATGCTCTGTTTCACATTTATAAGACTGAACAGAAAACATTAAGCCAATACTCAGCTGTATGGAAGCAGACCACTGCAACCCTTATGTTATTACTATTGACTATATATACTGTATATATTACTGGACAAGCTTCCAGTGGCGGCTCCAGTGGGAGTGAATGACAGACAACCAACAAACTCTGAGCAGTCTCCAGTTAAGAGCTAACCAAGCTAACCCAGAGCTAATGGAGAAAAGCGTGGCACTGCTAGCCAGCTAAAAACCATGATTGTACTACTGTACTCTGCTACTGGCTGAGACCTTCCCAAGTGCAAGTAAGGCTGGGCAATATATCAAATATACTCAAGATAACGCAGCTAGTCCCCTGTGGGATATGACTATTTTCATCATATTTGAGTATTCAATTGTCACGCAGTTGCTGTTAGTTGCGGGCGGAGTTTTCTCACTCCTCTTCTCTCTGCACTGCTCTGCACAAAGTTAAAACAAGCACACCTAGTTCCATACATCAAGTATGCTACGTGCAATGTCGTATGCTTGGCAGCATGTAGCAGCTTCTCTGGTAGAGAGCTCAGGTTGTGGCAGCAGGGCAAGTTATACAAAAATGGAGGATGAAGAATTCGACCCAAAGAAAACGAGAAAAAAAGTACAGGATTCATCATCTGGTGATGGTTTGGATACTGGAGAGAGAATGTTGACCAAACAACTGTCATGTGGAAAGTATGTTGCAAAAGCATCGCCACGAAAGGTAGTAGTACCACAAATTTATACTATCATTTAAAAAGTCACCTCCTAGAGCATGAGGAGTGCTTGAAACTCCGCACAAGCGCATCTCTGGCCAATGCCAGTGTGTTATTGGGTAAATCATACACAAAAAAGAACTTTGTTAAGTCATTTATTGTTACTATGCACAAAATATGTACTTGAATTTATATCATTTTTATATAAATTGAATAAATTACATTATGGGAATGCACTTTGTTGTGTTTTAAAATTACATGATGCTGTTGCCACTGCTTTAACTGTCCAATAAATACAGTTTTGATCCATTTGTTTAGTTTTAATTTCACCCTTTTGGCATGAATGTTTCAAATCGGCATGCATTAATGCAGTATGAACAGTAATGTTAGACACAGAATCACCTTACTGATGTTACTTTTGATTTGCATCAAAGCATTAATTTAAGGCTATGGTAAAATATCGAGATATATAACGTTTATCATGACATGCCATAAAAATATTGGGATATTAATAAAAGGCCAAATCGCCCAGCCCTACTGTAGGTGCATGCAGGGTGCAAGCTATTAGCACGAGCGCTGACAGCCAAATTGTCACCTGTCAACCAAGTTAATTATATGCAATTTCAAGATTAAATAACATCGAAATGGAGGAGTTGTGAAAAAAAAATCCATCCCCTCACAATTTTCATGAAGGTAAACTTGATCTATTAGATCTAAAATGATATTTTTAAACCAGGCTGTAAACATGTTTATATTTTTGCTGTTAATTTGGCCTTTGTAACGTGGGAGTGTACGGTATGGGTATTGACTTCTTTTTGAGCCAGCCCCTGGCAGGGGCTGCAAATTGTCGCTGTTCCGGGTTGGCTTAACTTTCCTCTGACAGAGTTTGCTGCCTGGTCAGAACACGTGAAACAGAAATAGCAGTGAAAAAGCAAAATTATACAAAATTAACAATGAGAGAAAAAAAACCAACAACAACAAAAAACCACAGCACAGTTTTTACAGCTGTTGAAAATGTTTTTTAGGCGGAGTTCCCTTTAGGAAAATCCAAAACTGAATGAAAAATCTCACAGTTCTTCACTCTCACAAGGCTTGCATTGAATTAAAAGTATTGGTCTCAGTTAAAAGCAGCATGTCCAGACTAAAATCAGGTGGAATAAATGTGTTATTTGTCATGGATCTCCCAATTTTTTCAGTGCCACTATAGCAGCTGTTTGTTGTTGATCCATCATCGAGAAAGAAAAACATGCTGGAGCTTCGTGACCCGAACACCTGCAGGATCCAATAACAAGTGAAGACAGGTCAGCACACCCAACGCTTTCACAAATAAATAAAAACAGAGGCAAGATAAGGCGGCTTAAGCCCTTCAGAGGAACACTTCAGGGGGTGAGAGGAGGTGGAACTAATCTTGCGGTCGGGTGGGTGGTTGGGGGGCGGTTTGGTCTGAGGGGACATCATTCACAGGCCGGCAGAGATGACACGGCGACGAGTGAGAGCAGAGGCTGTGAGACAGGTTTGCAGATATCAGTCTGGAGGGCAAAAGCCGTGACACTTGTTGTTGCTGGTGTGCCACTCTTTAACCCAAGGGCTGCAGTGTTGTGCTTTCTTTGCGCTTGCATCATACAGATTCCCTGTGATGGAAGCGAGTGATCAAACACAACAACATCAATGACACACTCACCCAAAGCTTGGACTGCCTTGATATGCTGAGTTTAGAAGCTGTCTTATATAAGCGACAATTCCTTTCTTTCTCCTCCCAGACTCTCAACACTATCAAAGAATTCTGTCTATTTAATTATACATAAGAGACTGAAGCAGCCCGGTGATTGATGGGACCACGCTGAAACAGATACAATTAGACGTAATTAAATCTTGTTTAGACCATGCTGTTTGCCAATTGCTCATTGGGAGATGATTCTTCTTGCTGAGGAGGTGTTGGTAGTGTTACACAAAACTCCCAGTCAAACAGCACAAAGGCATAATCCCTCTTTTTCAGGCTGTGGGCAATTCTTCTGAATTTCATCTGTGGCTCCAACAGATTTCCTTTATAGAAAAACCAAACAGCAGGAACAAATTGACAGCCGAGCAGAGGTTATAAATAATTCAGCAACTTTTTGATAGCCGCTTATCAGTTGTTTTTTTTTTTTTTTTCCAAGAAACTCTTCGTCTCCTTGTGAGAGCTCTGGCCTTATTAGCGTTATTGTTGAGTTCATAAAGTTTCAGGTTTCCTCTCCTCTCATGAGACAGCACCTTGGCCTTGCCTAATGTGCAAGAAAGCGGAGCTGACTCCCAGCATTTTGGAGCAGGGTTTTTTGACATTCATGTATTCGTCTCTAGAGGAGTACAGATGCTGAGATGCTGGGGTTTTTGAGAAAATGACCTTTTGCAGGAAACAGACGACTGCTAGCTGGTGCTCATTCTAATCCAAAGCAACTAAAAAGAAAAGCATGCAAGCTGACTGAAAGGCTATTTTTAGCAACAATGCTCAAAACACAATAAATGGCTGTGCTGAAATGAAGAGAACCATAAAAGTACTTCAGCAGCTGCTTGAAGGCGCAAGGACACGCTGCAAACCAGATTTGCATGGTGCAGGGGCTGCATGGTGGCGTGGTGGTTAGCGCTGCAGCTTATAGGAACAAGGTTGCTAGTTTGAGTCCCGGCTGGGGAGGGGGGTTTGAACAATTCTGAGAGTGGCCTCCTGTGTGTAGGGATGTGCCCAATGAACTGAGGCTCCAAAGTGCACGTCAAGAAAACAGGGGTGTTCCTAATGAGGCTTGTTTCAGAGCTTGTGTTGTCAGCATAGGAATCACATGTCTGAGTTTCACATCCGCGCAAGAAACGTTTGGTGGTCGCTAGAGTGAAGTTGACAGATATTCAAGCTGAAAATACAAAGACAGAAAGATCCCCTGACATACGGCCACAGAAATCAGCAGTGTTATCAGCTTTCCCACCGATTTCTGTTCCCCTGCATCACCTGGCCGTGGCAGAGATCCTTTGAAGATTATTGCATTACAAGAAGTTGCCAACCCGAACACTGGTAAGAAGCTACTTCTCAATAAACAGATTTCAGCCCCATGTCACCTCATATGTGGAGTTCCATAAGCACTGCACAGAAATAATTCTCATTATCACAACAAATATAAATACAAAATGATATGATGTGGCATAACGCTGTGGCTTTGTGAGAGATAGATCATGCACTCAGTTTTAAATGTGTTTCCATAGTATAATGGTTAATGTCATTGACTTTTACTTGGGAATCTGTGGTTCAAATCCCGCCCGTACCTTCCGTACCTTCCTTCGTCGGTTATTTTACAGAACAAAGTTCTGTAAGATAACCGACATGTTTGTCTGTAAAGGAGCAGGTGAAACAGAGCATCCAACACGACTAGCTTAAAAAGGAAGAGCTGATGGGCTAAAAATAACTTGATAAAAGTTTAAAGTTGTAACAAAGGATATTGCAAATTTTAGAATATGGTTAACAACAGAAAAGCAAGATAATTCATGATATGAACGCTGAATTCATTGGGCTATATGATATTTGATTTAAAATCCAATTAAGATTAAGAACATCTGTTGTTCTATGAACATAGCCAATGCATATAAAAATAATCAATTAGTGAATCTGAATAGCTGGAAATCATTGGTGGCTTTTGGATCTTTTTTTATTTACAAAGATGGAGAAGGCCAGCGCTGTCAGCAGCATGAGTGCAGCAGTGAGGAATCAGAGCAGGAACCTTCAGGAACTTAAATTGGCTTGTACAATTTAAGTGCAAGCCAAACATGCAGGTAATGCTTTTAGAATAATCTATGCTTTACTTATGATGATCAGTTTGCAATTAACTGTAGTCTCTCCTTGTCCTGAGTTCTCCAGGATTCAGGAGAAAGAGAGACAACTGAGGGAGGCTGCAAAGGGCAGTTCATCACTACAGGGCTCGTTGCAAAGCAGCAAGCCAGCAGGCTAAAGAGACATAAAAAACATCAGTTGAATAGCTGGAATATGTGTCCTTATTTGTGGACTTTTTCCATTTTAATCCTCTAATTGCAAATGTTTAGATACACGAAGGTGCACGGTGGAGAGGAGTAAGACAAGCCACGTGGCAGGCAAGGCCAGATGGCTAATTATATGCAAAATATCACAACAAGAAGTATATTTTACAGACCTTTTGAAAGATTTTCTATAGAACCAGAACAACATGGAAGTACTTCTACCAGGCCTTTTAATAACATGAATTGTGTGATTCATTATTCAGTGATTTATTGTTTTAGAGTTTACAGTTAAAAGGCAAGACACGCCTACCAATTGTGGGTTTTTTTCCCCCGGTGGCAGGGGGAGGAGAGAGTGCCCCTTTTCAGGTTTGAGCAACTGCCCTTAAAAAATCCTGAGCACATCCCTGCAGGACAGCATCACAGAGATTTCAGACAGTTGTGAAGAGTAGTATTTTTTTACCTTAGCAGTTGTCAAGCAAGTACCGATAAGCAGGACCAAATGTCATCTTTAATAACATATTTTCCTTAGTACACCTTACACACCAAGGACACCCAAAGGGATCACATATACAGTACACTTAACTCACGGTGCAGGACCATACAGGCGAGTCTCAAAGCATGATGCACAAAGCATAATATTCAAGCCAAAGAGGGCGGAGTCTTCCTGGGTGCAATTACTGCAGTTACCCTTGATAGAGTCAAGTATGCTCTGAAAGAGGAAACTCTTTTTAAATCTGAAAATTTTCACCGGCGCTGGTGGTCATTTTACGCACAATGGTGTTAGAATTACTCTGAAAGAGATATTATGATTTAACAACTATAAGTTTAACAGGGGACTTTACTGTGTAACACTTATTTTCAAATAGCTTAATTATAACAACAAAATAAACAGATAAAAAAGGGAAACACACTTTCATACAAAGCAATTTTGCATTCATTTAGAAAAAAAAAAGTCCTATGCAGTCAGACCTTGTGGGCTTAATATACTCAGTCCACTTTGACCAGATTTTGTAGAACTTGTCCATTTGAACTCGGAGGTTTAATGAGAGTTGATGAGGAATGAGAGTTAAATCAGAGTTGATGATCCATGCTGTAAGTTTCTTGAGTAATGCTAATCTACTCTTTGATCGTCAGAGGGTCTGGTTATAGCTATGTCGGGATTAAGGCTTTCTTACTTGCTGCCAAAAGTATCCAAAGTAATCTCATATCTTCTTTTGCCAAATTCACCACAATATTCTTATTTTGCATCAGGATACATTATTAATATTTCCACATATCTGTGACCAATAAGGTCGTAAAACTGAGCAGTCTCATATGCGGAAATGGTTGGCTCCTGAAGAGCTGCACAGTGTCCAGCAAAAGTTGCCACCAAGGGGCAAACTCTGCTGGAAAACAGTGAAGCTTCCTGGTTGCCCAAAAATTGTAGTTCTCTCTTCATCCACTAGGGGCTGGCTCCAAAACAGAGTAAATCCATATAGACTCACATGTTAAACAGGCCAACTTCACAGCAGAAATAAACATGTTTACATGGTTAAAAAAAAAAAATCATTTTATGTTTAATAGGTCAACTTTACTCTCAAAGGCAACAAGCTCTCCTCAACTGACCTGGTTACCGCAGTGATTAATCCTGCACATACTGTAGTGACTACAGTAAGTGGTGATGACAACACCATTTCCATGAAGAAGAGGAATGAAAAAGGCAGCACAAAAATAGATGTATGGTTGGAAAGAACCAACAAAGCAAGACATAAAGAAAGACACCCACAAATGATGAACTTTATTTTCCACTTACCCTCATGTGAGCAAACTCTTACACTTTTTAATATCTCAAATCACCCGACAGCTCTCTTTTCCCCCAAATTTTAAACTTTTCCACCCACCCAAGCCATAAACGTCCACAAAACTTAAATTCCTCCAACTCTCTCCAATAATCGGCGACTACAAAACTCATTTTAACTAGCGCCCACCAGAATTATCCGAACACCTCTAATGAAACAAGGCTAACACTAAAACCCTTTTTATACTTTCTAATGTAGCCACTTTCTAAAAACTAAACCAAACCCCTCCACCATCAACAACTAGGCCCCTTAAAAAAATGCCAATCGACCTCTATAAATAAATTAAATGAAAAAAAAAAACACACCACCTTATTCTATAACTACCAAATTCTTAAAGAGACAAGGACAAAAAGCAAAAAAACAGCAGATAAAGACACACAACGGAACTTTACAGTTTTCTCAGTGACGCGCCCCCTATCGCAGCTAAACTAGCATCCATCTTTTCGTACCTTACTGTAACTCACTCCAGCCAGAAAAACAGCTTATCTTACTCTTTTCTCTCCCTTCCTCTTTTCTTTTCCTCTCTTCCTCCTGATTTTCCTTCTTTCTTTACCGAATTCGACATGATTGCATTCAAAACATCCCATTTATCCCTGTTACATCCGGTGCTATGAGTGACGTGGTGCTGCAGCCAATAGTTGGCTGCAACGTCACGGTCGCTCCCGGAGGGAACTTACATAGTGCTGTTTCTAGCCCCGACGCTCTGGCACTACCTCGAAAATCGCAAATGAATTTGGGACACAAAACAGTCAGAAACACAGATTTTAAGCTAAAATTACGTTTGTGTCTTTAATGTCAAAGTATTGTTTCATAAAAACAAACATGAACCAGGTGAAAAGGAATCAATGCACTCTATTTATCTTTTATCTAACTTTTTCAATCAAGTGCACCACCACCATACTCATCCATAAGTCCCTATTAGAATCTTACTCCAAACAGCTTAAAAACTGTGTAGCCAAACCAGCAACCTTAAAATCAGTGCTCCTAACTATACAGCTTTGGTACCTCTCCATCACAGCATTATATTCAAAAATAATATCCACTACACACTGAAGCGGTTACAATTCCAATCTTTATCACAAAAAATTCCATAAATACTAAATATGCGATAAACAAACCCTCACACCTTATTTTATTTTTCTCCTATCAACCTTTCATTTAGTGCTTCCTAAATATTCTTTCAAGTTCTCTCTCAACCTCGAAAAAACCAATTGTTCTTTTACTCTTCACTCCGTTATCCATTTCACTCTTTATCCTTGATTAGCGACACATTGCATAGCAAAAATTCCACTAATTTCCACATTCACCTCCCTATTTATACTAATCTTGTCTACACACTTCTCGCGCTCACAGCCTCTTATAACACTCTTTCAAAAGTTAGCAAGCACAACAAATAACAGACTAACCCAAACTTATTTATATCAAACCCAGTTAGCGCAGTCATCCTTCTACCCCCACCACGTCCCCGCAGTCTCCCCTTATCCACCTCCAACCTCTCCTTCATCACCTTGCTAGTTCCTCTACACCACCACAAACTTCTTTTATTTTAACTTTGCACATCTATAGCTGTCTCTTTAATTCCCTTTCCCTAACTTTCCGTTTCTCTTCCTTAGTTCTCTCTTATATTATTATTCTCGCCCTGAGGGGCATCAGCCCTCAGCTTATTATCCAGCCCACAATCACTCAACAATGGCCGCCTACCAGTTTTTACCAATAGTATATATTATCCACTACACAAAACAAAAATTTAAAGAAAAAAAAAATAAAATAAACCTGGCCGGCACAAAACACCGTCGGCCCATCGGAAAAACCCTTCACAATGCCATCCAGCCTTAATAACCAGTGCTTTATAGTGCCAATACTTCCTCATTTAATATTTTAACCTAAACAACCATCTTACTTTCCAGCACACATATACGTTCACAAACTACGGACCTCGCTTCAAGCCTACTCTCCAATCAAGCGTAAAAAATTCTTTTACATTTACTCACCCACTCACAAACTGACAAACACAAAGGGTTGGATATTATTTAAAACAAAAAAAAAAAAGAAACGCAGGACTCGTCTACTGCAGCTTCCATAGGTTCATGAACGCACATCGGTGTGCTTGCAGGAGATGTGATGTACTACTGTTTAGGCTCTAAAAAACTAACGTTGTTTCAAGTAAATTCACGCTCCCACTAAGCCTTATTACATTGACGGCAGTTAGAAATTACAGTTTTTTGCTTTTATGACCTTTTTGCTTCCTGCGAACTCCAGAATAAAGTTGGGGAAAACAGAGCCTCCTGATCGCCAGCTTATTTATATAAAAAGACTCCAAGTCTTCTCACCATAGGGAAGTGGAAAAAAAGTACATCTTCTTGGTGTACTATTCCTTTAATATATACTTCTCTTTATGTCATCTTTTCCACCAACAGCCAACTTCTTTTCTTCCTTTATTCATTCACTCTTCTTCATAAATGTGTTGTCATCACCACTTACTTAGCCTTTTAACACCCGGAACCAGTCAGTTACTGTTCCTTTTGTGGCCTGTTCCTTAATCACGCCTTCTCCATTAATCTTGTACTAAACTCTACCATACTCCTAATTGTTTAAGCAGCCGGATCATTTTCAGTTCCACATTTTCACTATAAAACATCAATCTTTTTTTCCCAAACCTCTCAAAAAATCAAGCCCACCTTTTCATTGTTAAACCTAAAAAGTGTATTTTACACAATCTCAAACTTTTTACAAAATCAATTCTTTTTCCTAAACCTGAATGCGTCTTCACAGACAAATTATGCTGACCAAACACATAAGCAAGCAATTTTGGTGTTCAAACATAAATGTGGGGGAAAAAAACTATGTGAAAAAATGCGGTTTTATGGTAAAACCAAACAAACAAGTAAAAGAAAAGCAAAAGGGTCAAAATATAAAGATTCTGGTCTCAAACTCGGGTCCCATTTGGCTCGAAGTTCTGTAACTTAAATCCAGAGTGATGTACCGGCAGAATGTCAGTAATTGATGCCCAGGGGTGAGAACAGGTCGTTCTGTGAGTCCAGAACACAGCAATGATGCAACATTTCCTGTTTGCAAGGGATTTATTAGAACACCATGATTGAAGTGAACAAAGATTTCTGAAATTAAGTAAACAGCCATAATCATGGGACAATCCTTGAAAATCTTGCTAAAAGTGATGCATAAATGGTTGAAATGTCTGGCTTCCTTTTTTCCCAAGGGATTTAAAAAAAAACTGATCAAACTTTAGTTATAAAGAGACAGTAAGTCTGTAAAATGCTCTAATCCATTTTATATTGTACATAGTAATTAGTATCCACTTCACAAATCCATTCTCATGGACGCATGGCATTGTTCTGTGGCACTGGCTCTCAAAATTTTGATCTTTACACCAGTGGGACCACAATTACCTCCCACGCCCTTGAAGCCCCAGACAGCAGAGCTCTAAATCTCTTCTGTCAGCTAAGATCACCTCACTCAGAGTATTTGTGACTATCTGAATGGGGTTTTTAACCTTTGGTCATGGAGGGGAGCATTTATTCCAAACAGACCCTCTGAGCTGTCTTCTGTGGCACTCCCAGAATCTGCCACCACTAATCAGGGCATAAGTGCTGTGGGGATGGGCTCACTTCCTGCTGTGCCTACTGCAAACCAAATGTGAGAGTAGGATAGAGACATAAAAAGTGTTTCTTTGTGAATGTGTCCTTGAGTGTAAGCACACGCTGTCCCTGGGAGCACATTGGCTTATTTGTGGCCATGGGAAGAAATACTGTTTATTAGTAGCCATAAATAAGGAAACAGAGACGGATTCAACACTGCAGGATCTCCATATTTAAGACGTCTGCTAATTATGCAGCCATCCCCCAGGTCATGTTAAGTCAAATTGGCTCATTGATTGCAAGTGAAGTCAAGAACTATTTCCTTTCTTCTGCAAGAATGAAATAGCATGAAGCATAAGAAGCTTTAACATTCATGGCATGCTCTTTTCAGATCTGGTCTCGTGTCTTGTTTAGAGTGCAAACTATTGTTATAGTCAATTTCATGTGAGAAAATTGAAGCAAGCCCGGCTCAAATTAAAGTTGGGTGTTGATTGTATTAGGACCTAACAAGTTTCAGGCTTTCACATGCCCAGGAGTTTTCATTAAGTCTGTTTTTGAACAGAATGAAATGGCAGAGGAAGTCTTTAACACTCCACCCTCATAATTGACTGAAAAAGAGCTTAATGTTTAAGAATTTCCCCACGATTCCCCAGACCAAATATCATTCTGCAATGCCTAGTAATTAAGACACACTGATTGCCATTTTAATGACTTCCTTCCAGTGTTCAATATATTGGCAGAAGTGAAGTTAGCTGTGTGTCTAGGTGAAGGTCTTAGTATAAAAGGCCATTGCAACAGCTCTCTGGGGAGTCAGGGTGTCACTCTCAACCCATTACTGGACCGGATCCCTTTCATTTCCAGCACCTACACCTGTGATTTTTTTTTCTCTCTCTCTCTCTCTCTCTCTCTCTCTCTCTCTCTCTCCACAAACACTCAAATAGCAGCCCTCAAATGAACAAACACAACATGCTTCAACATAATAAGTTTATTTCAATAAAACATCTAAAATAAAACTGTGCCTTTTCATTGTTTCTTTGTCATTTTCCAACTGATTTCACACAACTTGGGTTCAACCTCAAAACTGAAAAATCGAATCTCAAACATGGATATCTTTGTGTGGTGGGTGCAACCCCAATGGCGGTCCGCGGGTTTCCTGTTTGTTCCTCTTTGTGTGTTTTTTTTTTTTTTTTTTTTGTTCTTTTTTTTTCTTTTTCTTTTCCCCCCCCCCCCGCCTCTCCCTTTTTTTTTGAGCCCCCCCCCCTCTTTGCCTTCGCCCCGCCCCCAGCGGCGGGAGTTTTTTTTTTTCCCCCCCTTTTTTTTTTTTTTTTTTTTTTTTTTTTTTTTTTTTTTTTTTTTTTCTTTTTTTTTTTTTTTTTTTTTTTTTTTTTTTTTTTTTTTTTTTTTTTTTTTTTTTTTTTTTTTTTTCTAATTTTATTTTCCCCCTTTTTTTTTTTTTGTTTCTTTCCCCCCGTTTTTTCTTCCCTCTCTGGGATACGCTGTCGTTGTCCCTTTCTTTTTTTTTTGGGGCCTCCCTCCCCCCCCCCCTGGTGTGGGCCCCCCCCTCTTTTCTGGGGCCCTCCCCTGGCCTTTTTGCGGGGGGCGCCCCCGTCGGATGACCCCCAATTTCCTTTCCCCCGCTGTCTCCATGTTTTTCGTTCTTTTTTTTTCCTTTCCCTTTAGGTGGGGGTTTTGTTTGGTTTGGTTTGGGGGGGTGGGGTGTGGTTTGTGTTTTTTTTTTTTTTTATTGGTGTTTGGTTTTTTTTTTTTTATTTCCTTTTTTTTTTTCTTTTTCCACCTCTTTTTGTTCTTTTTATTTATAAATCTTTATAAATAAACTTATTTATTTATTTTTGTCTGATAATTCCTGTGAGACTGGTAACGTCACTTTTGGAAGGTAACAGGAAGCTCATATGGTCACATCTGGAAAGTCACAAGAAATTCACAAACTCCTGAATCCAGAACTTTGCTTCCATGCATTCATGTTTTTTTTGGTCATTTGTTTGAACGTTTGTCCAATTTAAATAGGCTATTAATAGTAATAATTCACAATATTTTCAAATAAAATAGAATGCTTGTTTGACCCATTACCCAGTTTAAAGACCCACAATGTAACTTCTTGACCTTAAAAAAATGTGTTTCTGACTCATTTTGATGGCACACAAACATTCATGTGCACTTCTCGAGCCGTTACTACCCAGCGGCTTCCTACGGCTGAGAAACTGCACTATGCAACTTTTCCCATCCGCAAAAAAATCTTGCCCACTCTTAAAATAAGTAAAAAGAGATTTTTTTTCTTTTGCTTGTAATAAGAAAAAATTCTGCCAAAAGAACAAGCAAATTTTCTTGATAATATTTCTTGAAATAAGATGCATTGCATTAAAACAAGTTCCTTTATCTCACTGAAATATGTCTCTTAGGTGATTTTGTCTTATTTCTGTAGTGTGCCTTTAAGGAAGATACACAATCACACAGAAAAACACTATTTAGGAGATCTTTCTTCAAAATAAAAAACTGCATTTTGATAATTGCAACAGCAAATTAACTTTGTTAGAAAGTGTTTCCTCATGTAACCCATAATTTAATAGATGGACATTTAAAAGAACAGTCTATCTACAAAAATAGAACTGATAACTGATAAGCTAAATAACTTGGGAAAAAAAAGAAAAAAATAAATCAAAACAGAAAAGTTGGTTTAGATCCAACGGTGAGTAAAACCTAAATTAATTGGGACTTGTTTTGTTTCAAAGTTCAAAATCACACACGAAATAAACATAAAAACACAATTTGATGAAAGTCAATTAATTTTCCTGAAAGCACCAAACTATATGGCAATAAAATGTACTGACAGTGTTTTATGAATGATGTTTGGAGTTTTCTTTTCACTTCTATTAATTCAGAGAGTTTCTTTCATCTGATAAGTCTCTTTCATGTCAGTAGTTTGTGGCTTGTGTGAAAATTAAATCTACTGTGTGTATGTGTACATATGATATACACAGTACCAGTCAAAAGTTTGGACCCACTAACCAATTAAATGGAATGGGTATTACAATTAAAATGCAACAGCAAACAGCACAAGTTAAGAATCTGGAACTCTAATTCATAGGTAAAACACAAATGTCACATGGTGTTTAATGGTGATGTAAAATATTAACATCCGCCAATGTGCCAAATGTGTGTTGAAATTAAATTTGGCAAGTATAAATCAAAACTTCATGGTCGGTTTGGCAGGTGATGACTTGTAAGGAAATGAAAAGAGTGGACTTCTATCAGGGAGAGTCTGATTTTTTTTTAGCTTCGTCTCAGCTTTGCTGAGAACTCATACAATCTGGAGTGAGACTTTATTTTGATGGGGACACCATATGGCCAAATACCAACCATGGTAGAGTAGGATTATATCATTCTGTAAAAGAAGGGGGCAGACACTCCGGAGATGGTGAGTAGTGGTGTAGGCAGGTGTATGGAGAGAGAGTGAAAGGGGGGAGCCATATTTAAATCCAACCGTGTCAGAATAAAAAGAAAAGTTTGAAAACAAATGCAGAATTTGAACATATCTGGCATAATGTTCAGACTTTGGCCTTTATTTGTTGTGGTTTTGTGTTCAGTTGTTTATTACAGGTTTGGTTAAAATATTAAATCGTAACTGGCCAAATATATATATATATATATATATATATATATATATATATATATATATATATATATATAAGTATATACTGTATATATATATATATATATATATATATATATATATATATATATATATATATGTAGAACAAGGCTTTTTTTCTGAAAACACTAAATAAAAATTTGCTTACCGACATAAAAACCTTTCTATTTGCTAAAGTAGGTTAAAATAGAAGCTCAATGGAGAGGCTTTTGGGAGCCATACCCTGCTCTTCTAAGGGAACCAACTCTTTTGAAAGAAGCCAGGCCTCCCATGACTGTGATGAATGAATCAAATGACTAAATGTCCCATTACACATTCCCAATGGCATATTATGCATCCATTGGTTGTGTACTTACTTCAGCATGTCTGATGCTTTTTATGTGCTTCTGTATGCCTGAACAAAGTGCAGCTGAATAAGAAGCTAAATTGAAACCAGGCGACCGATTTGTAGAAGAAAAACAGAAAATGTAGTTGTACAGAGTAAACAGTGAGGCTGTTTAGTAACTGGTTTATAAGTTACTTTGTTCCTTGCTGGAAAATCAAGGAACAAAGTATTTTCATGAATAAACATCAGTAGAAACAATTCAAAGACACCTGTATGATAAAAAGCATCCAGTTGCACTTAATTATGTAGTCTGAATGAAATTTGGCTTTTGGAAGTTCTGATTGGTTTGTAACTTTAGGAATTTACACACTGACTGGTGATCTAAAAAGTTCATTTAGGGTGCTGACAGAGGACGGCTGTTTAATAGATCTGTTCAAAATCTACTGCTGGCATCTGGCTTGAGCTGTGAGGACCGCAACATATGATTCCCATAATTCTTACCCTCATCAAACCGTGTCCTCTCCAGATTGGGTATTTATATTCTGAAATACAACACAAAACCAACATATTCTCTATAAAAGGATAAAGGTGATCAATCAGAACACATTTTTATTGGCTTGCAGTAACCCAAACTCAATGAGACTCATACTGGAAGAGCAAAATGCCCCCCATCCCCCTCAGAGAACCACCCCAGGTTGCTCCACTTTACATATCAAAGGTTCTGGTTATTCCTTTAATTTGTGTGGACATTTAATGGAAGTCTGAATGACTTTCTCTGTGGTTTCGACCATCTGGTGACACAGAGGTGGAACATTATGCCTCTGCTCTTGTAACTCTGCTGTAAACAGACTTGTGTGGCTGAAACCTCATCAGCTTCAGGAGATATTTACTCATACTGCAGAAAGCAGCGCCAGCAGCACTGAGTCAGTTTGTGTTCCTTTCTGGCCGATACATCACATTAATCTTTATCAGCAAAATTGTAAGGACGTTTGGTGGGGCCAGGAATATTATACAGGAATTATCAGCCACTGTTTTACCTTCATTATCACACCTCCATTGCTGGTGTTTGCCAGTGAGTGTTGCGTGCTGCTCAGCGGTGCTGGCTGGTTCAAATAAATATGTAGCCGAAGCAGATGACGCTGCAGCTTGGCGGAAATTAACGGCTCCTGTAGTCTGTGGCCTCAGCTAATCAGAGAGTATAATGCAGTGTGCCGCATTGTCCGTAATCTCTCCTCCGGGGGGCTTTTGGTACATAAATCACACTTTGGCTCTCATCTGCAGGTCCTACAGGCTCAGATTAAAACAATTGAACACCTAATATTGTTTTGACAAGTGGTCGAAGAAAAATGAGTAAGACTATAGTTAAATACTAAAATATTTGCTTTGGAAGTTTTCTGAGCTGCTTTTCCATCAGTGAAAAGAGTCGAGATGCAGCAAATATTTTTAAGAATTAAGAGTTAAATTAACTGGCTTTTGCCTGTAATCCTAAATATTTGTCGGTTTTTTATTTACTTACATGACTATTTATATGATAGTTATTACTCTTTATGGTTTAATGGTTTAAGCAGGAAGGCTATCATTGATGATCAAAATGTTGACATGTTCAATACTTTTTCTCCAACTGTGTTGGTACTGAAAACTAATTCAGACAAAGTTTAAAGGTACAGTCCAAAGTTTACCCCCCTGAAAATAAACATTAGACGTGTCCAAGTGAAATCCATCTCAAACTGCGCCTTTGGGCCTCTACTCACGTGCCGTGCTGCGTTTGACTGCAGCTCCCTCTCTCCCTGGCTGTAATTCACTCTTTAGCTTTGTTTTGGTGTGTTCGGGACGTTTCTGGGTGGAGATTTCTGTTTGTATTGCCAGACAGAGCTATGACAGAGCTAAGGGCATGATGCTGTGTGGGAATAAGCTCATGATTGGAGCAGACGCCAGTCACTCAAACTCTCAAAGGAAAACAAAAAAAAAAAAAAGAAAGAAAAAAAAAAAATACAAATACAAAAGACCTAATACTTGACAAATACCTGAACCTTAACTTCTTGTAAAGTAAAAAGACTAGCTGTGCATCGCTCAACTGAGTTGGTACTTGAACCCTTAAAGGGATAGTTCAGGTTTTTGGACCATCTGTAGCTCTGAAGCTTCTGCTCTGAGAAACGAGAGTAGAATAAACACAAAGTGCTCCGAAGTTAACTGGGAATGTTGCATAAATGTGTTTCTAATGGAAATGCCAAAGATGAACACAACGAATGAGTTGCTTTTCAACTGATTTCTGTTTTCTCTGGTGGCCCAACTGACACACCAAAAATGACTATTTAGATCTTTTAATAAATTTACGGAAAAAAGACTCTGTGGAGATTGCAATCTGACAGTCTCAGAAAGGGAGGTGTGTTTTATAACTTAGCTAAGATCTGGATGCAAGTCTGCAATTTGGATCACAATTATGATCAGACAGGAGTTTACGCAGACGAGGAGATGAGGGCTTGCGCCATCGCTTTTGTAGTGTTTCAGTAGCATCATCATTAGTGTCAGAGGTTATTTGGCCCAGAGTCAAACAAAAGAACACTCTATCCCCAAAAGAGCACTGTCTTCATGTCACATAACCACAAATGAGGATGACAGAGCAACATAACCAACTGCTGGAATGTTACTTCCCTTCAGCAACGCTTGCACTAAACTCTATTCATCTCAGTTGCACGCTTGAGGAGACTGCTCTCAATGAGATCCATTAGGACAGGTTAGCATCATAGTCAAAACATTTTTGCAGCCTCCCTGAAGTGCGAGTCATTATTGCTGTATCACCACTGAATCACGTCTCCTCATTGGGTGCTAGGGGAGGCGTTTCTTATTTTGGAGCAGCACATTCCTTGAGGCTAGCTGAAAGAGTAATTTACCAGGATCTTTACAGGATTCTCCTCCGCTAGTTCTGTGAACTCTCAGGGGAGCCTGAAGTCTTGTGAACTTGATCTATCTCTTTATAATGTCTACATTTTTCTTTAGTGGTCATGACTCAGTGGAATTAAACAAGACCAACCTCTGCAACACTTGTCCTCCATCTATCTGGGTCACACTGATAAGCTCAATCTGCTCCTAATAAATCTCTGGAAGGCGGGGGGGGGGACACTGGATCTGTCTTGTCCTGAGAACTCAGCCAGTAGTAGGTTGCAGTATATTTAAAAACCTACCTTGTTTTGAAGAAAAGCAAACAGCTAAACAGAGAGAAATAGCCCACTGGATGTCTAATTCATCTCTATCATTCTCAAAGCAATGCCTTTCAAGAGTCCACTCATCCCTGAAATGCTCCATGTGGAGAAATAGCTTGATGTGAGCCCTCTTGTGCAGCTGGGAACCTCAGGAGGTATTCATTTTTCATACCACCATTATGCAGCTACCTAATACAATATCAGCAAATTAGATGACTAATGATTCATATTGGAAGTAATTGAAAATCGCTACTTTCTCGTACCTTTTTCTCAAAACCTAATTAGCAAAGGCTTCAAATGAGTGACTGAACAAGTATTTTTGCTTGAGATAAAGGCACTTTTTCTCAGGGGCTGGTTTCTGCTGTCTTCTCTGACTCAGGAGCTCAACACTGAGAACAATGAGGGAGGAGAGCAATATAGAAAACTTCAAGAGATGATACACAGCATGCATGATTAAAGAGCACGTATGCCTGACAGTCTAAAATTCCAATACTGTATGCATCATATAAGATATAAGATGAGGTAAAAAAAGATACAAACAAGGTAGTGAAAGCTAGCAGCAGGAGGAAAATGAAAAAAAAAAGTGTAGGGGGGGTAGGGAAAGCACCACAGAAAAGGAGGAAGAGAACAAAGCAAGAACAAACACAGACTGCAGCAAAGCTTCTCCTGAGGGAGTCACAGAGATGGGTTGGAAGACAAATCAGGGCCATGGAGGTGATTTTGCAGCTGCACTTCTTCTCTCTCTGCCCTCCCTTGTTCTTCCAGCTCTCCTCCCCACACGGACAACCAGCATGCTTTATTCTAAATATCCCGGATGTGACTGGAATTAAAAGAACTCTGCTTGTTTATTTACTGAATCACAATTCATGACATACCTTGCACCCTGAGTGTGCTACAACTTTACTCTTGCTTGTCTTGACGAAGGGCAGAGTCACTCAGCCTCGGCGCATTCCTAATGGACCCGATCGAACAATGACATCCAGCTGTGCCGGATAAATTGGAATCCTACCGGGGTCTGCGCTGGAGACTAGCTAGCACACTGTTCGGAAAAAAACTCACAGCTTTGCAACTAGGCTGATATCTCATTAGGGTATGTCCATCATCAACCTATTCTGGGAACAATAGACTCAGTTGCTACTAAAAATACACATGATCACCTCAGGGAATCGCTTATGTGGAGCTTTTCCTTTCTGAATTAAAAACAGTACAGATGTGTTTGAGAATTGAAGCTGACAAAAGGTAACATCCCACCGGTTAATCTGTCGTGTTGTCAGGAAGAATTAGATGTTTCACTTTAAGGTGTGCAGAGGATGATAAGCTGCAGTTCTCAGTAATCAGAACAGAAGCAAACTAACAGGGAGGCTGCAAGCAAACACGATGGATGGGAGACGCTGTTAGCAAAAGGTTAGCGATCTAGATGATATAGCTGCGTCTCGCTGAAAGACAGGCACACATAGAAATTGCTTCTAAATGGCAGAGACAATTTTTACAATATAAATCTCAGTTTGGATGTCTTTGAGGTCACACCCTAAAGTTGTTCCACTGCTGCTGAAATCCTAATCGCAACTTCTGCCCTCTTTTTTCTCAGGGTATGGTACATCGCTAACAAGAAACAGAGCCGTGGCGTCCGCGTCAACAACAAAGGCGACATCGAGTCAAAGAACTAAGTTACATCATTTTGAAGGCTTTGTTTAAAAACGGGTCTGATCATGTACGCTGTGCTTTCTTTTTTTTTTGCTTAGTGAGAGACAAAAAAACACAGGCCTCAGCTCCCAGCACAAGTTGAAAGGGTGAGGAAGGCAAGGAAGAAGCGAGAAAGCAGGGATGGCGAAGACAAGGCTCTCACTGGTGCTGCAGAGGGGAGGGGACTGGCCCTTAGGGAGATGTGCTGGTGCTGCAATGACATTTTTAGGGCAGCTGTGAGAGTTATAGATGAGTATCAGATGTTATCCATTACTCTCTGGGAAACATTGATAAAACAAAAAAGTATACTTACACAATAACAAAGGACAATGTAGAAATAAAAGTAGGGGGTGGGTGGGGGGGTTATTCCAGGATGATAAAATACAGAGAAGGCAACGCACTGATGCTGCTCATCACAACTGAGGATGCTTTGCAATCATGTTCATGATTCTAATCAAATACACATTACAAAATGTGCATATTCACCAGTAAATGTTAAGACACACCGAGATGTTTCTCGCTTGACATTTTTATGGCCTTTTCAATATTCTTGTTTTTTTTTTCTTGCATGAATAAACAACAGAAGTAAATGAGCAAATATTTTTGTTGCACCATGCTGGCTGACTGTCTCGTCTATGTGTTGCATGCTCTCCCCACTCTCACAATACTCACATTAAAACATATTTCACGCTGCCATCCTTGTCATTATTTGATGGTGAGGGGTATACGAAACCCATTTTTACTTTCTAATGTGTCTTAAGGATGATGAGTGACCTGTGCACGGCTGTCATTGTACGTGGGAGTTTTGCAAACATTTTACAAACGTGATGTGGCATATGTGACTTACACAGATTAATAGTTTTCATCTCTGAAACCTTGGCTGCTTGAACAGTTTCATGCTCTCAGCTTTCACCTTTTTTTTATTCCTTTTGGGAGAATCAGCTGCCATCGCTGCAGAGATTTAGCGCAGCAGTATCCTTGTAATGTTCATGCTAAAACATGGAGTTCAATAAACCCCATGGAAGCGAAAAAATAAAAAAGTTTAATTTCTATTCAATCTCCCATCTTCTTCTGAAATATTTTGACTTTAGTTTCTCGCCTCCTTACGGCCAAATTTTCCGTGTATGGAGTAATATTGGAGCTTGGGTACAGTTCAGCTCTTCAGCACGAGCCTTTGTTTCCCTGTGCTCTCAGGCCGCCTGGTAGGTGGCCTGAAAAGACAGGAGACATGACTAGCCAAGACGATGGACAGCTTTAATACAGAAGTGCATGCCCTCTGGGGAGTCGGGTGGTTTCCCCTGCAGATATTATGGGCGGCGAAATGAAGCACATCCATTTCCTGCAGCCTGAAGGATGACATGTGGCAACTGAGGCCTCTGATGGGATTTAGTTGTTGCTCTTTCTTGTGCACAAACTCCCACTGATTAACAAAGCAAAATGAATGCTAGAATCCCAATAACCTGCATGCAAGCAAGCGAGGAGCATCACTTTCATCCTCCCAGTCATAACTTTGATTATATTTTCTTACAGCATAGCAGACGATCCCATAACCATCCAGGGGGGAGGGAACCCTGCAGTTAAACTGAAAAAAATGGTTGCTATGGGAGAGATGTTATGACTGCTTCTGTTTGTTATTACAGGTCGCTTCTGCAAAAAAGCCAAAGGAAATTTGGACAGGTAACTGATAAAAATTGGTAGCTAGAAGACTGCAGACATTAGTGGAAAAGCACAAGGTGTGCTTCACAAGGAACTATAATAATAAGTCCTCCTCAAAACTGCCTCTCTGTCTCAAGGCTGTTCCCTCAGGATTGGAGGAAAAGTGTGAATTCACACACTTATAGCCCACCAACACATCGCTGCACACTCCCATAAAAAGTATTTGGAAGGCACTTAGAGCGGTTTTGTTAAATACGGCCTCTTCCTGCTGCAGCTGCCGTCTCCCTGAGGATCAGACGATGCATAATCAACATCCTTCCACCGTTCACAGCCATCATATCGTCCCTTTTTCTCCTGCGGCGGTGGTTCCCTCGCTCCAACACTCCAGAGGGCGGGAAAACAGCATGCTGATGTATCCAATTAACACTTGCTCCGATGGTTCGCCGCCTTTATCCCTGTCATGCTCTCACATCTCCTGTTCTCATGTTCCCATATCCAGGCCTCATCTGTAACTTGCCAACACCTTCTTTCCATTTCTGCTGACCCTCAGATGAACAGTTTGGGGGTCTCTGTGGATTTGGAGGAAGTGTGGGATGAAGCGCTCAGCGCATCATACGTTCACGTAAGCTTTGGGAAATATACAGAAGGCACATAGAGACGTTTACATGGTGGATTCTCCTGAGTATATGTGTTAACACCGTTTTCTTTCTTTTGCAATTGTTAGCTATATTGAATTACCAAGGCTCACAATATCACCTACCACACTGTTACACTGAGAGAAAACTCTATCTGAAGCTGAACTGAAGCCCTTTTATTATCAATTTGCATCACTTCAAAGACTTAACATCTTAAAACTGTCTTTTCTTCACATCAACTGTTGCCTTTAATTAGAGAAACCAGTATGATTTACCCCATTACCACACTGCGATAAAACAAGTTTTCTTTTACTGTTCATCTTTTTATCTTCACAGGTTTTTTTAAATCCAACACAAGTAAAAAGACAGCGATTTCATCTTTGAGTGAGCCTCAGGTGAACAGATAAATTTCAGTAAGCGATGCATGGTGTGCTCCTCCATCAGGCATCGTTTGCATCACGTTGCTGCTCATGTGCTCTGCTGCCACGCAGTGACGTTGGCGGCTGCAGTTCCTCTTTACAGTACAGGCGGCAAACCTTTTACAATAGAGCAGGCTTATGTAACCGCAACAAAGAACTATGCGCTGCTTTGGCTGTTATCTTGGATCACTGAGGATGTCAAGGCAGATCTTCCTAATGAAGCAAGTGAAAAATGTTGTTTTGCTGGACTTTGTTTTCAATACACATAAAACTGGCTCTGCCTCATCCATTTGGTGCACTAGTGGAAAAGTTAAAAAGGAAGTTGTTCTATCAGTAGAGATGCACCGATCCTACCTGGATACCTGGATCTGATATCGGCTCCGATATTGACCGATTAGCTTGATCGGATATCGGATGAATGAGGCCGATCCAGCATTCATAAAAAAAAAAAAAAAAAGAATATCATACACACCAATACAATTGCAGCCATCTGGCCACTTCGATCGTATGTTTGCAATGACGGTTACATCATCACGAAGAGCAGATGAGTATTTTTTTGTTTGTTTTTGCTGATAATGTACACTTTATTTGTTAATACATTAAATAGTATTATAGCCAGAGTTGGTTTTCCTGTTGAGAAACACTTTTTGTTATACTGGGTGAGATGGTATTTACATCCTTACAGAAGTCAATACATCATGTATTCATAAAAAGGAGGGAAAAAGTCAGACCTCTGTGGGGGCTGCAGTCCTGTAAAAACTCCGACCAATTCGTGCTGAAAGGCAGGAATTGGTCCTTCGCACCATATAGAAAGAACAAATCGATGCCTTTATGTCTCGTCTCCTTCCCTCCCCTCTCCTAGTCCTCCACGTGCACCACTCTGTGCGCTGCTAACTGTAAACAAATATAGCTAACAGACTGCTAACTGCTGCTGAGCCAAAAAAAAACTAAACTAAACAACAGATAAGAATTAAGTCTCGGAAGCGTTGACGTTTGCAGTGTGGACCTTTTACACCGCAGAAGAAGTTGGAGGTGAGTGAGTTAAGGAAATTTGATTTTTCAGCAGTATACTGGCTAGCTAATGAGCTATCCACTTGGCTGTTATCGCTGACCTGCCCATAAAACATCGGCGCACATGTCCCTGCGCTCTGAAGGCGTGGTTTCGGGTGGTGTGTTTTTTTAAATGTAGGTTGTTTGAACCATTTTTCCAACATTGCCAACCATAGCTTTAAGTACATTTATATCTGTGTTAACTTGTTACCTTTTTTTTAACAATGCTAAATGTTTATGCCAAGCCCGATGCCTTCACTCACATGGCGAGGTATACGGTACATTTATTCAACAGTATCAGTATCTGGTATTGGCCGATATGCTCAGCCCAGTTATCAGTATCGGATTGGGTTGGAAAAAAAATGGATTGGTGCATCTATCTACCACTATAATGCTATTTTTTCAACATTTAATGATCAGTTTTGTGTTTATATTAGCTGGCAACTTATTATTATCTACATAAATGATAAATCCAGTCACAAATTCAATACAGTAGGTGAGATCTGACAGCTAAATATAACACATTGTAATCAACAAAAAACAAGAAAAAACAGCTATCTCTAGACTTTCAGTGAAGTAAAAGGATGGATCGTACTTTGGCGAAGACTTCCTGTTTCATGCACCAATGCGATTATTCCCTAAGATTTCTATTTTCATACAGATATCCATTTTCTGAGGCTGTCTTGACCTTACTAGAAGAAAGACAACTGTGCATGTACATTCTCCAACCTTTTCAGGACAGGTTGGAGCTTGTTAAGTTAAGAGGTCACACTCATTTCCTGTACTTCTGTGAGGCCAGAAACAAGAAGAAACAACAAGCAGAATGGGGTGGTAGAAAAGAGGAGGGCACTGAGGTCACAGGCAGCATTTTCATTGATGTGCAGAGGAAATCAACAAATAATAAAAAAGAGAGAGAGACTGCCAGATTTTAAGTATGGCTCTGTGTGGTATGATGGCTGTTACAGAGATTAAAGCAAGAGTGGTGAGATTGCTACTTTATTGGCTTCACAGAAAAATTTGATCCAAAATTACAGGCTTCTTTTAACCGTCTGTCAATGTCTTTCCAGGACGTGACAGGAATTTATAAAAGTTACTTAAATTCCAATGAGAATCAAGACGGCCGGGTGTGATGTATTTAAGAAGCAGCATAAATCAGTATTGAATCAACACTGTTATTAAAATAATAGAAAGAAAACCGGAAAATTACTGGGATTTAACCTTTATTTCCAATAACAATCAAGTTCACTTAGTCCACCAATTGTTTCTGTACAAATAAGAACCGAATTTCAATAAAAAAGAAAATATGATTTTTTTTAAAGTGTCATAATTTGTGCCTATTGCACCATATTGTGTCATTCCATTTATGAAGCTGAACAGCCTTTTTTCCTCCCCTATCATTTTGGCTTTCAATTACATTACTTGCGACTCATGACTTGAATGAGTAAAGTGAAAAACATTCAGCAGGAGCACAGAAGTGTGAATTCACATGCTGCTGTTGCGCTGTCATTTTCCCTCATGCTGGTTTTCAATTAAGAACTGTCAATGGTTCATATCAGCAGTAATCCCTATTTAAAAAGCAGCTGGCTGAATATGCCCAGTCGATACCTTCATCCTCAGGCGTTGTGTCTGTTCTGAGGACAGCACAAGTCTCCTGTGTTTACCTCTCACAGAAGACTGGCCTCTGATCTTCAAATCCCTTGTTTAGCTAAAGTGGCCCTCTTGGGATGGTGACATGCAGCAAGCGGCAGGGAAAGTCATGGAGGGAAGGCAAATGTGAGGTTGGAGAGATGCGATAAATAAATAACAGAAAGGAAAGGAGGGATTGAGGAAAAAGATGCATTCGGACAGGTAGGTTAGAGGGAACCTCTCTGGATGAGACTAACTCGCCTCCCACGTCCACCACCTTCGCTCCTCTTCTCGTAGGTTTGATTGAACTTCCTTGCTTGAACTCATCAGGTATTCACAAAGCCCCCTCTCCAACGCCCACCACCCAAGTGCTCTCTGTCGTGGATTGAATGAGAGGCTTAGGCCCTTTGTGGGTCTCTTTTCTTGTCACATTTGGTATTGACACCTTCTTCCGTTTCAGCTGGGGGTGGCCGAATATAAGGGAATAGAGGGAAGGGATTTTGATCCTCATCCCCATCATAATGCATGTATTCTTGTGGCGAGGGTAAGTGAGCTGGATAGACATCTGAGTTTTGGTGATGTGGGTAAACAACAGCAGAGAGACAATGATTTGAGGTGTGGTTTTGAGCAAACAAAAGCACCCAGAGCGAGGTGCAGTGAGACTTGACAGCTTTTTTTTTTCTTTGTTTTTTTGAAAGATGAATAATGTTTTTGTCTTCATCTCACCTGCTCGTCTTTGCTGATGCCAACTGTCTCCTTGTTGTGTTCACACACACACACCTAGCCTTATGCCTTCATATTCTTTTGCTGTAGTCATTTCATGAATTTCGGATCATAGAAGGGAAAGCAGCACCTGCCCATCATTTCTGTTTCAACATGAAAAGCAATTGTGCAGGAGAGTACAATCTCATACAAACATCTCTGCAACAGCGAAGGCAGGGATGGACGGGGAAGAGAAGCAAAAGGGGGGCGATCAATAAGCTAGTAATGAAGGTTCAGAACAGGAAAGGGAAACAACATGTGAGAGAAAGTAGAGAGACATGGAGGGTAAAGAAGCCGAGGAGAGAGAGAGATACCGCACTGGGCGTGATATGTGGGAAAAGGAAAATGTGCGCTCTTATGTGTGCATCCCACCACTGAGACATGATCGCTGGATTATTGATTGTTGTTTTCTCTGTCACCCACGAGGAGGTGGCAGCCAACTCAGATGTACTGAACAGCACAGTTGTCAGAGCTTTTCCATGCCTGGAGGTACAGCAGCACAAGCACACCATGCTGACGATGTGAAAGCCTCCGGGGCTTTGCAAGGCAGACCTTCCCGCCGAGCCCCTGCTATCAGCCTGAACGAAGAAGTCAACGATCTTCTCCTAAACTGGTTTGAGTTTTAATGCCTGTGAATCCATGACACCAGTTTACGGATGGTTAATCCAAACATAGTAATATAACTTTAAGTGATTTCAAGATTGTTAATTATAAATATTTGAAAATATGTGACGTGCATAAATGGTTATATTGCTGACAAACTGACTTGGGAATTGGGAATTAAAACCTGTTGGACCTTGGACTTTCTGGCTGGTTGGGATTAAATACATGCAAAAGGTTGTAATCACACTGAAAGGCTTGGATGTATCTGAGTGGCCATCCTTGTTGATAGTGGATAGCACATCATTTAGGGTGCTTCCCAATACACCCACTAGCCCTACTTTTTAGCCCTACCCCTAAATTTTTGCATGTTCCTGTGAAGGTAGTGCTGTCCCAATTCCTCTTTGCATGTAAGGGTAGTGGACATATTGAGGGGTAGGGGGTATGCATCTAGCCCTTCAAACCGAGTGGTGTCAGATGCTGACTTGCTGAGGAAGGGCCAATAGCAACCCCAGGAGAGCAACATGACTCGGAGAAGAAGACTCACAAATGTGCATATGTACAGATTACACATTTGTTCGCAATGTTAGCCACGCTAGCTAGGCTAATATAGCCAGCAGGAAAGAAGATGGTAAAAAGACACAGGGGAAGGTATGGAATGTGTCTTTCGTAATACGTCTTTGGGAAAATTATAGTTTCACCCCAAGATGAAAAATCCTCCTGTTACAGCACTGAAAACTGGCAAAGCAGCTCAGCATGGCGGATTTTTTTTTTCCCTCCCCGTCGTCTTCCTCTCTGACAGAGCTGGTCATTAAACGCTACTCCGCAACAGGTAATCAGCTCATTTCAGGTGGTGCTAAAGAGGCTAGCTTAGTAGCTAGCAGCCTCTGTAGATCATGTCACTAACAGAGATAAAACCAATTTGCGTACTGTGGAGAGCGCGCTCTTGTGGCCGATTCTGGTGTGAAGAGAGAGCCCGCACTCTAAGACGAAGCCACTTTAATTCTCCAGAGTTTCCGGCACATTTTAACTGAGGTCCTATTCCAATACACATGTTTTAACATGAAAAAGTGGGATTTCCGGGTGATGACTCCTTTAACAGGCTGTGTGCTGCATAATGTGCTGTGATTCGGTGGCCGAATTTCCCAAGCTGTCCTGCAGATGTGACGTCAGTTGACGTCAGTTGACGCTGCATACGATAGTTTTGATCCAGGAAGGAGACGGTTATGGTGAATTCAAACACTGCAAAGGATAGTTATGGATTCTTCTGCTGTCATAACGATCCAGATCAACTGAAAGACACTAAAAAGTGGAACTACAAAGAAAAGGACTTTATCAGCGTAGTAAACAACGTTACAGTATAGCATCCGTTTGTGCACGCTCCCATGCTGGCTTGACTGATGGCTGCAGTTACCCGCAGTGCCAGTCACGTCACTCGTGAGTCTCATGCCTCAAGTCCCTTTAAGTACCTGTAGTAAAATGCCACGTATTTATCCATATTTATCAGTCATTACCATAAATGAACCGAATCATGACCTGTCATTATGCTATCAGCCTAATTTTGCATGAATTCATACCAATTTCATAACGTGATTTTTGGTAAAATGTGGCTAAAATATTGATGTGGTAAATGAGTTATTTCAAATCTACGACCCCCTTGGACTCCTAACAACCATGTGACTCCTCTGATTAATTAAAATGTTCCCTTTTTTAATTTTTGAAAATCATGGACATTGCATCCTCTAGGCTAAAAATGAGAGTGACCATCTGGACAGCACACAGTTCAAAAGCCAGGATTCCTGAAGTAATGGCGGTATAATAACACATATGGCATGACAAACCCAGCTGAACAGGTTGGGACCAAAAACTGCAAACATTTGGTACATTATGAGATTAAAATCATGACAAAAGAGGCTGCAAACTGGAAAGCAGCTGAAATACAGCAAAAAAAGGAAAACTTAGCTTTCACACCAACAAACCTCCCTGAGATTCTAGTTTTTCTGAAATGGGTAATGTGACACATCCATGACCCAGCTTTTTTCCCTTTAGTGTCACTTGAATAAAACTCAACATCAGGATAGATTTTCATGGAAACAACATTTCTTAATTTGAAGTTCTCCTTGAACTTGTTTCATTTCAAGAGCTACGGTACAACATAACATTCTCACATAATGTCCAAGTTGATTTCCTTTCACTGTGGAGATTTTTATGTCTTTGAATATTCAGGATAGCCTCACGAAAAACAATCAGATACACAACTTCCCATGTGTCTATGTAGTAGTTATACAATCCAAATAGTAAATTATGAGATAAAAACCTTGTTTTTTTTACCCCCAAATGCAGCGAAGGTTGCAGTTTAAAAGCAAAGAACTGCAAATGAGAGGAGGAAAGCAGAAAAGAACAATAACTGTTGAGAAAATTGTGTAGAATAAGTTTCAAACCAGTGATCTCTTGCACAAAAGTGTTGAGTGGCACAGAGGCCTGTGATTGAATGCCTCCCCCAATCTTCTAATTTCCTTTCTTGTCTTCTTATAAATATCTGTGCTTAACACATATTGAAAAATGAACTTGGGAAAGGATGTCATCCCACAGGGACAGCTGAAGACAGAAGAGTCTGAATGTGCATCAGCTGCAAGATTTAAAGGTGCAACGTGCACCCAAAAGCCAATGATAGCCAAAAGCCTGTGATCTGTATAATCACTTTGATAACTAACAATAAATAACTAATAAATAACTCATAATAATAACTTGTCTTTATCTTCTTAGAATAGGCCATTTATATCCATTTGCTGTGGAGCCACATAAATGACAGCTGGCACATGTGCTACCATTTTTAATGTGAATTCTCTGTTTGAACAAAAAACTCTGTGTGAAGTGAGAACCCTCTGAGCTTTAAAACTGCAGTAGGCCTATCGGCTGTGTTTGATGAGTGTTAGAGCACTGTTTGGGAAAAGTAATGTCTTTAAAACAGAGGTGGACATTCCTGGTCAAGAAAGTGAAAATCCTATTGTGCAGTTGTTCCAACCAATCACTAAACCAGCTGTCTTCAATTAGCACAGCTCCTCTGCAGGTAGATGAGCTCATTAGTGAAAACACCTGTTCTACATGTACAGGTAGATCCAAAAACATGGCAGGATTTGAACTTTCTGGCCCCTGAAACGTAACCTGACTCCGCCAGATGGATTTGCTCCCATATATCCATCTGGGAATCATCCATTAGAGTAGTTTTGGGAAGGGGCGAAAATACTGGTTAGCTGATTGGATAAGGCATCTGTCTAGCACCACCTATGTTGGTGATAGATGGGCCAAATCTACCAATCAGATCAACGAAGCATATGATGTATTAACAGAGCGACGACGAAAACACAACCACAAGCCAGGCTACTCTTGCTGCTGCCAGCAATGGCTCGTTAGCTCAGCAAACAAGAAACATGTCGGCAGTAATTCCGATAAAACTTGAGCGATAGCCACGCTGATGCTAGTTTCATCTGCTGTCTAAATGTTGTTTAGACTGAACTGTCACTTCTTGTTGCATCACACCTCAACCCGCCTCAAAGCCAACGCTAATTGGACGTTTGTTTGGTGAACTGCTCCAAATTCTCTTCAACGGAAAGTGGCCAGACTGATCTGCGAGTGAAAACCTGAAGCTTGCGAGATCAGGATGGTCTCACGAGGCTACCTGAAATGTCCACCTCTGCTTAAACAGCCCATAGAAGGAGACCCATCCATAAATGCAGGAAGTTGGAGTCCTTTCCAGCAGTTACCAGGCGCAAGGCAGGGTGCACCCTGGATGCATTCATGGGGAGAGGAAACAAACTCCAACCAGGAATCCTGTTTCTGTAAGGCAGGGGTGTCAAAGTGGTTTCAGAAACGGCCGTGTGGCTGCAGGTTTTCATTCCAACCAAGCGGCAGCACACCAGACTCCACTCATCTCATCAAGAGAGTCCAGTCTTAACCTGATAACTTGATGAGATGAGTGGAGTCTGGTGTGCTGCCGCTTGGTTGGAATGAAAACCTGCAGCCACACGACCCTTCCTGGAACCACTTTGACACCCCTGATGTAAGGCAATGGTGCTAACCACCACAACCCTCTGCAGCCCCAAGACAGAACGGACACAATGGTGACGATGTCACCTGTAGTGCAGCCACTGCTGCACTTGAAGCCACTGGATCCACTCGCAGATGAAAACATTCAATATGTCTGGAAGAATTTTGGCCACTGATGGCCATCACATATTCTCAACTGTGCTTGGTGTTTGAAGGAATTTTTTTTTACCATGAGATGTCAGTAATTCTGACGTATTGTTCTTTTAAATCATATATGTATAAGGAATAAAGTAAGAAAAGAAGTAATTGTACAACTTTAAGCCTTTGTTGGAAACTATTAAATGTTCTGTCATGCCACTGCTTGGGGATGTTGGCATGAAATCAGTTTGTTCAGAGACAAAATGAACAGAGAGATGTCTTCCTTCAGAGCTGTGCTCAGGTTACTCTGATATAAAATTAATACCAATCAACAGTACTTTTACATCAATATTGTGAGAAGGCTCACAGCATGTTTAATGATGTTTTCTGGTTCATTGGCCATGTTTAAACAATGTACTTGGATTTTCTTTAATGTTTAAAGCTCAAGATGAAAAGCTAGCATTGACTCCCGTGGTGTTCAGACCAGTTCAGACCAGTTCAGACCAGTTGCCAGCTATTGCTGACCATTTCCATGCTGAACAAGCAGGTGCTAGATTTTAGGCACCGGGATTTGGACATACTGAGTTAGCACAACCTGAAATCCACTTGGATGGGAGTGAGTGGTTTACAGCAGCTGGAAACTAGACTAGCTGTATTTTCATTACACCTAGAATTTCACAAAACCTCAATATCGCAAGTAAAAACTGCTAATGGAAATGCCTAAATAAAAAAAAAAAAAAACTTAAATATTGCAAAAACATTTTTGCACTCCCACGAGGAGATTTTTCAGATGTTTCAATGAAGAAGTTTTTTGCAAAAGTGTAATGGAAACCCTTTTTTTGCATTTAAACTCCATCAGGAGTGACATAAGGAGGTAAACACCAGTTATTCCTTCTTAATTATGATGTTTTGATCATTGTCTACAAGAACAGTAATGATTTACAAACATTCAATTTTGACAAAAAAAAAATCCGTAAATCGCTAGTTCAGCAAACGGAGTTAATTTCTGGACAACATGCAGATATGGTTTAAGTTCTTCATGCATTAGTAACGACCAGTCACCAGTTGTTCATCTCGTTCCCACGCTAATCATAAGTTGCCACAATTTAATGGCCCTGCCTTCATAACATGTTGCCATGAATCGTCCCTCCCCCTACCCACCAATCACTGATGTTATCAGCAGGGTTCGTACCTTCTGAATTATTATTCTCTTCTTTCATCTCCTGATGAGGAGCAGCAGTAGCTCTAAGACACAAAAAGTTTTGTATGGCGAGATTTACAAGTTACAGCTGATGCACTAAACACCATTTAATGGAAACACCTCAATTTCGCAATTGTACTTTTTAAATTTAAGAAATCGCTTTCATTTTTCTAAAAGTGTAATGGAAACCCAGCTAATGACAGCCGCTGGTCAGCCTCATCCAACAGCCTAACTTCTCACTTTATACTCACAACAGTGCAGGTTGCTAACAGTACAATGTGTTGACTTCATTCACAGGGCAATTTTTCTAGACATTTTCACCCTTGTACATGCCCCCTCTAGGAATTTTGCTCAGTCAGAAGACACTTCTTCCAAATGTTCTCATTTTCAGGAGTATGCCTCCCGCAAGAGAAAACTGTCATTGTAATTAATTACATCTTATTTGGGATTTTAATGGGTGCTAAGCTGATCTAGAGAAACACATATTAAGAATTAAATGGGTGGAAATGATCATGTCAGGTCCACTTTAACAGAATGGCATTTGAGGTCTGCTGCTAAGCTAAACAAAAAAGCAAAGTGTGTGACTTAAGTAAGTCTCTAGTTCAGTTGGTCAAGGATTAGCCTGTGGCAAGTTGCATTTCAGCCACTAATTGGGTTCCCGTTTCATTAAACAGCAGCATACCAATGAACCAATGACCTGCCACACATTTTAAGACTCTCATTTTGTTTAAAGAATCAAAGCAGGCTATAATGTAAAGCGCTGTGAAAGGATCTATATAATGTGTATATAAAAATAACCCTACTCAGTCCTCAAGGGAACCATGCAGCCTTACATAAAAGCGCCAGCATGGAAAATACAGCATCTAATAAAAGTATTAGATAAGCTTGCTTTACATAAGCTAATGAGCAAACTTTGACAGTTATTTTGTGTCAAATTCAGAACACTCAGGGCTTGAGTCATCAGGCTGCTGATGGGGGCTGAAAATAAATAAATAAATAAAATTGCTTTGAAAATAAACTTTGAAAAGGGTTCTTCAACTCTATTGGTCAAAGAGTCAGTTGTAACTCATTCACCTGCTTTTCTTTAGGATATGCAGGCGTCGGAGTATGTTAAGCAGGGTAGTTCTGACTAGTAACCATAGCCTATGGGCCATGTAAACATCTCTGGGAGGGAGGATGAAAAATAATCATTGAACTTATACCACTGCATAGTATCTGTGACCGCTTAGGTCTACATGCACAGTAATAGTGGGCGTTTTTATTTTTAGCTGCACTTTACATTATACCAACACTGTAAAATATCCCAAGCTGACTCAACTTAAAATAATTTGTAACCTCGCTGTCTTAAAATTTTGAGTAAGGCCAACAAAACAGTTAAGGTAAAGTCAACACGCAACTGAGTTCCTTCAACTTATAAGATCAAGTTCTCATAGCTCATCGTTTTAGGCTGGGAATCTTCATGAGACAAACTAATATTTTCATTTTTACGACAACAGAACTCAAGTGACCTTGAGTAATCTTTGATTCAGACAAGCAAATCTGTAAGGTAATTTCATCATGTTGATACTCAGATGAGATCATAATGCTTACTTATTCAAGCAAAATATGCAGGAGGAGATGCAGAGTCTGCGAAATATCACCATCATGACAACTTATTGAATAATGTTATTTCTCTCTGCTAGACCAGTTACCTTAGTCTGTCAAGTACCCCGCCGGTAGCAGGAGTCGGATATTAGGCAGCGCTGGACATCCACTGGGCGTGGCCATATAGTGAGGTTAGGGTTAGGGGGAAGGGTTACAGTAAATGGCTCAAAACGGTAATGTGGGCAACAAAAGGAAACCTTACTGTAGCTTTCACACCAACAAACCTCTCTAAACCTCTCTAAATGTGAACATAACAAAGGCAGTAAACACATAACTCAAATTCATAGAACAACAATCAAAAAAGGTTGAATTACTACTGGATTTGCATTTCCCATGACCCTTTGTGGTCCAGATACATTCAAGCACATCTATCTGCAGCTTGCAACCCAAGGGCGTGTCCTAGCCCTAGCGTGTCCTGGCCGTGTGGCATAGTGGACGTGTGGCATAGTGGTCCTGGTTAGGTTTAGGGGAAGGGGCAGGGGTAGGGTTAGATTTTACCGTGTTCTCATAGGACTGGTGGGCGTGTCATAGAGTGTCGTCACTCTACAACACGCCCACTTTACAACACGTCTCTGTCTTGCGAGCCGCAGACAGACCCTACTTGATACATTGAGTTTTGAAAATAGCTCTATTCCCTTTTTGTTCTTGCAAGCTTTAACTTAAGAATATGAGTTCAATCAATGATGAAGGCCTGAAAAAACAAGGCAAGACAACTTATCATTATAAGTTAAACATCTGAAACTCATAAATTTAAGTTCTGTGTCCAAAACTCATAAGTGGAGTTTACAAAAGAAAGTCAGTTCAACTTAATAGGGCTGTCTGTTTTTACACTTCAGTTAAAAACAATTGTAGCTACAAAAATAGTGGCAGGCATTCTTATAATTACTGTTACCTCACCTAATCTACGTATTCATATTCATGAATTAAAAGTCATGTAATTGTTATGTCATCACTGCTTGACTGAAATAGAATTACTTGAATTTTGCACAAATATCTAAAATCCGACTGACGTTTTGACATCAGTCACACATTTTCTCTACACATTTTTTACAAATGATGTAGTGGCATGAGTTAAAGGGACTGTTTGACACTTTTTATACTGTAATATAGGGAGCCGAAGTCAGGCCCCTTCCGGTGAGCCCCATGGGACCTAAGAGATGAAAAAATATGAATGGAAGTCAATGGGGAGAAAATGATTATCTTCTGGTCCCAGTCGCTCTCTGTCCTGGATTCCAGATATGTTGGATGTGGATTTAAATGTAAATTTTTTGTGCAAAGAAAAACAAAGTACCGCAAAGATTTTAGATAATAATAATAATAATGATAATAATGATAAAAATAATAAAACACACACGTACACAAAAACAAAGCGAAAACAGCTGCACTGAATTGAATTTTAAAAAGGCTTTTCAGCAGAATTTTTTCCCTTATTACAATAATAAAAAAAAACAACTTTCTTTTACTTATTTCAATAATGGCCAGGAATTTTTTGCTTGTAATAATAAATTTCTGCCAATGAAACAAGTGAAATTTTTTTGATAAGATTTCTTGAAATAAGATGCATTTGTCCTAAAACAAGTTCTTATATCTCACTGAAATGTTACTCTTTATGAGATATTTTGACAGGAAATTAGAAAAATATACTTGTAAGATTTGAATTTTTGCAGTGTAGTTTGAAGTAAAAAAAAAAGTTAGCATGAAGTGTGTTTGATAATTTATCAAAAGCACATTAGAATTTACTTGGTATGTATCTAATGATTTACTGTTCAGCCTTGTTTTCCTCATTAATCTTTTTCAATAAAGCTGACTTGAAGTAAAAAAAGTAAACAGTCCAGGTTGCACCCTTGAATAGCTGTGTATTGAGCCATCTGTCATTTAAACTCAAATTCAAATTAGTTTTCTTGCATTTGTCGCATCAGTGCAGCCTTTTTTCAAAAAGACAGACATGTAGTTTATGTAACTGGCATCCAATGTTCTGCTCTCTTTCAAAGGATTCCAGACAGCCTAGCCTAGAGCCCACAATATGCAATAAACAACCTTTCACTAAAATATTTGATAAACTAATCAACACAGAGAAATATCTTAAATCAGAAATAAAAGTTATGGCTGAACTGTTGTATCCGAACACTAAACTTCAGGGTTAGATACAGCAGAGACATCATCATCATAATGAATCACAGTATAAAAGAGCATTCAGGGCCAAAAGTAATGCAAAGTACACTTATGAAAGCACCCTTAGTTGTTGGTACTAGACTGGCTGAAGGCTGAAGAGGAGAAAATATCCAGTGAGCAACAATTGTCTGGACCAGAATGTCCTGCTGATGTCAGAGGTCAGGAGGAGAACGGACAGATCATTTGGAGATAATGCAGAATAGCATCTCTGAACACACAACATGTCAAATATTGAAGCAGATGGGCTACAGCAGTAGAAGACCACACTGAATGCTGCTTCTGTCAGCGAAGAACAGGAAACTGAGGCTACAATTGACACAGACTCACCAAAAAAATGGACAACACTGTCGTTGCATCTGGTCTGATGAGTCTCCTTTTCTGATGGTAGAATCATAACGTGTTATAAACACCATGAAAGCATGGATCTATCCTGCTCTAACCTGAGTATTCTTGTTAAGTATGTTCATCTCTTTATGACCACAGTGTAGCATCTTCTGATCGCTAGCAGGATAATGCAGCAAGTCACAAAGCTCACATCATCTCCAGCTGCTTTCTTGAACATGACGAGGAGTTTACATTACTCCAATGGCCTCCACAGTCACTGTCTCAGTCCAACGGAGCATCTTTGGGATGCAGTGCAACAAGACTCATCATTGATGTACAGCTGACAAATCTGCAACAACTTTATGATGTCATCATGTTACCATGAAGCAAAACCTTTGAATTCATGGCTTGGAGAATTAGGTTGTTCTGGAAGCCAACCGGAACAACCAAAAAGTCCACTGAGCGTCATTCAAAACTACTATTCAAGAAGATGAGCAAGGATTATCCTTTAATTCTTGTTGAATAAATCATCTGTTTGGAATCATTACAGATAATTTCTGTAAACAAATTTGTTTATGTCAACAAGATTGGCTGAAATACCAAATACTTTCATACAATACTTGTGAGTCTTTGTTGCTCGTTTGTAATCCCTTTTGCTCTGGACAATCAAAACACCAGTTTCTAAAGAACAATAATTCCATAACTGGGTGTATGCGTATGTGTGTGTTAAACATGTTGAAAACAAACTTGCAAACCACACACATACATGCTAGTTTCTCAGGGACCAATTCATGCAATAATTGTGTGACCAAATCTCCCTCTGCTTATGATAATGCTGAAAAAGTAGCTTACTATTTCAGAGGTAAAGATAAAGAGACAATCGCCCATTGTTCAAGAATTTAAATTCTTGATAAGAAAACTGAAATCTAAAGGAAAATTGCCTGAGACATTAAAATTCAATTATTTAGTTAAAAATAAAGATAAGGTCCTTGTTTCTATTCTTCTTTGAGGTAGACATGATAAAACCACTTAAAGACACACAACGTAACTTTTAGACCTTAAAAATCTGTGTTTCTGACTCGTTTTGATGGCACACCAACATTCATTTTGCGCATTTTTGAGCTGTCAGTGCCCAGAGGCGTCCCAGGGCTCAGAAACAGCACTATGTAAGATTCCCATCCGGGACGCGACCGTGACGTTGCAGCCAACTATTGGTTGCAGCACCGCGTCACTCACTAGCAACCGGATGTAAACCAGGGATCAACATCGCGGGTGTTTTGAATGCGCATCATGTCGAATTCGGTAAAGAAACGCAAGGAAACATCACCGGAGGAAGAGAGGAAAAGAAACAGAGGAAGGGACAGAACAAGAGTCAAGATAAGACTGTCTTTTACTGGCTGGAGTGAGCTTACAGTACAGGTACGAACAAGATGGATGCTACTTTAGCCGCCGATAGGGGGCGCGTCACTGAGAAAACTGCTAAAAGTTCCGTTGTGTGTCTTTAAGGATTTGCTCTGATCTCTGAAAGTTTAAAATGAGGTGATTCACCAGCGGTTTTGAATCTGTCTGACTAGCCTCTTCCAAGATATAATACAAAAATGTTTTGAATAATCCTAAAGAAGAGCTCTCCATTTTCTTCTTGAGAATGTTCACAACAGTATTTCCTGCCCTCCCTTTTAAATTCCATTTATTTTTCTCTTCAGGTAAGAGCTCAATTTTGTGGCAAGGGCAGCTATTTCTTCTCTTTCAACTTCAACCAATGGAAGCCTAAACTACCACATTCTTCCTTTTGGGGATTAAAAAGTATTTCTATTTTCATTTCATTCTTTCTGGTGACACTAAGCAGTCGGGTTTAATCCCTTCAAAATGATCTGTTACTCACATTTATTTCATTATGACTTGCTTTGCTAAATTAAATCTGAGTATTCATTTTAAAAAGACAGTGTTTTTAACCCCATTTGCAATGATCAGAAAACACGCCGACATCTGGGTCTTGAATCATCAACTGGCAATAAAGCCTCACACGGAGGCTCTGAAACTCACAGCTACATCTGAGAGACAAGAAAAGAGATTGATAGATATTTTATGTACATTGTTTTTGTCTTGTCATTAAGACAGCTGGAAGCCTATTCTCTGTCCTGCTGTATGGAGTGATGTCTTTGCTGCATCCAAAAATTAAACTAGCCTGATTATCTTAAGACTTGTGACTATGTGATCAGATATCATTGGCCTACCGATATAATCAGCCAATATCAGCATTAAAATGTGATATCGGAAAATATTGGTATTGGTTTTAGCATGTCAATACTTTTGTTTTTACTAATGAAATATTGCAAGATCCCATTCTGTTACAAATTTCACAAGATCTTGTTTTTCCATTACCAGCGGTGTGGAATAACTTCATATCCCAGCATTCCTTTTACAGTCATGTGACTACCATGCAGCTGCTGCTACAGACTGTCTTGCTTTGAAGCTGCTTATAATATGTCTGGTTTGTTGGTTAAGTTACCAAGTTGTCAGAAACATAAGAATTAGCCACATGTTGGCTAATACCAGCTAATGTATATGGCAGCTAGATGTCCAAAATGAACTCCTCTGGCTGAGTTAAGACTATTTTGGGATCTTTGCTCTCAGAGCAGAATATAGTTGTATCTTTTTCAGCATAGATCGGAAACAGTTGATATCAGATATCAGAAATTAAGACTTGGATAATATCGGTATATCGGTTATAGGTAAAAAGAAAAGGTAATATTGAACATCCCTAGTCGTGATTCATAGAAAAGCAGCCTGCAGGAAGCAGTTTCATGATTTTCCTCCATGTTATCACAGTGACAAACCTGTACTCTGGGAGGTATACATACTGTACAGTAAGTTTTAGTCCGCAGTGTTCAAACGATGAACTAAATGTGCAGTGGAAAAGCTTAAAATTGGCATTTTAAACTCTAATTTATCAGAAATGCTCGGCAAGCTGAGACTCATACAAGAAAAACAGTGAAAATCAAGACTCATGGAAGTCAGAGAGAGGATTTAGATGGAAATAAAGAGTTTCACTTCACATTTGACCTCAAATTTAAGAAGCATAGTTTAATTTCCCCTTTGTCAAAAAATGATAGCGAAAGACAAAAACAAACCAACAACAGCTTCATGTGGTACAATGCTGTTTTCAGGAAGTATAATTGTTTTTAATACACCAGAGTTCATCAAGCATTTAGGCTGATCACACACAGCATGATTATCATTATCCATAATTATCCACTATCCAGCATTTCCTTGTTGTTAGCTCTGCTTGTCCTTTTCTAATAAAACTTATGTTCCTTTTTCATTGTTGAATAGGATAACTGATTAAAACTGACTAATTTGTAGATAACATGCCCTGTTTGACTGGAAAAATTAAGATAAGCAACCTTTTTAATTATCAAAATGTTTTTATTAAGCTCACTTTTTAAGTGCATCACTTCTTCCCTCCACTATTTGTCAGTGGATCAACATGTAATGGTTTGAAAATAGTCACCCATATAAGTCAAATAAATATTTAACTGTTCCAGTTGGAGTCGCAGATGAGCTATAAGTCCAGAATACATCTAAACTGATCATAACTGTTTTTCAATCAGCAGCAACACAATCATAAATAATCTCCCACTAAATCCTGTCTGTGGTCTTAACAGCGCAGCGTATCGACTTTTCATTCCCGCCCTGCTGAACCCAAGCTCCAGCAAGATGAGTCACATCAAATCAAACCCCATCAAACGTCAAGCTCATAAATGAAAGGAGGTGTCATGAGTCAGATACTTTATTATCAAGAAAGAATTACATTTTCCCACCTTTCACAGGGTTACAGAACACACGCTTTCTCTCCCCCGCTGGCGCATGGACTGACATTCAACAGTTTGTTTCAGATCGACAGAGTGACCGGCAGGGGTCACCCATTAATCGGCTCCAAACAAGTCTGCCCCTCCTCTCTTTGCAGGAAAAGATTGTGATGGCTGCGAGCAAGCTGAAGTGTGAGAAGTGGCTGCACCATTGCTGTTGATCAAATGTAACTGCGTGGCATCGCTGACTCCCTTATATCCTTCCATCAACAGATCTCCCCATTTTCCAATTTTTCCAATTCATACCAACATTTGTCCATGATAATAACTTTTACATCGGTTCTGCTGAATTGCTATTAGCAACACTGATCATTAAATCTCACTATACTATAAGAGTAATGCTTAAAGGAATAGTTCACCCACAGATTGATGTAACTTTATTTTCCACTTACCCTCATAGTGAGCAAGACTCTGGAGCACTTTGTTAATATCTTAAATGCAGCTGGCGAGCTTCTCGTTTTCCTGCAACTTTCATATAATGGAGTTCGATTGTGAATTTACTTGAAACTATGCCATTTAGTATATTTTTAGAGCCTAAACAGTTCTACATCGCATCTCCTGCGAGCACGCCGATGAGCGTTCATGAAACTACGGAAGGCTCGGCAGACGAGATTGCACATTCTCTTTTTCTTTCTTTCATTGTTTTAAATCAATATTTAACCCCTCTTGTGTTTGTCCCGGTTTATCTGCAGCTCTGTTGCTCTTAGCACAATGTACTGTTTAGGCTCTAAAAATATACTAAATGATGTCGTTTCGAGTAAATTCTGGACCCAATAAGGACACTTGGATTACATTGGACGAGCAGTATGGAGGAATATTGACAAGTTTTTGTGAACTTTTATGGACCTTTTTGGCTCGGGCACAATCGAACTCCATTATATGAAAGTTGGGGGAAAGCGAGAAGCTCGCTGGCTGCATTTGACATATCAAAAAAGTGCTCCAGAGTCTTGCTCACCATGAGGGTAAGTGGAAAATAAAGTTACATCATTCTGTGGGTGAACTATTCCTTTAAACAGGCCAAGGTATGTGATGCAGGAATCTTGTGGACCAATCAAAATGAAGGCATATATTTGCTTTAATTTTCCTCCACTGTTACCTTCTGTACTCTATTAGTTTCACACCCTTATAAATCAGCCTCAAGTTTGTACCCTGGAAAAGTTTCACAGCTGATCGTATGTTTTTAAACTGTCTCAAATTCTGCAACTCACTTCATCCTTTGTTGAATGACAGATGGTGAGAAAAACCTGAGCGATTCAAGTCAGATGTATATGATTTCCAGATGCTGACGTGCATGTTGTCACATCCTCCTCCACTATATAAGCAACCGTATACTCTGTCCTGGATCTGCAGCATTTTATAACACCTGAAGATGCAAAGAAAAAATAAGAAAGAATAAACCTTCAAAAGAAAAAACAAAAGTCTCCTGTTTTGTTTTGTGTCTCCTGTGTTTTACTTTTCTCATCTGCAGAATAATCCACACAAACTGAACCATATCATCACCCGCCCAGGCCACTGTGGCTGCTGCTGACTTAGGGCTGCTAAATACTCCGCGAGAAGCAAGAACTTTTGTTCTCAGGGCCACTCCGCATTTCCACAGATACGACGTTGAACGGATAGTTTTAATGAACAGCTGACCAAGGTGGTGAGAAAGGACGAAAATGTGAACTACACACGTGGCATTGAGATACACGAGCACCACCCTGTGCACAACTCCGTCCTGCCACGGATGAAGTTCATTGTAAATGTATTGATATCAAATCAAATCAAATTTTATTTACAGTATATAGCACTTTTCATGCATAACAGCTTTACAAAGTGCTTCACATATAAAAAAAAACCCATTACATCAACTGTTCCCCAAATTTATCTCAAACAACACACATACACATGCATACACATACACATACTCTCTTCCACATGCACACCAATTAAATGTGCATGGGAGCTTCCCTCTTTTAACCTTTCAAATGCTAGTTTTACAGTTTAAATATATTTGTGAAAAATGTCTTGAAAGGAACAAGTATTTTGTAATTCGTCAAATGAGCCAGAGTGATTTTCTGGTAAATGTGTGTTAGAATATCTACCAAATAACATGTCATTGGGTGAAACTCCCAAGGTGTTGAAGCAACACCTGAGCAAGTTAAACCGTCCTCGGTTATTAAGCGCTTTTCTTCTTCCCATATTCTCCAGTTTTTTCTGAGCCACATTTTTACTGTGGTCGTCTGGTAGAGACTGTAAAAAATATTAAGGAAATTGTAGAGAAAATATATTATTTTGACAACCCAACTAAACAATTTTCCTGTAAACTTTTTCAAAACACACTCAACCAAAGTAGCTCTGCTGCATAAACCCAGTGTGAAAGGTTAAAGGGACTTGAAACGAAACTCGCGACTGCTGCGACTGGCGCTTCAGATAACTGCAGCCACGAGCCAAGCCGTCACGGGAACGTGCACAAACTGAAGCTATGATGCTGTTTACTCACCTTTTTCTCCATAGTTACACTTTTTTGTTGGTCTTTCAGTTCATGGAGCAGGTTTGAAGAAATTTCAAACCTGCTCCATTTTGTACAACAAAGAAGTGAAAATTTTATTTAAAGTTGAACGTTTCTTTGGTATATTTTCATGTTTTACATTCTCTGTGAAGAACTTTTTATTGAACCATTGTTACGGTAACATACTGTGACATCCGTGCAACTTTTATAAACATAATCTATTTTTTAATACATTTTTAAAGACAGAAAAAAGTAAAAACAAAAAAGGAATTGAACATTACATAGTTTTGTTTTTTATTTCATTGATTTATTTGGAGGGGATAGGAAAGGAGGAAAGATAGATGAGAGATGAGGGTAAAGGACTGAGCAAAGATTGAAAAAAAAAAAAACATTGAGCACTAGATACTGACTCTTGGTTGAAAATAAAGAGTTCAAGGCTGAACGTCAGCACAGCAGCCCGTGAGAGGTCGCAAGATTTCTGTGCCAGAGTTTGATGCGGTCATTTGGCCTCAGTGGGTCGTGCATGATCTCTGATCAGATGCAGTCATTAAAGATTCAATCCAATTCATTTGAATCAAGTCCATTAGATGATTCATAGTCCAATTTGCAAAAACTATGTTTATATATAACAATTCATAAAAAAAAATAATCGCCTAGCTAGGGAAATTAGTGGATTGCTTCAAATTTTCTCTTTGATTCAACCCCCAGCCTGAGCATGGACGAGGCAACAGTGGAGAGGAACAAATCAACTTTAAGAAGAAGGGAAAAAAAACCTCCAGCAGAACCAGATTTAGAGAGGACAGCAATCTGGTTTGACTGTCAAGGTTGTTTTCACAAATAAAATTTGATTTGACTGCTAGCAGAAGTACGCTACTACCGATGTAAGTAATTGGCAAGATGATGCTGTACGACTGCTGCATGATAGATAGATAGATAGATAGATAGATAGATAGATAGATAGATAGATAGATAGATAGATAGATAGATAGATAGATAGATAGATAGATAGATAGATAGATAGATAGATTTTACAGACACCAAGTCCAACAACAAAAGTAATAATATATGCTAAAAATAAAATATTACATGAAAATACAGACAAACAGAAAAGAAAATTATAATAAGACAATAATAATAAAAATAATTTCAAGAAAATGATAAAAAAAAAAAAAAAACTTTCTAGATTGAATGAGCTATCACCTGGAACTACAGTTGTCCTCAAAATTGTTCATAACTTCCAATTAAAGAAGAAAAAAAAAATCAGCTGTCAGTGAAATAAGTTGAAATTGACAAAAGTAATGCTATGAAAATCATGACATTGAATTTGAATTGTGGTTTGAAAGATATATTTAAAACAAACACAAAAAAAATAAGACAAGTAAACAAGCATGATGGGGAAAGTTTTGTTGAGCAACTCTTTGAGGCAATCATTGCAATCAGGTGTTTTCTCTAATGTTCAAAAAGACTTCTACACCTGTTGACAGGTATTTTGGCTCACTGTTCATGAAAAAATGCTCTAATGTGTCTGGGACAGCTTTGTTTGTTTTAAATTATTATTTCCAACCACAATTCTAAAGCATTATTTTATTCAACCAAATTATGATTTAGTTAAATTTTTATTAGTTTCTTATTATTTGAGTTACTATTGTGAATTTAGCCTGTTTTTAATTGGAGGGTAATTTTGAGGACAACTGTAAATGTGCAGCTGTTACATGCCTGTGCAAATATGCTGATCTTATTAGTAGCTACGGGTTTCTGCTCTTTGAGTACATTACATACTGCATTCGCTTGCATTTGGGCTTCAGTATCACCCAAGTATAGGTCGGTTTTACTACAATTTTTCTTTTTAAATTCAGTTACCTACATCCTCCAGGATAAGTTAGATTTTATTGGGGTTGGTGCTCCTTCAAGCTAACCCCCCTTTTTGCTCTCCCCCTGCTGGAACTGCAGTAACAGATTGATTTCTGCAATATAACATAAGAAATGAACTTAGATGCTTTGACATAAATATGACTCTTTTTGTTTGTGTAAACAAACACAACCATCTACAAATAAATATCTCACCAGGCATACAAGCATTTTGTATGTGACAGTTTTTAAGATCTTTAAACTTACTGCTCTATGTTATCAAAGCACACAGCTTTCATTTTGCTATTCAGCTCGTATTAAAAAACGTGGAAGAAAAAAATGGGATTGAGTTCCTGACATCCGCAACCAACGTGTGAATGTGATAAACTGGCTTCTGACATTAGTTCACGCTTTTTAAGATAAAGACTAGAAATAAAAAAGGAAAACCTATCGGTTAGCCTAGACCCCAATTCAAAGCATTTCCAATGAATCAGAGTGGAGTAATTCTCAGAATGCAATGAATGTAAAAGAGGTTTCTCTGAGTGGCTCTCAGGCAAAACATAACCACAACAACCCACTGAGCTACAAAATACATGTTGGCATGAAAAGCACCAGGATTTACTCAGGAAAACTCTTGAGCTTACACAGTTTCACCACATATTCTGCATCCAGCTTAGAGGTAAGGACGCTGAGGCTTTTTCTGAACAGTGCTCCTCAGAGCTCAAACCAATGAGAAATACAACAGGAGGGAAGGTAACATCACCTGCAGGAGCCTCCAAGGTGACATTTTCTGCAGACATTTTCATAGAAATTATTCTAATTTATACGTGCATTACCTTGTTTTTGTCAGAAGCTTGGAGGCAGCACAAACAAGCAACTGCTGCATATGTAAAGCTTTTGATTTCCAGAATTATTAAGTGAATTTAGGAAACAGGGCTTACTTCACTCCAGTAAATACAGATGAAAATTAATTATATACCCGGAGTTTAATAAAAAATCTGCTTTGTTTTCAGTTTAACATTCACTTGAATATTTGTTTTCACTTGTAATGCACGATATGGAAAATCTAAACCAAAAACTGCTCTGAATAGAGAACACAGAACTACTTACTTCGAGTTGTCAGGGACATCATAATGTTGCAAAATTGGTGCAAAATTAAAAATCATCAGAAAGTCACTTGGAGTAATATTGGCAGAGCAAAGGAAATAGATTGAATAGAAATAGATTTTATATCAACCCAATAAGCTTATTTATTAAATAGAATGACAAAAACTAAAACAAAGGATGTTTTTGCAACAATTTTAGTCATTTTGTAACGATACAATACAGTCCCAGTTAGGTATGTTTTTTTTTTTTTTTTTTTTTGGGGGGGGGGGGGGGGGGTGTAAACTCGTTTTTATTTTTATTTCACTTTAAGAACATGTTCTTTCAACTTTAGTTTTCTTTTTTTTTTTTTTAACTATAACCCTGGTCCATATTGGGCCAATATCAGTATTTACTTTTAAAGCCAGCATTGGCCAATACTGAGATCAGGCTGATAATATTTTGTGTCACTAGTTTTCTCATGATTAAGGAAGGTGCGCCTCTTTGTTTGTGCTTAGCAGTACTAGCATCAGCTAACTTTTAGCCTTGTTTTGAGTGGTGAACATCAGCAGAAACATTTAGCCTGCAACATGTTAAACTGGAATGAAGGATGCTATAAAAGTCACACATGTATTTTTCTACTGAAGTATCGGGTGATTTACAGTTTGAATTTTGTGGCAGAGCATTAGTTTCTACAACATGAATATTGCTAACACCTCTGCATTAAAAAATCTTTTTCTTTCCACCTTCCAACACCATATGGCAGATTTGAATAAAACTTTAGCCTGGTGGGCTCAGTGTTGCACCAAAAATCACTCTGTTCCTCATCACTCTCTTCTGGCATTATTGCTTCAATTTACATGTAAATGAACTTCTATCATGAGCCCTTTTAAAGCTAATTTCGAAAAGGTTGTTGCTGTTTTCAAAGCTGCTGGGATGACATGATCTTTGTTATGTGGGCCACAGCTAATTGAATCAAAGTATAACTGAATGACACATTTTACGGCAAACTGAGGCACTGGAGCCGGAGTGTGATAGTAAATAATGACCTCATTATTATTCAGCTCCAATGTTATTAATAACAGCCTGTGCAAGAAAACAGTTCTCGGCTTTCATGGTGGATGTGATTCAGCAAGAACGGAACATTACATGTTTGTTTTTTTGCATGTCAGAATGTAAATAAGTTCCTCAGTCTGTTTTCACTGTTTTCTACTTCATTGGTGACTCATTCTCAGTAGTATGCTAATGTTGTGCTATATTTCTCTCACAGGCTGCTGGAGAGTTGTGATAAAGAAAGTCAGTTGCATGAGGGGTGCTTGGATTGTTCCGGTCTGTCAGCTAACCACAATGTTGCTCTGTTAACTAACCTCCAGTTAATGGCAAGCATTCTTTTTTGTTGTTCTCTCTCGATGAGAATAGTCCACCATTATGCATCTGTAAAAGCAAATGCAGTGTGCCAAGCTGGGGGCTCTCAGAGACGCCTGTCACCATATCCCACTTGATCTAAGAGGGTAATTTACAGAAATTTGCACTTTCCTTTGGCAATTGGTGTTGCTGCTAAGAGACATTTTGTACAAGAAAATGTATTCTAAAGTCCTGTGTGGACACATTTTACAACATGGGCGCTTAGTTAGTACTTACAACAACCTAAATTACACGATAAAGAGTTTGACTCAACCAAATGTTGCTTTGATGTTTGTAAACTATAAACTCAGCTTTCAAATTCTGTTTATTATTGTGCAGGATTTAATGACATCTGGTGGTGAAGTGGCAGAATGCAACTAAATAAATATGCCTCACACTCCCTTGAATGCCATGAAGGAGAAAATATGGTAGCCACTAAAGATGCAAATAAGACAAACGCTAGATCCGGCATCTGGTTTGTACATGACCAAACACTGCAGTGGAACATGACAGACGGTGAAGAAGTACCTCCACCATCTGTCGATATAAATAGCTCACCCCGTAAACACAATTCTGATTTTCACACAGTTCTGCACTGATAAAAATGTAGCTGTATTTTGGGTGCAGTATAGTATTCAGATCTCCCAAAATGTTGCACGATAAATGTTTAAAGCTGCACTAGGAAGTGTTTTCATACTGTCAATAGAATATTAATAAAGACGATGCTTATGGTTCATGTAACATTTACCAGCTTGTTTTTATTTTTCCCCACAGCTAATGTGACAGCAAACATTTGGAAAACTAAAGGAGATGTTTTTCCTTATCAAAAAGAGCATTTACATTTTGATTATGGCTGTTCTTTACTGCTGTGATTTTTTATACTTGCATGCAGGTTGCAACAATGTGAATGATGGAATTATATATATATACATATATATATAAATAAAAAAATAGTTAATGTCTCTGCAACTAGTGTGTTATGTACACTGATTTATCTGTATTAAACTAACAGTCTATTTATGGCACCAGGTTATCAGTAGATAGTCTATAATTAACTGGTTACAGCAGTATGTTTCTTTTTACTTGGGTGATAAAATGCTATTTTTACATAGAATTTCTCCATATCACTACAACTGGAAAATATCAGAAATGAAAGAACATTTTTGGGAGTTCTTTGTCATTTTACATATAACATTTTTAGATTTAATAAAGCCATTAAAATGGCTGAAATTTGTATCAGAACATATCACTCAATAAGCTTGCATACATTCTTTTAAGTTAATGAGATGGATCGTAAACCTTTCTCAAGCATTGAGACTGAGATGAATCAATGAGTAAACATTACTGTCTCCGGCCACAAGGGGGCACTCTGGGTTTGTGATTACTATAATCTGCTCTGAGAGCAAAGCTCCGAAAATGGCCTTATTTCAGCAAGAGAAGGTTTGTTTTGTACATCTGCATCACCGTCTTGTGGAGGAACAATTCTTCAAAAAACATGTTTATCCTTAATTGTGATGTTTATGATCATTTAAAGGCATTAACTTTGGAATCAGAGTGATCGGGGAAGTTTTATCAAAGTCGCATGGAGGCTTATATAAAATATCACAAAAAGGCATCATTTTAGTGAGAGGAGTTCAATTTGGACATTGAGTAATTCTTGATATATTATCAACACGTAACTACAAGTTAGTTATTTTATTGCCATTCATTAATCCGTGGCTTGATAATGTGTGGCCATGGGATGACATCTTGTGGCCACAAGTTTTCTTTTACCTGCCAATGTCACCAGATGGGCTCCAGCATTGAGATCAGGAGCTTGGTGAACTTGCTTGCTGGTAATTTACTTGTTGGACTCGCTGACTTGTTACGCTAACTTCGGATATGGTCTTTATGCTGTTGTGTAGCTGAATAACTGTTAATGTGTTATGTGAACATACCAGACACATATTCAGCCTGTTGGTCTGTGTGCTAACTGTAGTTGAGTATCTCTCGTTTCCAGATTAAAAGTCTATTCTTTGATTTTGCAAGATGAATTCCTCAAAAAATAAATAAATAAATAAATAAAAGGGCAGTTTGGGCATCAAGGGGCAGGTGCTCCCCCCCTACATGTGTCTGTTGTGTTTAGTGATAGTGGCTGTACACATTTCACAAAGCATCTTGTAAAATACAGTATATCAAATGTGACATGAGTCGGTAATTCTGCTCTTCTCTTTCCCCCAGGTGTTGACATTTTTTCAGATGAACTTTGAAATACGTCATTAGTTTTTAAAAAGGAATACATCATAGCTTGTCATATCATCTTACTGGGGAAGACACGTGTGCCTTCATGCCCACCACACACACAGATTAAGTCTGATTAAATCTTGTCCCAACTTGTCCCCTTATTCCACCACGAAATTAGATCTGATTGGATCTCAAGGCTGCTGAATATTTTTAGCTCATTTGTTTTTGCTACAAGTGTTTCTACATTTAACATAGCTCTCGTCTTTGTTTTATTCCATCATCTACAGTGAAAAGCATTTAACAGTAATTAACAGTTGTAATGAAATACAGTACTTTGCCCCGTGTTTGGCTTGTATGAAAAGAGATGAAGACGAGGTCTCTAGTTTACATGTCCAAGAGTTCTTGGCCAAGATCCTGAACCCTGAATTAGCCCCTAATACATTCCTCACTTGTATGTCACGTTGGATAAAGACGTCTACTAAATGAATTAGGGATCGATGGAAACAGATTTTAAGGGCCGATACGATACAAATATTCTCTCATCAGCCTCAACCGATGGCCGATGCAACCTGCCAATATTTGTGGGGCTGATATTTGGGACCAATAGTGCATTTGACTCCCAAATTAATATAATGAAGGATACAATGAAAAGTAGTTTAACTATTCTTTTAATATAACAAAAACAAAGCACTTCAAATAAATGTATAAATAATAAATAGTGCACTTGTAAACAAATATTAAATAGAAATATAAAATCTGTAATAAATAAATAAATATATAACAAAAGTCTGCAAATTATGCAGAGTGGGGATATTGGCCAGCACACCCGACATATAGGCTGATGCCAATACAAGCCAAAAAACGCAAATATCCCACTAATGTATTGGTCTTTTCTTAAAATGAATGCATTACATAATGTAAACAACAAACAACAGCGAATCCTCAGGAAAGTTACAGCTATTCGTCACAGGGGAGTATTACACACACACGATCTGATGCTGCAAAGTCAGACATGGACTGCATCTCATGCGTCTGAAGAATTCAGTTACTTTTCATGTTAAACATCATAAGTGAGACAAAATAAATGGCCTTAAATTAAATTAAATTAAATTAAATTAAATTAAATTAGTAGCCTCTGTCATGTCCGTGCCAGTTCTGTTTGATCTCAGTCATGTTTTCTTCACGTTCACCTTTCTTACAGTCAAGTATGACCGAGGAGCAAAAGTAGCATGATCAGATATCTCTGCTGTGCTGACAGATTTCAGATTGTTTAAGAGTAATAAAAATGAGAAAACAATTACAAGTTTGTAAGATCATATTTCTTTGTACATTACAGGAAAAAAAAAGACTGATTCTGTATGTATTACACTGACCAGTTATGACTTTTGGCAAAGATGAAGACAGAGAGGGAAGCAACAGCCGTGTTTACATGAACACAAATATTTGGGTTAAATAAGAAAGTAATTTAGTCTTGCTTTTGCTTTAATTTTCGCTTTTAGATGGGAAAATTAAAGCAAATATATATTTGGTGTACTTGATGAATATTCCACTTGCACCCGGAAACCGTACACTTCCGTGGTGGATTTAATTTCTTTGTTGATGCAAAGCTTTGCATAGATCTGAAAAAAGATGAGGATCAAATGCATAATTGTCTGCTTGCAGAGCAGCTCAGGTGCAGCTTTGTATTCTCCGCCTCTCACTGTTAGATTCCACAGAGGCTGAGTTAGCGTTAAAACGCTGCAGAGGCATGAAGTTGTGTGTTTTTTCTTGCCATTGGAGCGTTCTCTGGAACTGCTGCTGCTCTCAGCAGGGGCACCGAGGTAAAAAGGGGTGAAGAGAACATAGCACCCTTCAGTTTTAGATTTTGAAATGCTAGCCTTGTAAACAATCTCTGAAGCATGAAGGGTGATGCCTACAATGGTAGTAAAGACACACGGGGCAATCAAGCACCCAGTATTGACCACTTGCTTATCTTGATCTCACTATAATGGAATAGAAACTCATGTTTGACATTGAAAAACAAATTTGTTGTTGATTTTGCTCCACCTCAGCACTCCCTGACAATAGTAAATCTGCAGGGGTTTGATGGGATTGCTGATCAGTGACTCTAAGATAAAACTCAGTTTGATGGCATTTTATTTGCTTTACATCACACAAACACTTTCCCTGACCAACAGATTTTCTTTTGAAAGCCAATACGCTGTTATTCAGGAATTAATCGTTTAAAAAAACAAACAAAAAACTTAATGATGATGTTTCTTAACCTTTTTACACCTGAAAAAGCATAGAAGAAAAGCTGTTTAACTGAAGATTATTTAAAGTGCTTTACATTATCCACTCATTAGGCATTTTTGATGGGTTTCCACACTAATTGGCTGATTTGTTTTTTTGCTGTAGTTGTCTGTTCGTTCATGTTGCAGAGTAGGGACTTTATTGTTTGCATTAGTGTAAGAAACTATGACTCAGGAGCTGATCAGTTCTGCCGCTGATGCTGTGAGTCACAAAAAGATGCCCATTAAGCTAATAAACTGTATAATGCACCATTAGCTTATTGGTAAAAATCCCGGCAGCGACAAAACTTACAACCAAGAAACCCAGGTTTTTTTTATGCAGGGACAGTAATTTCAGTATGTTGGCAACTGCAACTACAATCCTAGAAAATACGAAGCTTAGTACTTTGGGGTGTCAACCAGAGGTGTATTAATTGCATTGTACTTATGAGTGTTTCTTTCTATCTGCAGGGAATTAAACTATAGAAAGAAATGTGGGCATTATAAGGCTTATTCAAGGGGTTCTGAGGAAACCCTAAAAGCCCTTTAAGCCCCCAACCTCCCACCAAATAAAATCTTGAATTCATTGTCATGTCATTCTTGTCTTGAATGACTGTGGCATTAGTGAACGTTTTAGCGATGCTGAGTGATGCCTGGAACACATCACAGTGAAGTTTCCCATTTGAAGTCGCAGGAGCCAAATCTGGTCTGTTTGTCATCTCTCCACCTTTTCACTCTGTCATTCGGGTTACAGCTGCATCTGCATGTAACACCATAAGACTGTGATAAAAATGGACGGTTAGCGACCACTATTTACTTTAATCTTTTTTAAAAAATCCCTGTATAACAGTAACAACATTATTATTCATGTAGGAGGCGCTCCCTGTTTTAAAGATAAAAGACTTGCTAGCCCTTTTACGTAAAAGTAGCCAAAATCTTAGTGATGTTGAGTTCTGATATTGTCGGATGGCTCTGAAAATACAGAACTCAGTTTGATCACAAGCTGCTATAATTGTAAAAATACCTCTACCAGCTGCCTTCAGAGCCCGGACCCAGGGCCGGGCCCAGGCTCTGCCGGCTACATCTGGACTCTGGTCTGTGAAACGATGATCTAACATGCTAAGGCTCAACACCAGCAGCTAACAAATAAAGGAAAATGTGTAAAAATGTGTAAATAATTATCACTCCATCACTTGTCACTTGTATAATGACTGAGATAGGACAGAGAGAGGGAGAGAGGACGGACACATCTGCTGGCTACGTCTACACCAGGCCCTGCTAGTGCTTAGACACACAACGGAACTTTTAGACCTTAAAAATATGCGTTTCTGACTCGTTTTGATGGCACACCAACATTCATTATGCGCATTTTCGAGCCGTCACTGGCCAGAGGCGTCCCGGGGCGCAAAAACAGCAGTATGCAAGTTTCCCATCCGGGACGCGACTGTAACTTTGCAGCCGACTATTGGTTGCACACCGCATCACTTACTAACAGACACATATGAACCAGATATGAACACTGCGGGTGTTTTGAATGCGCTTCATGTTGGATTCAGTAAAGAAACTCAAGGAAAAAAGAAAAGAGAGGAAAAGAAAGAGAGGAAGGGTAAGAGCAAGAATCAAGATAAGACTGTCTTTCACAGTACAGGTGCGATGAAGATGGATGCTAGTTTAGCGCCGATAGGGGGCGCATCACTGAGAAAACTGCTAAAAGTTCTGTTGTGTGTCTTTTTAAACATGCACGATACGCCCTTTTGTCCACATTTACCGTTGGTCGCTCAGTCCCTCATTCGTCTATTTCTTTAATAGGGTAAGGGGGTTGTGTAAATAGCAAGCCGGCGGATAAACGGCCTGGTATGGATAACTTCACCGTTCAATGAAAGGAAGTGATGACAATAAAACCTGCCACAGACTGATGACAAAACGCGCCACAGGAAAGTAGCCAGAACAAAAGTGAAGATGGAGGCACCCAGTCGACAGTTTGTCATTTGCTACTCTTAGCAACAACGCTACTTCATCCTCAGTCCAAACGGAAAAATCTGTCTTTCTCTGCGCAACCATTCCTTCACTAGTCTGAGTAGAAAGTGAAAAGAACTTCCTGTTTACATGCTGACGTCAGCCTTTTATTGTTTTAATATTACTGATTATGGCATACAGCTTAAGAAAACTCAAATATCTTATCTCAAAATATTAGAATATCATGAATTATAATTTTCTGAGAAAGTCCTGTATTCAAGTAATGCAAATAGCTAAAATGATGTCAACGTGTCCATTAGAGAGGGCATGGAGATAAAGAAATAGAGAAGGTGAAACAGATCTATGGAGAAAAAGACCAATTAGATCCAGATAGAAGATGCAACTCCATCCACTAATAGGTTTCATTTAGGTATCAAAGCCACAGGACCCAGACAAATGACACTGAACAGCTGATCGTGTTGGTGCACAGATCAGAGAATTGCATCTCTTTTCATGACAATAATTAAAATGAAGACAGCCCAGATAAGTTTGGAGTTTATGAGATAAAGTTTGATCCTTTTCCACATTTCCATCTTGTCAAGTTTCATTACGAGCTCTAATTTTCTCTCGGGCTGTTCTACAAAAGTAAAACTACTGAGTGAAATCATTTCTTGGTTGAATCAATCTACTGTACAGAGCAGCAATGGTGTAATTAACTTTCTTCAGACCTGCATCATGCTGCTCGGTGGTTAGTTGCCTCAGCAAGAAGGTTCCTGGTTGAGTCATCTTGCAGGATTTTTATGTGGGCAGGTTGTGTTCTCCCTGTGCATGCATGACTTTTCCCCATTATCCCATTAAATACATTTTAATTTGTGATTCTGCATTGGCTCCTAGAGTGAGTGTGAGTAGCCTAAAATAGAATAAAGCAGGTGGTCGGTATTGTAGGTGGCTTTTCTATGTAGATATTTAGCATTTATGTCATTGTATCATAAAGGTACAAGAAAGAGCACAGTTTGATATGATAACTTCCCGTGCTTCACACAGCTTTGTGTCTGAAATAATAATACAGTCACTGCAGAACATTACATTAACTGCTCTGCAACATTGCTTTCAACTCATAATCATGACTTTGACTGAAAGGGGCAACTTTGTATGTCTCCTGAGGGTTAAAGTCCTCTTTGGCCCTGATTTACAAAAGGTTTGCATTAACTAAAACAAGTGCAAATTTGATTGCACACACAAAAACCTGCTGCAGCTGATTTACTAACCGGGCGCAGCAAAGGTTGTGCCTGTTAAATGGGCAAAATAGTACCTGCCATCCATTTTGCGTGTGCTATTGATGAAAACGCAATCTAGGCGTTTCTGCCAAAAAATATTAGGAGACTTTGCAAACAAATCAGCTTTGTACACGCAATGGCCCTCATTTATCAAACGATCGTACGACGAATATCTGTGCGTACGACCATTTCCACGCAAGACTCGGCATTTATCAATTTGAACGTGATCGTAGGATACGATCAAACCTCACGACAGCTCTGAGTTCGTGTACGCAAGTTTGAGTCAGTGAAGGTTTGCAGCGCAGCGCAGCAGAACATGAAAATATTTATTTACCAAACCGCAAACTGTCATTTAATCATAAGTATTCACATATCAGCACTAAGAATGAACCCATTTGCAAAGAAAAAGGAAAAAGTGAATGTAGAATGTATTCCCAAAATTACAAAAATAGCTGTGACTGAATTTAATTCCTCCATTTATCTCAACGGATTATTAAAATCATTAACATATAGTTCTAGGAGACGAGTGCTTTTCACTCTTCGTGCATCTCCTCACCCCGCTGGTAAAGCTGCCACATAGGAGGAAGGCATCAGTCAGTACGCACACGCGCAGGTGCCCAGGTGGAGCGCTGCTTCGGGCTGCGGGAAGGCAGGTGGGTGTCGGACGGTCCGACTTGGACCCGGCGGGATGAAACGCTGCTTTAGACTCTGAGAAAATCTACAACACTCCTGTCCTGTGCAGTGCTGCACATCGCTCGGACCGCTGGAGAGTTTTGATGCGCAGGAGAAGATGCGCCCGGAGCAGCTCTGCAGCCCCCGCTTGGCTATGGAGGAGACCGCAGCTGATCCGTCATTTCTAATAAGTAATCAATACTTTAAAGTTGTATAAGTGCTCAGTCAGTAGACTGTCCCTTAGCTTTGCAAATGCAAGTTATATTTTTTCTGTCCCCATCTGGGTCAGGCTCGGATCTGACCGGCATCCACCTGTCACCTGTTAGAGCGCATGGAGGGGGGGCGGTGAAACATCTTTTGGTGGTATGTTTCATATTGGACCACTTCTTCTTGACCCATTGGCTAAAGAATTGTGACGTTGCCATCGGATGTGGCCTATTATTAAATTTCATAACTAATAAAACGAATAAACCATATCAGCCAGGCCTAGATTGAGACTTTTATTAATATCTCAGCCGGTCGTTCAACAGCGGTGAGGCTGACTGATCCTCTTCCGTGCAGCGTTTTTGTGCACGTCTCTGACTCCGGTTTTTAAGCTGCCAAACAGCACCTCTTTAATCTTTCTCACCTCACAAATGAGAAGTTCTGTCTTGTTCCCCCCAAAAGTTTCTTTTTTGGCAGAATCTCTCCCTCTCCACGGTTCAACCTCGCTGGTTGAAGCCTCATCATTATGCATGTTTAAGGGCGTAACCGTGGGCGTGACATTTAAATGACGATGGATTTCGGCTTTGGAATTTATCAAGACTCTTTTGTTCGTACGACGAGATCGGAGCGATACGAACGTTTTAATAAATCACACGTGGGTCCAATCGTACGACCATTTTTACGACCAGATGTGCGACCATTTTGACGATCGTTTGATAAATGAGGGCCAATGTGATTAACAATCATGAAACAGATTGCTGTTGATAGTTTTGCTGATATTGAGCAAGTCCAAAAAGCAGGTATTAACTGGCAGCCATACACAATAAATGCTGTATGGGTTTTTATGAGGAACAACAACCCAATGTTGGCTGCAAACATGCAGCATTGGGTCAAAATCATTTCTCATGAGCTGTGAGGGCAACGCATTATGTTTTCATTTTTAAATCAAATAACAATCATTATGGCAAACATTACTATTCAACACCGGCTTATTCTGGAGACAAATGAAGCTTCATGGTAGTTAAAGCTGACATTTATTATGTATTTTTATTTTTCCTTTTTCTTGCCAGTCACGATTTTCAGTTCAGTGCTCCTCCTCTCCAGACCCGGCTGCTGCTACTCTGCAGATACTATTGTTTGACAGATTGCGCACCTCGTGCGTAATAGCAGACCACCTTCAAGGTTTCATTTGTTCCAGCAGCAACTCCTTTTCCATGTCCCCGTAAACTGCAGCTCTGCAGGGATACCTGATGTATTGTTTTTATCTTATAATTAATATAGTTATCTATTTGCACCGCAAACAAATTAGCGCTTTATTACTGTAGATCTCAAATCAGGGCCTGTCTTTAAATCCTAGATTTGCCCCTGGTGAGAAAGAGCTGTCCACCCTCATCTGCACAGCTGCACGTCTGAACAGCAGGATGAGATAGTTGGAAATTGGAAGATGCTGAACAAAAAGCTTGTTTGCTTCAAAATAGTTTAAATAGATTAAATCAAGACCTGCCACAAGGCTGGGACAGAAACACTACAAATACTTTTTTCCTCCCACATCTTTAGGTTGAGATGTTAGCTGCAACTATAAAGGATCCTTAATGACAGTTATTTTAACGCCTTCTTCGACATTTTAATTAGTCTCAGAAGTATGAGAGTGCATCTTTTAGTCTGTGTTTATACTGTCGTACCTGTTGGGTATTTGATGAAAAGAACTATTTTTCTCTAGACATTAAATACCTGCAGGTTAGTTAGTGATAGGAAACAAGTGTCTGAGCACAAGGCAGAGAAAGCAACCACTGCATGCATGTTTCCATTCACTTCAGAAAAAGAATGTTTCACTAGCGTCCTTTGCCATTCAGTCTTTCCTAAATGAAAGGTCTCTCACAAATAAAAGGTGCAACATTCTTAAGAGGGATTGACAATATGAAAATGTATGAGGGTATTTGAAAAAAAATCTATAAAGCTTTGCAGGAATGCACTATTAACCCTATAAAAGAATAAAAAATAAGAAATCTTTTGTTGTAACAAATATGGTAAAATTACTAAAAGAAAAAGAAATACAGAAACCAGCCAAACAAAGTGGAAAACCAGCAAATTCTTTGTGATGAAAATGCAATTCATTCTCACGTGTCAATGAACGAAAACTTTATTAAAAATTGTACAGTAGTCAGGCTCTGATCCCACCACTCTTTTTAAATACAGTACATGTTTTTAATCAATTAAATATTTGAGTGAATACTGAACAATATTTTCTCTTACACCCAGAGCCTAGTCAGTGCTGTGGTGGCTGAGGAGCTCAAACCAAAGCAGGCAGTGCGCAGCGATCTGGGCAACAGCAGTACAGGCAGCAATGAGTCAAAGAGCCAAGGAGGAAGTGTTCGGCTTTAACAGAGCTTTAGCAGATTCCAGCATTTAAGAACACGTATGAAACGCTTAGTTGAAGAGACCAGTTTTAATGATCAAAGGTGTCCTAGCTTCCTTTAGAGTTGAGGCGGAGGAAACCTGAAATTAGGATCTCAGGTTTTGAGTCTCACACCACCATGTTGTGATAAGATGCAGTCTGGACTGACTTGGTGTGTCGTTAATGGCTCTCCGGTAGATTTCTAGTTCATCCTGTTGCTCTCAGACCTTCTGAAGAACAATAATTTAGTGGCTGGGCCAACTGCTATTCTGCTCCAAGAGTTGATCCTTTGGACATCTGTTTAGAATTAATCTGTGTTCATTGATCTGTTGATTAATAAAGATTCCAAAGTATATTTTGCTCAGGTGTGTATGTTATGTGTGTGTGTCCCTCCATGGGACTTTTGACCTGTGTACATAATGATTTATAGCAGGAGTTGGAGGCAAATAGGATACAGCACATCAGCTTGAGATATCTCAAGAAACACCGGCACACAGGGGTGATTTTTTTTTTTTTTTCAATAGCATTAACAATTATGGCTTAAATTCCCTGCATGTCCTCCATATCAAAATTCAAGTATTAGGTGGTATCATGTCACTTGCCAACACGTTACACGGCGCACTCAACCTTTGTAACTGATTGTATAAAGTCTTACCACTTTACTTTTAGCAAGCACCTGCATGTTGAACTCAGCTTCCTTAAGCCTCATTTATGCACTGCACAAAAAAAGGGCAAAAGCAACACAGGAAATGGAGAGAGAGAGAGAGAAAGAGAGAGAGGGAGAGAGACCACCCCACACATGCAGGTGCATTCGTTTTAATATGCTCTCTGAAGCGCTGGAGCTGGGATGGCTTTCTGGAAGGAAGACTAAAGTCAGGTACACGCCACAGGAAAAATTTTGACCAATTTTTGTTCTGAACTCCCCCAAAGCCAGCAAAGGTCTGAGTGTCGGATGTTTGCAAATGACCGCGTACTATCTTTCTGTGGTGTGAGGTTAGAGTGAATTTGTTTGGTCCGATCTGCTTGGAAGACCTCAGAAGGAGAGATCATAAATACTGAGCATGTTTAATAGTTGCAACTAGAAATCCTGTGGTGTGTGTGGTGTTCCGAGAGGACCTGAACACACACGATGTGGTCACAGCTGTGAACAGAATGGGAAGGAACAGAGCAACAGTTTATCAGGACTATGTTAAGATTGGGGCCATCCTCCAACATCTGAGTAATAAGTGTGTCTAACCTTTCAGAGCTTTGTGGCCCATTCTCCGATTTAACAGCAGAGATAATTTGAGCAGGCCTTCACACTTCAGAGACACAGAGCTGCAGGGGAGATGTTGTGCCTTTAGACACTTGCTGTGACAGAAACAATGTTTCTACTTAAAGATGCACTGCTAAGCTTAGGGAGCCAGAGAAAATGAGAAAACCTGTCAATCAACAGCTAATTCAGCATCCATCTTGCATCCTTTCTGTACTGTGAGTTCTTTCCAGACCAATAAAAGTCAGTCCAATGTTGACTCTTGTTTTATCTCTCACTCTGTCATTCTCTTTCACTTTTCCTCTCTTCCTTCCTCTCTTCTTCTGATAATGCACGATTTTACCTGTTTCAGCCAACATGTGCATTTAAAACAGCCAGTGTGTTGAGATCCACTTGCCAGTGTGTGAAGCAGCGCAAAATTCAGCTGCGACATCACGCAGCGTTCCTGGAAGCAAAGCTTGTAAAGTACAGATTCACAACCTCAGGGTGCTGCCGGGTGGCGGCAGCTCCAGAAATGTAGCTACATAATAAATGTGACTGCCATCAAACAAGTCAGGAATACAGAGATTTAAATGGGAAGTTTGTTTGTTTTTTTAACCTGGACCTATTTTCTGCTGGAAAGTGCATATCAGCACTAAGAATAAACCCATTTGCAAAGAAAAAGGGAAAAAATGGAATGTAGAACGTATTCCCAAAATTACAAAAATAGCTGTAACTGAATTTTATTCCTCCATTTATCTCAACAAATTATTAAAATCATTTACATGTTATAGTTCTAGGAAACAAGTGCTTTTCACTCTGCATCTCCTCACCCTGCTGGTAAACCTCCAGCAGAGGAGCGCAGGCAGGCATCAGTCCACACACACTCGCACGAGCCCAGGTGGAGCGCTGCTTCGGGCTGCAGGAAGGCAGGTATGTCGGAGCAGTGGGATGAAACGCTGCTTTAGACTCGGAGAAAGTCTACAATACAATCCTCAGTGCTGCACATCGCTCTGACAGCTGATGGTAGAAGGTGAATTTACAAAATCCACTTTCTTTTATCTTGAATGCAAGGGCAATATTAGATATAAGTAAAAACTGAGAACAGAAGTACTGCAAAGAAATGCTTTTAAAACAATAGTGATGATAAAATTAAACAAAAATAGATTAAAAACGTCTTTCAATTATCAAATAACATAAATATACTAACTAAAATAATCAAATGTATTAAGCGGAAAATGTTAAAATATAAAATGTAATAGTAATATTACAAATTAACCAAATCATAATGTACAATAACCTGCATTAAACCACTGAATGACAACAAAACATCATCATCATCATCACCACTAACAATAACAGCATCATCATGACACCTGATAGGCTACCACCATCATGTGATATGGAAGCTAGAATCTGCTTTCATCATTTAATTGCCTAAAACTCTCAGAAGTAGAAACGAATTGCATGTTTTGTATCTGTACAGTGGTATCATTCACGATACTCAAAAAAGTATCGATTCCGATATTTTGACTGGCTGGTATTGAAGTATTGACTCCAAGGTATCAATATGCCCATACCTACTCTGAGGATCTAAACAGTGTGCCAGGGGAGGTTCCTCTCTCTCCTCTCCTTCCTGACCTGGTCCACCAATGCAGCACCTCCTCTAGAAACATGCAGAAGAAAAGTTCCACCTTGGATAATTCTATCCAAAATCCACTTTCTTTTATAATGTGTAGAGTTTTTTTTTTTCCTTTAGATAATTTAGTTTGTCAGTAGCAACACTTTTTGTTGTTGTTGATGTTGTTTATTTTTTTTCTTTTTTTTTTAGGACTAGATACCAAAGTTTTCTAAGTGTTTTGGCAGCTCACATTTTGGTTGTACATGCAGTCAAAAATTTGATGAGTGCAACAAATGATTTTTCTTGGTCATACCATTATGCCTAACATTTAACTAAGTGTTGGATCTTCATTTCCCTGCTTGTCTGTGTTTAGTATTCATTACTTACACAAGCCTCATAAAGAATGACAGTGATAGAAAGACAAAGTCAGAGATGAGGGTGTGATAGGCTTTTCTGAGAGTTCTTCACAGTCTCTGACCCCGATAAACAATAAAAGCAAGATGAGAGTTGAATATCTTTAACTGCTGTAGCACCCATCCATGTAATGTCACCCAAACTGACAGAGCTCAAGTCTCCTCCAGAAGTTTTACAGTAAAAATCTGCATCTGTTTCTGGTGAGGCATCAGGCTCAGAACATACGGCTGGCGAACATCACCAGCAGCCTCCGTCAAACTCACCCCGTGTGTTTGAGCTGCACCTGGAGGCTGTCCAGAAGAAGTAGGCTGCCCTATTCATGCATTTAATAATAAAACAACAAAAAACAAACAAACAATAAAACAAAAACACAAAGAAAAAGAAGTAAAAAAAAAAACCAAACATTGGATGCCAGGTTGAGCACCAGCCATATACATAGCATATATTACAGCCAGAGAACTGGCTTTCATGAAATTAAAGCTCAGATAAATAACAGGCTTTATGCACAACTCTTCCTGAACTTAAGCCAGCTCCTTTGCCTCCTGTCTTTCATTACTGGACAAACTAATTGATCCAGGTGTGTCTGGCCATTGTCCTCGTGGTTACTGAGGTCCGGCGCACCTGGATTAATCAAATCGTCTAACAATGAAAGACAGAAGACAAAGGAGCTGGCCAAAGTTCATGAAGTATGGAGTTATGCATAAATTCATTCTCATGAAAAACACTAGATTAAACATACAGTGGGTACGGAAAGTATTCAGCGCGCTTTAAATTTTTCACTCTTTGTTTCATTGCAGCCATTTGCCAAAATAAAAAAAAGCTCTATCCATAAAGTTTTATTTCTAATTTATTGCACACTCAGCACCCCATACTGACAGAAAAAAACAGAAATGCAGAAATTTTTGCAAATTTATTAAAAAAGAAAAACTGAAATATCACATGGTCATAAGTATTCAGACCCTTTGCTCAGTACTGAGTAGAAGCACCCTTTTGAATCTCACGAGTCTTCTTGGGAATGATATAAAAAGTGTTTCAGACCTGGATTTGGGGATCTTCTGCCATTCTTCCTTGCAGATCCTCTCCAGTTCTGTCAGGTTGGATGGTGAATTTTCAGCCATTTCCAGGTCTCTCCAGAGATGCTCAGTTGAGTTTAAGTCAGGGCTCTGGCTGGGCCGGTCCAGAATGGTCCAGAGTTGTTCTGAAGCCACTCCTTTGTTATTTTAGCTGTGTGCTGAGGGTCATTGTCTTGTTGGAAAGTGAACCTTCGGCCTAGTCTGAGGTCCCAAGCACTCTGAAGGAGGTTTTCTTCCAGGATTCATCTTTCCTTCAATTGCAACCAGTTGTCCTGTTTCTGCAGCTGAAAAACACCCCCATAGCATGATGCTGCCACCACCATGTTTCACTTTTGGGATGATATTGGGAAGGTAATGAGCAGTGCCTGTTTTTCTCCACACATACCGCTTAGAATTAACTCCAAAAAGTTCAATCTTGGTCTCATCAGACCAGAGAATCTTATTTCTCACAGTCTGGGAGTCCTTCGTGTGTTTTTTGGCAAACTCTATGCAGGCTCTCATATGTCTTGCACTAAGGAGAGGATTCTGTTGGGCCACTCTGCCATAAAGCCCAGACTGGTGGAGGGCTGCAGTGATAGTTGACTTTAGCCCCGTTTCCACCCCCAGGTCTGGGTCGGGTCGGGCCAGGCCGGATCGGGTGGGTTTTGGTATGAATACGTTGATTTCACGTTGCACCCCCTCAGCGAACTGTACCCTTACTCTGGAGGCGGAGTATTAACCGGATAGCACTGCTATGTGATCGCGTGACATCATCGCCGTTCAACACCTTTTAACCAAAGCACTGCATCACACGTGACAGAAACAAAAGGAGTCACCCCTGCTTTGTTTTTACGCCGGGTCACGCGGGAAGTTCCGGATTTTTCAGCGAATCAACGGACTGCTGTGTATTAGCTCCACCTCTTTGGTCCGGATCGATTAGATCAGTACCCCTACCGAAGGGTACCAAAAAAGTAGGCCAGGTCGGGTCATATATACTGTAAGGGTACCCGTCCCAGTTTTTATCTGTGGAGACGCAAAAAAATGTGGACCAATCTGGCCCGACCCGACCCAGACCCGCTGGTGGAAACGGGGCTTTTGTGGAACTTTCTCCATCTCCATAATATCACCAACAAATATTTTGATTTTGAAAACAGAATAGATTAATGAAAGAAAGTGTTATGGTCTTGGCCGTATCTTATCCTTTACCCCAATGATTTGTATTTTCCAGCTCTTTGAGGGTTTTTTTGTGCGTGGCACTCCCGTCTCTCTCCTGGCTCCTCTTCAGTCAGCCGAGCACACCTGTGGTGCTCCTCTCCTGCAGCATCTCTACCCCGGCTCAACAGTCATTCTCTGCCAGATCATCCTCTCTCGCTGCGGTAGTGCTCAGCACTTTGATAGTTATTCCTTGTGTAGCGACTTTTGCTCCTGTCACCTGTCAGCACTGGTCAGTCATTTTAAAGTCTCCGGGCCTTTTTTCCCTCTCGCCTCACTTTCCATCAAGCAGCCACGCTCCATTCCAGCCTCTTCCTCCCTGCCAGCCCCCTTTACCAACTCATTCCAACTCACTTCTCCCTTTCACACTCCAGTAACCAGAGAATTACTCAACAACCGGTCTTTAATCTTTTAGTATCCTGTGCTATACAGTCATTTAGGAGTATGAGTTTGTTTAGTCAGTCTTTGAACAACACATTAAACGATGTAACTTCTAATCAGTGTGCAGTCAAGATGGCTACAGTAACTCTTAATTTTTTTCTTTATTTCACTATTTTCATCTACTTCAGGTTTGAATTCATTACCTCACACGTGAGTTAAGATATAATCTCATTACTGTCCTCAGAGTATGTGAAGTGACGTGTGACTGATACCCTCTTAATTAAACCTACCAAAGAACATACATAGAATCACAGCACCTGACAACCAATGACACTTATACTGCTGCTCCCAGCCTTCCTTGCACTGTGTCGAGACACTCACATTGTGAGATTGCCTCTTCCTCAGGCAGCTATTCAATCACCCCAGGCTCCAGCCTACAGTCCAACTAAACGGGCCATCCGCCCTGGGAGAAAACTAATGTCCGGTTCTGCCTATTTGCCATGGAGGCCGGGGAAAGAAAAATCTCCCCATTCTGAGACAATGGATGGGCTGCTTCCCAGGTTATGGGTGTGCCGGTGGGTTGATTAACTTCACAAGGACAAAATGAAACTTTTTGCTGACCAATTTACGTAATTGGTGATGAGCCGAATGACATATTAAAAGGGCGATGGGTTTCTGGGCGACACTCGTCTCTTCAAACGAGACTTGTGAATTAAATCAAAGGGAGAACATGCAGGAATAACTGACTATCACTTTGGGAGGCCATGTACACAGACAAGTCGACTTAGTGTCTTCATCAGACCGGCTGTCTGAAAAAATACAGCTGATTGGCTCTGTGTGCCCTTGCATGGTGGCCGTGTCATTAATTATGGATACACTTGCCGGTGATGCTGAACCGTGTCCAACTGACCAGTGCTGCGATAATGACAACTGAGGGCAAAATACAGAGCCCTACCTGTTTGCATTTATATTCCAATGTGTATTTCAGGTCAAGTCCACAGGCTATAGCCAAGCTAATAAATAGTATAAAGGGCAGTGTAATATTTATCTATTTGTGTGTAGGTGTGTATTGTGCGGAGATAAACAGCTTTAACACTTGGGCATGTACCGTTATTCCTGTTTTCTTTTGAAACATCACATTTACTTATGTAAAATAGGAAAAATAGTGAATTGATTGAAATAAAAAAGACAGCAGATTATGTGGCCAAAGAGCAATCTTTGCCCTGGCATTCAAAAAAAAACCTCAGTTCAAACCAACCATCCAGCAGTTTCAGCAGAGAGCAAAAACAAAACAGACCTTTTCTTGTTTTAGTAGAAAGAGAGAAAAAAAGAGAAAGAAATCCATCAGGACTTTTTATTTACAGTAGAATTTGATTAAAAGTTTTAGAAATCTCACAAGCAGAAGTGTTTTGCTTAGGTTTCACATCTGTGTTTTATTCTATTATACACCCATAATAACCCAAAAGATCAACCCATGGCTTTAATAAACAGTCAAAATTTAATTCTATATATCCAAGCTTCAAAATAATTTAGACTTTCCAAGTCTATTTACATGTTGGAAATGTACCCCTGCCGAGCAAAGTTGCTGCTGTGATCTTAAATATAGTGTTAGTTATGACGAGCAGTCTTGCTTTTTGTCCTCGCTGTGAAAGTTAATGAAAAAAGTACAATTAGCATGATACTACAAGCATGCAAATGGCGTTGGAGCATTTAGCAGATTTTAGCAAATTGAATTGTTTTCCAAATGGGTCCAAAAAATTAAACAGTAAAACAAGCCTCATTTAGAGGCAAAGACAATTACAACACCAATTCCAAAAAAATTTTATGATGCTGTGTGAAATGTAAATAAAAACAGAATGCGATTTGGAAATCTCATAAACAAACATTTTATTTACAATATGTTGAAAATGGGACATTTTACTGTTCAATAAAGCATATCAGCTCATTTAGAGTTCCTGGCAGCACATGAAAAAGAGATGGAGGCATGCTCGCTGCTGTGTAGCATCCCCTCTTTTAACATCTGGCAACTGAGGAAACCAGTTGCTATTCCTCTGGGAGAGAAATGTTATTATGTCTAGTGGCTTGCCTTTTCCAGCTAGTTATAAGGGTGATGATATGGGAGATTGCTTTTAGGGACTTAAGGTTCTGTCCATCCATTAAGCTTTCTCAGTGAGTCGTGACCCAAAGATACTTACAAGCATTAGGTCTGCAGACTAATGTCTATACAGAGGACGAGGGAATGACAGGTGCTGCGTTTCTCTGGAGCAAAGGAGGAAAGCTCCTTCAGAGACAGGAACTTTGGTCACCTCCTCAGGGACAATGGGACAGTTAGGAGAGCAATGATTTTTACAAACAACCAGTGTCTTGGATTTTAGTGTTCCTCAAAAGTATGATAGTTAACATGATTTTTGCATCCTGTAAAAAACAAAATTGATTTCACAGAAATACATAAAAGCAAGACCCTCATAAAAAGTAATGCCCAAGAGTCTGTCATCAGCATTGTTTCAGTGGACACCAGTTGTTTTCAGTTTGTGCTTTGTTAGCTTTACAGGCACATGCCACCCCTGGGTGAAATTGAGCCTCCCCCCGCAGTCCCCTGAGTTGGGCAAGTGGGCAGAAATGTTTTCTATCTACCCAGTCATTCAGTGAATTTTGCAACACTGACTTTAGCTTAGCTTAGCATAGTTGCTGTAATCTGGCGTTTCCACTAGCACCACTTGGCGAAAGTCAACTAACTAACTCAAGATTTTTTTCCAATTACGTTTCTTGACCTGCACATTCTGATCGGGTACAAATGACAAGCCGATTACACATCAAAGGACTGACTAGGCGGCATTCAGTAGGGGAACTATACACCGTGGAAGTACATGCGAATCACAGGTGAAGTACCACGGATAGTAGCAACCCTGTTTATGGATGTTGGGGATGCTGCGTGCTACCTTTGCTACTATCTGTGGTGCAAGCTGGCAAGCTCTCCGATGGCCTCCAGTTATCATGTTTGATGGCAGCAACCCATTCAGCTCATTGTTCAGGGTCAGCAGATGGCCTATAAATAAAACCCATTCTGGGATGCCAATCAGAACATCCAAAGACAATTTTGAGGCAAAATGCTAGCTGTGGCAGGCAAGCCTGTAGCAGTAAGCCTGCTGTGTCTTTCCGCCACCAACAAACAGTGCCAACACACCTGACATGTGAGAATGGTTCATACCTTATCTGCATGTTTTTTTTTTTTTCAGATTAAACAGGGAATTCTTGAATGAAGAATCTCAGATTTTAGATTGACACAAGACAACACATTTGCCATTAATCATTCTTGGAGCTGGCAGCTGGCAACGTCAAACAGCTCTATTGAATAAAACAATGGGTGGGGAATGTCCTGGTACACTGCGTGTATACAGTGGTCATCATCATGGCAACTGCCTGGTTAATTTTATTTTATTTTTTTTCGGCTGCTAGTTTTCCATTTGTTGTTTCTACGATAGGCTACTCATTTGCTGTCCAGTGCACTGCCTGCACTAACTGATATCAATACCCTGGAGTTGATACTTCGATGCCAGCCAGAGAAAATATCAGAATTGATACTTTTTGGAGTATCACGATACCACTGTACAGATTCCAAACATGCCATTTGTTTTCACTTCTGAGAGTTTTAGGCCATGAGATGATGTGTGAAAGCTGCACGATTCTAGCTTCTGTGTCACATGATGGTGGTAGCCTATCAGACATAATGATGATGCTGCTACTGTAAGTGATGATTATGTTTTGGTATCAGGTTATTGCGCATTATGTTTTGGTGAATTTATATTATTACTAGATTATTAGATTTTATATTTGAACATTTACCACTGAATTAATTTACATAATCTTATCCTGTACTTAAATTATTTGATCATTATAATCAGTTTTTGATTTTTTAATAAAATTTCCTTATCAATATGATTTATTATTGTTTTAAAAACATTTCTTTTCAGTACTTCTGTTAAAGTTTCACTTATATTTAATATTGCCCTCGCAATCAAGATATTAATGCAAACTGTCCAATCCTATGATTTTCTTTAAAGGGACCAAAAGTATCGATATCGGTATAGATAAAAAAAAAAAAAAATACCATAACCTACTGGTATTGTATCGACATGAAAAACTTTGGTATCGCTGATCCCTATTCCTCTCCACCTCACAAACTTTCCCTCTGTGGCAACTATTTTAGGTATCATCACATCTGTTTAGTTTAAAAAAGTACCAATGTTATTCTGAGAATGAAACAAGTCAAAAGTACAGACATTTGTGCTATAACCTAGGGAGTAAAGGTAGAAAGTTGTCAGAAAAACAAATATTAAGGTAAAGCATATACCAACGGGCAAGCTCGGAAGTTAAGTTAAATAACTGTAGTTTTTTCTTTATCCGCTAGGGGCTCCGGCTCTCCTCCCTGGGCTGCCACCTAATCGTGGTGGAGGGGTTTGCGTGTTCTAAAGATCCTATGTTATCTGGGGCTAGATTATGACCCTGGCAGGGTCACCTATGGCAAACAGGTTACTAGGGGAGGGAACAGACAAAAACCCCTCATGGAGACAGACAGCAACAGAGCCACGTGTCCCTCGCCTGGACGCGGGTTACCAGGGCCCCCCTCTGGAGCCAGCCCCAGAGGTGGGGTACGGAGGTGAGCACCTGGTGGCCAGGCTTTTGCTCATGGGGCCCAGTCGGGCTCAGCCCGAAAAGACGACATGGGTCCCTCTTCTTGTGGACCCACCACCCGCGAGAAGGGCCATAGGGGTCGGGTGCAGCGGAGTTGGGTGGCGGCCGAGGGTGGGGGAGACCCTGGTGGTCCATCCCCCGGCTGCAGAAGCTAGTTCTAGGGATGTGGACTGTCACCACTCTGATTGGAAAGGAGCCTGAGCTGGTGCGCGAGGTTGAGCGATTCCAACTAGATATAGATGGACTCACCTCAACGCACAGCTCGGGCTCTGGAAACACCATCCTCGAGAGGGGCTGGACCTTGTTCCACTCTGAAGTTGCTCCCGGGGGCATCGGGGGCAGTACCTCTGGACTAGCAGACTGGGGTGGTGGTCCCCCTTTTCAAAAAGGGGGATCGGAGGGTGTGTTCCAACTTCAGGGGGATCACACTTCTCAGCCTCCCTGGTAAGGTCTATTCAGGGGTCCTGGAGAGGAGGGTCCGTCGGATAGTCGAACCTCGGATTGAGGAGGAGCAGTGTGGTTTTCGTCCTGGTCGTGGAACAGTGGACCAGCTCTACACCCTCTTCAGGATCCTGGAGGGAACATGGGAGTTCGCCCAACCAGTCTACATGTGCTTTGTGGAATTGGAGAAGGCGTTCGATTGTGTCCCCCGGGGGATTCCCGTGGGTGGGTGGGGGGGCTGGGGGTGCTCTGGGGGTACGGAGTGCCGGATCCCCTTGCTCGAGCTGTCCTGTCCCTGTATGATCGGTGCCAGAGCTTGGTCCGCATTTCCGACTGTAGGTCGGATCCATTCCCGGTGAGAGTTGGAGGCAGCCAGGGATGCCCTTTGTCACCGATCCTGTTCATAACCTTTATGGACGGCCTCCTGGACACCTCCCTGGTGAGGTGTTCCAGACACGTCCGACTGGGACGAGGCCCTGGGGGAGACCCAGGACAAGCTGGAGGGACTACGTCTCCCTGCTGGCCTGGGAGCGCCCCAGGATCCCCCCAGATGAGCTGGCAGTTGTGGCCGGGGTGAGGGAAGTCTGGGCTTCCCTGCTTAGGCAGCTGCCCCCGTGACCCGATCCGGATAAGCGGCAGAGGACGGTACGGTAGGCTAGGGGCTGGCTCCAAAAAGAGCAAATCCCCATATACTGTACTCCCATGTCCAATTTTTTAGTCTTTGGTATATACCTACTGCAAAAAATCAACAGTAACAAAATACTTTTACTTCATTACTTCTTAACTGAAAACATTTCTCTCACTGCCTGAATGGGTTTACATAAAAAAAAAAGTTACTTTTGTTGCACAGAAAAATTAGTAGATTTGATCAAAAACATGGGCACCAACTTAGAGGTTGCCATGTTTACTTGTACACCTAAACATGACATGATGAAACTCTCATTTCTCTGTTGGCTCTAGACAGTATGATGACTTGGTTGGGGATAAAATACACACTTCGCACACAGTTGCTGTCATAATCACCAGAGTTTGAATGTTATTTGAACAGGAAAATAGGCCGTGTCTGTCTGCATACACATATCCCCACATGTGTTTATTTAAGGGAGGAGGACACTGTCGAAAATGGTGCAGAAGCCTTATAAAGTTTCACCTTTTCTCATCCACTGCCTGACAACTATATTAGAGTCTCTACTTGCAGGCAGACCAAGAAAAATTTCTTATAACATTTCTTGATCATGGTTTCAAAAATGCTACCTGCCATTCTTTCCTCCTTCCAAGGCTTTGTGTTTTGTACCAGTAAAACGTGCACTTGTGTTCAGCTCATTTTTCTATGCCTGTGCGTAAGAATGGGTAGCAGCTTGTAGATGTTTTATCAGGTGATATAAACTGAGACCAACCTTGCATGAGTCAGCTGTTTAACAACCTCTCCTGCATGTCAGCGAGATTGAAAAAAATCCAAATCTGTCATGTGAGTGTCGGGAGAGTGATATTGCTGACTTACGGCTCAGAATATGAAGCCTTGCAGATTGTAGCCACAATTTTATCAATTCCATCCGGACCCTCATCCTTACAGACTCTTATTATTGTGTGAAAAGTGCAGAAAACCAGTATCTAAGTTGTGTTTTTAGTTATTATTGCAGCTCCCTGCTAGGGCAGTGGTTCTCAAACTTTTTGAACCATGACCCCAAAGATCCCCCCCCCCCCAACCTGACTAAGGGTCAAAATATACTTGCTGCTGCCGAAGTGTCCATGTACATATCATGGCACCCATGCGTTCCCCATATACCTACGGCACGTAGGTCGCATGTGTTGTCGCGAGGTAACGTGATACATGTGCATGGCGCAATATTAACTTGAACACTAGAGGTCCCCATAAGCACAAATGTGTGAACAAGAGGTCAGAGGTAAATACAATGGCGAGTTGTTTTGAAGAGTGCCACTTGGAGCTTGTCCACAAATACCAGCATTTAAATGATTTTTCCTCCCATTGCAGCGACAAACGCACGTGCCTTAATAGCTGGCAACAGATTGGAAACATTTTGGGTGATGATGTTGCCCTGGAAATAAAATCTGACCAGCAGCTTGACCTTGTCACAACTTTAATGTCCAAATACTGTGTATTGCTCCTATTGGGGGCCTCTGGTATGGACTGTTTTGGCTGCGACGTGCTAAAGCAAGTATATTCACAGATGGCGCAAACCACATGCGTGAACGTTTGCGTTCACAGCAAGTATATCCCAGCCCTAAGTGGTTAATTGTGTGATATGGGTCACCCGGTGGCCATCCTTTCAATGTAAGGCTTGAAAACTGTCATAATCTTAAAGGTTGAATATGTAATACGGACAGAACAGCGACATCACGTGTGTCTAGGTTGTAGTTGCAACGGCAGAAAAACAACTCCAGCCGCTGGGATGCCAGGCTCACTGCCGATACGCAAGTGACCAACAGTCTGCAGTATTTCCAACAAGTAACACAGGGGAGTTTATAACTGACAGCTAACGTTAGCCATGTTAGCAAACAAGCTAGCTTACCCGATTCAGCAGGAAAGTCGCCATTTCAGTGTTTTTCTCCGTGGAAAACGTTTATGTGGGTCCATTTAGTGAAGTCTTCACCTAAATTTACCCCAGTTTTTGCTCTTCTCAGGTCACTCCTCCTCAGAAACAGATAACAATATCTCCAGGGCTCTAAGCAGCTGCTTCACTGGTTGTCTCCACGGTTTTCCCCTGTACAAGCCTACTATGACCAAAATATTGTTTCCACACAGAGATCGTATTTGGCAACCTGCAATGGCGGCGTGTATTGGCTTATAGACGTAAATAAAATGCCATTATCGAACCCGTAAAAAATTATTTTATAATTATTTTTAGGCTAAATATAATTTTTCTAGAAATGTTGTACTTTCATTCTGTACACCCCCAAACGACCTTGGAGGTATTATTTTTGAAAAAATATAGCTTTTAATAAAATGTTCCATATTCAACCTTTAATGAAAGGAAGGATAAAGTGGATTTTGTTTCATTTTTGTTCACAGCTGTGAAAAAGCACCTAAGTGCTGCAATTCAGCTTTTCTCACTGAGACAGGACCAAGATTCAGATTGGAATTTGAATTCAGATTTGGATTCTACATGTAAGACCTGAAAACTATCAGAAACAGTGCCCTGTGTGGGCCTAATATCTGAGCCGGCCCGAAAGATTTTCAAAGTTCTCCAGCCAGAACCCCAATGAAGCCGGACTTTGTTTTTCTCCTTAAATCAGTCTGTTAAGATGCTGACATTAAAATAGGTTAATTGTGGATCTTAGCATGATATTGCACTATATTCATTATATTTTTTTATCAAAATAAAGTTAAATATGAACTGATTTACCTCAATGACTGCATTATCCCATTTGCCATTTGATGAGAATTGGTGCGTAAAGGCCGAGTTATGCTACACCTCTGATCTTATCTAAAAACTTATATGGCATAAGTGGGTGTATTTCATTTCCTTTAAATATTAAGATTAGTTTGTAAAGTGTATGAAGCGTTTTTGCTGGTGTTTAATTGATGATTTTGTTTTTTTAAATGACTCAGTGATGCAACTGCAACAGCACACGGCAATTTGAGCTATATATCGCAGCAAGATACAAAAGCCAACAAGCTTAAATCATATCAGTGTTTATTATTAGGATAAGCGTAGCAAAAGCTTATCAAAAATATTTTCTTCTTTATCTTAATAAAGACAACAACTCGGAGCAGTAGAACTATCAATCAAATACAACCAGCTTGTCTTACTTGCACGACAGGGATGTGAGCGACATAGAGCGGGGAGGGGGATAAGGGAAAAGCGGTTGCTGCGTTCAAGTGTTGCCGTTTAAACTGGTTAAACACAAACACCGCACGCATCTGTGTAATAAAAAAAGAAGAGCCTGAGCCCGGTCTGGGCCTGTGGTAATGATATGGTCATTGGCCCAAAGCCTGGCCGTTGGCCGTTGGGCCGTTGGGAAATCGGGCCCCCTGGGCCTCAGGCTTCAGCACAAGGCTCTAATCAGAAACTTCAGAAATAAACAAGATAGATGTTTGTTGGTGGATTCGGTTCACCGCTGTGACAAGGCACCTACATGACTAAAATCAGCTTCTCCTACTAACCTAATCCCAAATTCAAATTTTTGATATGGTATCAGTATTAATTGGAAACATGCAAAAATGAAAAAAAAAAAATCCATTGTGTTCACTTCACAGATTAATATAAGTTTAGTTTATTGGTTCATTTCAGACATGTAAAGAAAACAGAAAAAGTGAACTACTCAACACTGATATGAAGCAGTGTAAATAAACACATATGCCCATCTATCCTCGCTATATACCCATGTATATTAGTTAATGAAGGCTCTACTATTTTATCCATTTATTTATCTATTTTTGACCTGGCAACTCCCTAAAATGATCCTGCGACCCTTGTGGGGTCCCAAACCCCTGTTTGAAAACCACTGCTCTAGGGACTCTATTGCTTTGGATCCCCTCAAATCAACTAATCTTTTACATACTTTTACCAAATATGACAGAATATAAAGTCCGGATAAACTACAGTTTATTTCTCTATTGTATATCTATATCTGTTAAGATGTGATGGATGCATTTGTTGTTGGCAATCAGAAATAATTAGCATTTGATTAAGCTGCTGTAACAGCTGTGCTGTAAATCAGTAAAGACTCAGGAAGTAGAACAACATTTCACATTCCCTTCACGTTGTGACAGAAACATTGGCCCTCGGTCACCTCAACAAATGAATAAACTTTTGGCAGCCCTATAAGCTTGCTGTTGTTCCACAGCTCTGGCCCCTCCTAAATGTTTAAATAAGAAGTGCTGAGGGAAGGGTGGGTGGACAGAGAAAGACAGAGAGGACAGACTAATCCGCCTGAGCGACTTTGGGACAGGCTTGCTTCTCCTTCAGGGGTGGTGAACATGGCTGAGAGCTGCCAGCCTGCATGCACAAAGACAGACTGATCCCCAATGAGCAGAAAGAGACAAAATGAGAGGAAAAGCAGCGCAGTGATAGTGACAGCGTAGAACAGCAGTATGTCAGAACTGAAAGGTCATATGAGTATTGTGGATTTAGTTGTGTAGACATTATGCAAAAACAGATTAAGCTCCAAATATAGGAATTCAAAAAGAACTGTGAGAGCAGTTTGTTGTCATTTGTTCTCTACAAAGTGCATCAAAAAGCGGCCATAAATTGATCATTTTAGTACCTTTTTTATTTCAAATACCACCAAGATAGATGTAAAAGATTTAACAGCATTGCTTGTGATTTGTTAATGACAAGCTTTACTTATTTCTGCAACATAGCTTCCGACTTCTCCATCAAAGTGGCAAACGCTGCAAGCACATTTTCCAACACTCCTCTCATCTCATCAGCATGAAAGACTTCATGATTTAAGTGCAGCGACTAAACTTTTAGAAATTTTCTGTCACAGTTGTTCCTTTGACTTCAAGTTTCTCAAATAAGTTGTAGTTGTAACATTTTTTGTCAGAAGTGTGTGAGAAAAGGAAAAAGAAAAGGCAATTTTCCTCAGGGTCCCATGGGTTTGTATGTATTCACAGGCTGTTAATGAAAATACACACATTTTACTAAAAATAACTGAGCTCCAGTAGATACTAAGAGAAATTCTTTTTTTTTTTTTTTTTTTAATTGGAAGTTTGTCAGCAGGGTCATATTCAACTCATGAGCTATTATCTTGTAATCAGAAGGTTGTGTGAATTTCAATTATCTAAGAGTTGTGCACCAGATGAGTGAAATGTGAACATTACTTGAAGTCTTCCTGCTTAACCAAATAAAATCTAAACTTTCAGACATGGATTAGTGGGGTTAAAGCTTCTGGCTGCAATAAAGCTTCTCAAATCAGCCAGTGAAATTGATTAGATTGTTGTTTTAGCCTCAATCACTTGGCCTAATTCAACTCATTTCTTCCACTTGTTAGCTACTTCCATGACATTAATAGAAGGGTGTTAAAGCGACGGAACAACTGGATTTGGCATCACGGAGATCGAAACAGAAACTGATTAATCTCTTGGGTCAACGTAGTGGATAAATTCAGGTGGAAGGAGAAAAGTGAGAGGGCATGGGTTTGAACTCAACCGTTAAATAAGATAAAGAAAAGAAACAAATGCTATCCTGCTAGCTGATTACCAACCACCCGTGTACCTGTTCATTATTCTGGATGAGGAAATAATTTGCCTGGCACCACTTTCTGTTTGTATTTTGATCACAGCTGACTTCTCTCTTTTCCTTTCATTATTTTACACACCTTATCATACTTGAAGTGTAATATCAGTCCATCTTGCCACATGCAGTTCAGCTTAAATGTACTAGATCATTTACTCCACGTTTTGCTTTACACAGATTGTGTTTTTTACTCCTACTCCTCTTGTCAAACCATCTACATATACTTCAAGACTTCAAAACACAATCTTCCTCACATTGGCCCTCATTTATCAAACGATCGTAGAAATGGTCGCACATCTGATCGTAAAAATGGTCGTACGATTGGACCCACGTGTGATTTATTAAAACATTCGTATCGTTCCAATCTCATCGTACGAACAAAAGAGTCTTGATAAATTCCACAGCTGAAATCCATCGTCATTTAAATGTTACACCCACGGTTACGCCCTTAAACATGCATAATGATGAGCCTTCACCCAGCGAGGTTGAACCATGGAGAGGAGAGATTCTGCCAAAAAGAAACTTTTGGGGGGATCAAGACAGAATTCCTCATTTGTGAGGTGGGAAAGATTAAAGGGGTGCTGTTTGGCAGCTTAAAAACCGGAGTCAGAGATAAGCACAAAAACGCTGCACGGAAGAGGATCAGTCAGCCTCACCGGTGTGAACGACCAGTTGAGATATTAATAAAAGTCTCAGTCTAGGCCTGGCTGATATGGTTTATTCGTTTTATTAGTTATGAAATTTAATAATAGCCCACATGATATGGCAACGTCACAATTCTTTAGCCAATGGGTCAAGAAAAAGTGATCCAATATGAAACTTACAGTGCAGCATGTTCTGCTGCACTGCAAACCCTCACTGACTCAAACTTGCGTACACGAACTCAGAGCTGTCGTCAGATTTGATCGTATCCTACGCTCACGTTTAAATTGATAAATGCTGAGTCTTGCGTGGAAATGGTCGTACGCACAGATTTTCGTCGTACAATCGTTTGATAAATAAGGGCCATTGTCTGCACATGTATGCATAGGCATAGCAACACTGTTTTAACTTGTGTGTGCTCATTCATGCAGATGCACAGATGCCATCTGTTTGGACTAGACATGCCACCCTTTTCTGTTTGTGTGTGAGCAGCCTCAGCACCGTACCCAGCCTCAACTGCGGTGGTGGAGCTAAACTTGCATTAGGCAGTGGGCTTGACTTTATCAGTGGGAGCCATGGTCTGAGCAAGGAAATGATTGTGTCCCTCTCTAACACTGACGCACACTGCTATAACTGTGGTTAAGAGACATGAGAAATAAAACATCTTTGCATGAATGATCTGGATCATGAGTGGAAATATTTGCAACAAGGTCAAAAAGGTTCATAGAAAGGTAAGTTGGTTGTTATAGAGTGCCATATGTGGTTCTTGATGTGATAGGAGGGGGATCAATGGCTTAGTTGTGATCATTGTTGGGTAGTGGCAGTGACAAACTGGATCCTTGACATTGACTTATATCCTAGCTCCACGGTAGCTGTCATAGCTGACACTGAAGTTAGCGTCTGTCTCAGCCTGATCTGTGTACTTCTCTTTACAAAAAGTAAGAAATATGTCCCTTTCTCTTAATTCTTGTGTTTCTTAATTTCACACAAAATTACAGACTATGTTTCTCCGGTTTCATGCAATAGCTACTTTCAAGTCCGGAGTTTCCCCCGTGAAAATAAACGCTAGACTTGTGTGAGTGAAATTCAGCTCAATTCGCACCTTTGGGCCTCTACTTTTGTGTGGCCGTGAGTTTTGTTTGCAACTCCCCCTCCCCCTGACTGTATTTTGTCTTTCCCTTTGTTTTGGTGTGTTCTGGACGTTAGATTTGTGTATTGTCTCCAGCCAACGGCATCGCACGTATGTGTTATGTGTTATGCAGCAGCCTGTACATCTAAGACAAATTTCTTTCGGGACTAAATAATCTTGAATCTTGAATCTTGAATCTTGAACACTCTTTTGGGATAAACTCGTCAATTGGAGGAAACTTCTTTTCTTTTATGTCGACTGGAGCCGACACCAGATTCACTCGAATTCTCGATAAAAATGGCAGATGCAGCGTAGAAAAGGAAGTATTTTGCGGTGAAAAGAGCTTTAGATAATACACGCTCAAAATCCAGAGTTGATATTGGTTTGGCTTTCACCCACTTCCGAACTTTAAAGGAAAGGGTTAGACTGAAGAGCGATGCGGCCATTAGCCCGAGAGTAGGGTCTCTCAGTTTGAATAGTGTTTACAAACAGAAATGGGGGAACACTCCGGACTCTACCTTTAAAATCTAACTAGCAGCCTTGCTAGATTTAACTGGATCATGTAGCTGTAGTTTAAACAGTGCTAAGTAACTTGGATACTGTAGCTGTGTCTTAATTGGAGGTCTACGCACTTTGAAGTGGGGATTCGTTTGCTGCATATGTCACAGCAGCGTGTCAACAACTGTCCCCCAAGCCTCCAAATCCATCCGCACTTTGTTTGGCCTGAAACAAATGCTGCTGGCGGTGTATCCTTCGTGTCCTCGTCCGTCCCAGAATAAGTAGCTGAGCTCTGAGTGTAATATTTGGATATATTCATGGATTTTAAATGTTAAATGGAGTTACCGGCTACAAACATTAGATAGCCCCTAAGGAAAATTTAAAATATGTGGTCAAGCTTGAAATGAGAGTTTTTGTGGCAGATAAATTCATCTGTCTCACATTATTTAATTAAGAAACAAAAGAACCAACTTGGTTGGTGACCAGTTAATGAGGTGTTGAACAGGGACACAAATTTTAGAATAAGCTCAAGTAAAATTTTTTTTTTTTTTTAAAAAGACTAGAAAGATAAACATTTCAATCTTGTGTAGTGACATTGATGATCCAGGCATGTCTGGAAAAAGATGTTTGTCCTTTGCCAATGACCTGTAAATCTCCAGAGGTGGCATCTGGGGAGTCCAGTCAGATTTTAGCAGTGGTCAGTGCCACCCTGACTACTCGTTTAGCTCTGCCTCTGCACAAGTGGGGGAATTTTACAAAACAAAATCCTAACTGTTCACCTCATCAAACATCCTAGCAGCGGTTCAAGCTGAATTTGCCATTATGAATTAATTAAATGTGAGTTATCAACGCGTAAGTTGTGAAAAATAATAAGTAATGTCATTGGTTGGTCAAAATTTGAAGCTCCTTTATTTTTCTTTAATGCTCTGAAACACTTCTATTTCTACTTACTGCTGCATTTTTATCCGATGTAATTCAGATTTCTTCAAAAGAAGAGGTTATATTTCATTCTCAGGCTGTATAGAACACATGTTTCAGTTTCTGTGCACTGAGAAAGCAAATCACCTGCTTATATGATGACAGAGGTGTCACTTAGTCTGTGAGAGAAAGTCTATCCCCAGCTGTAGCAATAATGCTACAGCTCTGGATGAGATGAAGAGAAAGCCACCAATTATTACTATAGTGCCCTACATGCCTTTTGTGAATGTATATGTGTGTGTGTGTGTGTTCTTGTACCACTGTGAATAAGATTAAAGTAATACAAACAGACTCTTCTCTTCAGACACAGAACTGAGGAGTCCTCTGCTCCCCTACTCCCCCCCCACCCCTCTTTTTCAGCTGCCAGTGTCAACGTTCTGGATCAGTGAACGGGCCAGATGGCTGCAGAACACAGTCCCCTCTCTCCCCTTCATTCCTCGCTTCTTCTCTCCACTTCTCACACCGTAGTTCTTTTTAAGCTACCCCGCTAACTCTTTTTCCATCTCTGTTTTTCATCTTTTCACTCCCCCATCTTTACTTGCACTCCTCTGTCACTCTCGTGGCACTGTAGCAGAGGATTCGCCGCTCTCAGTTGCCCAGGGCTCTGCTGTCAAGCCTTTCCCAAGCTCAGCTTCCCAAGCCTGACGGCTGTGTGTCTCATGCGTCGTCTCCCTGAGAAATGATGGGGACCTATACTGGAGCATCGCTCCACATCCGCCCCCTCATCCTTCTCTTGATCTCCCGTACAGTCAAACACAAATGCATCGGCATTTATACTTTTTTAAAACACAGATTTTAAGCTGAATCAGGAAGACCATCCTCATCACTTGCAAACTTTTCATTACAGGTAGCTTAAGAATGCATGTGAAATCAGTGTGATTCATTTAAGCAGATGAAAACATTGTTTTTACCAGAGTATCACGTCAAATTATCACCATGACATGCAGCCTTATTATTTTTAATAGCACAGTCTTTTGAGGTCCGTTAAAGAGTATAACTACAAAAAAACAAAACTTTTCATGAGTCTAGGGGAACAGATGGGATTTTTAAACAATGGGGGGGACCAAGATGTCAGTAAATGATTTAAAGGTATAGTCCGGAGTTCCCCCCGCAAAAAATAAACGTTAGACTTCAGCAAGTGAAATCCGTCTCAAACTGCGCCTTTGGGCCTCTACTCCCGTGCCGGGGTGCGCTTGAACGCAACTCTCTCTCCCCCTGCCTGTAATTCGCTCTTTTGTATTGTTTTAGTGTGTTAAGGACGTTTCTGGGTGGAGATTTCTGTTTATATTGGCAGCCAATGACAGAGCTAAGAGCATGACGCTGTGTGGAAATAAGCTCATGATTGGAGCAGACGCCAGTCACTCGAACTCTCGAAGGAAAAAAAAGAAAGAAGGAAAACACCGTGGATGCATCAAAGAAAGGGTAAGAGCTTCAGATAATGCATTTTGGAAAACCAGGGTTAATAATAGTTTGGCTTGTACCCGCTTCTGAGCTCTGAAGGAGAAGCTTGAAGCTGAATAGGCTAGCTAGAACAAGGCGGCCATTAGCCTGAGAGGGAGGAGCGCTAAGTTTGAATACTGTTGTTTGCAAACAGAAACGCTGGAGGGACTTCGGACTTTACCTTTAAACTAAATGGTTATGCTCAAACAGCTACCTCAAATTTTTGCTGTTATTTACGACTGGATGAGTTGCAATGTAGCTTCCCCCACCTGGTAAGTATTGAAACTAAATAATGAAGACAAAAATGGTCCCAAACTGCCCCTAAAAAGTAAAAGAAAATCCAATCCAATTTATTGAATACAGATTAGTGAGTGGAGATAACTGGATGAAATCTCGATGAAGCACCAGCTAAAGCTAGCGTTAATGTTAATGCAAACGGTAACGGAAGCCCTGAAACCTGCATCTGCAAGCTTCATCTAGAAAGCAAACATATAACACTTGTTGGAAAGAAATAATTTTTACGAAAAAAAGGGAAAATCAGCGATCGATGCAAAAAATGTCTGCTTGGAATTTCTTAAAAAAAATAAATAAATAAAACAATCTAAACAAATAAACCCCAGGTTTACTTACAGAATATTTAAAGCAAGCCTTGTTTTTTTTTTTTTTTCTCAAAAAGTAAATCTTTTTTTTTTCTGTTGTCCCTTATTTTTTTTTTTTGTCATAAAATGTAGTAGAGTTTCTGTAGTAGAGTTTCACATGACATTTCTGTTGAACCACAATTAAATATCAATGTCATGATTTTGTCAAATTTTTTTATTCATTATTGCTCTTGTCAGTTTCAAATCATTTTGCTGTCAGCTGATTTTGTCCATTTTTAAAGGGACTAGAAGCAGGAATTGTGAAAGAATAAACAAGCATGTCCAGTTTTTTAATACTCATGAGTGATGAAGTGTTAAAAACCAAAAAGAACGAGCTCACCCACGTCTCTCTCCGTTGACTTGAAGAGGCTGTGTGATGCACAATGTGCTGCAGTTTGGTGGCAGTTTGGTGGGATAGTTTTGGATTCTTCTGCTGCCAGCAAATGACCCGGATCTACTGAAAGACCTCAAAAAAGTAGCACTGTGAAGAAAAAAGACTTTATCAGCGTAGTAAACAATGTTATAGCATCGGTTTGTGCACGCTCCTGTGCTGGTTTGATGGCTGCAGTTACCCGCAGTGCCAGTCCCGTCATTCGTGACTATTGTTTCTCAATCCTGCCTCTAGATCAGTGGTGTCTAAAGTTGGTCCTCAAGGGCTTCTGTCCCGACGGTTTTCCACGCCTCCTTGCACCAGCACAGCTGACTCATATTAAATGAATCTAAAAGCTTATGAATTTGAGTCAGGAGTGTGTTGGAGAAGGGAGACATGGAAAACCTGCAGGATTGTGGCCCTCGAGGACCGGAGCTGGACACCCCTGCTCTAGATCCTTTAATGCAGTGTTTCTCAATCGTGGTCCTCAGGGACCCCTGCCCTGCTGCTTTTCAAGATATTCCTACTTCAACACACCTGACTCAGATGAATGACTCGTTAGCAGCTTGCAAAGAACTTGATGAGCAGTTGAGTTGATCTGAATCAGGTGTGGTGGAGTTGGAAACCTGGAATACATGCAGGGCAGGGGTCCCTGAGGACCAGGATTGAGAAACCCTGGATTAAGGTCACTATGAATCTGAACAGGGCATGTCCCTCGTCCCCAGTGCCCCAGCGTCCGTGCATGAGTCCTTAATTTGTGAAGATTATTTCATAGGCTTGTTTGTGGCAGGTCTGAGATTATCCAATAGAATCCTACTTGCTACAAATCCAACTTATTGATCTCCATATCCATACTCCCTACCGCTCTATCAGGTTATGCTTATCCTCGCAGCCATGCTGCAATTTTAAGAAAGTAGAATCGTCATTAAGATACTGAACTAAAAGTTTGTTATGAAATGAATCAAACATCAACAAGCTAAGTTACACATTAATCTCTGCTAATTTATTAACCTACTCCCCTTTCATTCACATTCACAGGGTGTGTGCTGAGCTTTAAAATGTGAAGTCAGTGTTAATTTCCATGGTGTAGCTTCCATGTAGCCTGAAGGATGCCTCCTCTGAAATGTAGTCACACTTTGTGGCAACTGTCTTTGATCTGCTTGGTGTATGTACATGGTTTATTGCTTTGTTCAAATATAATCCCTCTGTGGGAGAAAAAAAAAAGTAAAATGTAATAGGTTGCAACTATATCAAGCTTTCTTATAATTGTAATGCAATAATCAGAATTGTGCTCATAGCCACATGCATTTTTTATAGATCTCACCTTCAGCAATGTTAAAACTGCTCGCGTCTGCAAGATCGTTACCCACAGGATCACAATCCTAATACAGTTACCTGGTTCAGACAATAGGCTGTAGCTACATTGATATCACCCAGTGATAACCAACCATTTGAAGTTTTAATCTTACCATCTTGGGTTAAAGAAACAACACATTTATCATCTATGACCTAGAGTAACCATGCATTTGATATTAATGTATAATAATTTCCAGATTTCTGTCACATCAACCACTTATTTATTGAAGAAGCAATATAATAACTGAGAAAAAAGAAAAAAAAAAAGTCCTGTTTTATTTGTCTAATTTGTACCTTTTGATTGTCCTCTCTGCTCCTTCCACCTGTGGCCTCCCTACAAAAAAGATTAAAAAAAAAAGAAATCAATTTCAGCAAAGTCTTTTGAAGGATGTCTCAATTTCTAAAATGCACCTTGAGGAAAAAAGGACGAGGAGACAAAAGACTTCTGCAGGGAGCAATAAGTGAGGATGGACATGTATCCTTTGCAGAAGTGCTGTTAGCATCCCTGATGTCTGCGGGAGGTGAGACACTTTAAACCCATATTGTAATATGAATTCATAAAGGTATACTCATTGCAACAAATGCTTTCACTGCTCTCCTGCCAGATGTGGTAAAATACAGCAGTACGTTTCAATGAAACGAAATAAATTATATACATTTGGCTATATTTAAATAATGGCAGTTTAAAATCACAGTTCACAGACAGGGATGACTTTTTTTCTTCACTTGACTTTATTTTATTATAAGTAGAAGTTGCAGAAAAATGATATAATCCTCATCACACAGGTGTTACATCACAAACCGCTGTCTTTGTGCTGTTGTGAATGCATGAGTCATTGCTATAATTAGTTGAAATCTAGAGAATCCTGTTTTCAATATGAAATTCAACCAAGTTTTGTCAAGTTTTGTCTTTTCTGTGAGCATTCACAATTTTTCTTATTTCTTTATCTTGCAAGGGTTTTCTTTAGATGTTTTCTGTGGACTCTTAAGGTGTTTTATTTGCCCTGGTCCATGTAAAGCAAGCAATTGCATTACACATTACAAGCAGGGCCATCAATGAATCATAACTTATCATGTGTTGCATGCTGCAGTGCAATGAATTCTCAGCATAATTCCCTATGCAATCAGAGTGATGCATATGTTGTTTGTTTTTGCTTTGGCTGTGATTATCTCAATTATTACCCATGTTTATTCAGACCCCAACCCTATGTAAGATCCCAGTTACATATAAAAGGTGTGGTTATGGTCCTAAAGGAATTTCTTCTCAAGGCAATACAGGTAGTGCTATGAACAACCACATCATTGCTCATTATTTAGTGGAACACATACGTGAAAGGTATATAAAAAAAACAAAAACATTTTCCAACTCCTTTTAGCCGTGCACACCTAAACAGCCCCAAGTGTGGCCGGGAGACATACAGTACAGCCATTAGAATCATCTGTCCTCATAAAGAGTCATGTCCCTGTGAGAATGCAATAAATATGAAGCTTTGTTCGCTTTCTTTTGATGTCTAACTCCTTTCTCCAGCAGAAAAGCAGCTGAAAGTGTGTGCTTTGTGCGTGTGGATATGTGCAGTGCATGCCGACATTCTCTACTCTCAAAAGGTTGTGGGTGTATATGAGAAAGCCAATTACAGCGTTACAGCTCTGACACTATGACAGCTTTTCCGCCATGACACTGCAAAAAAAAAAAAAAAAAAAAAAAAATCTTGTGTTTGCTCCAAACTTTTGCATCCAGATCAATATCTTTTGAGGTGAAATAGCACTGTATAAATGATGAAATATTTGAGAATATGTGCAAGTAACAATCCAGAGAAGTGCATCCCTGAGGCCTATCTCTCTGGAGCTAATTACAACATAACCATTAGGCACAAGGCCTGCTGGTCTCAGCTGGAATTGGGTTTTAATTGGACTGCCTTAATTGGTTTATTGCACTTGGAGGTAGAATTGAATGTGGCAGCAAAAATCTTGCTGTGAGGTGGCAAAGTGGGCTCTGAAAATTCAACAGCTAGCAAACAGTTCAGAAGGATTTCATTCCACCTGAGCCTGACAGATATTTTGTATTATTAATGACATCAGAGTAGTTCAATTCTGTCTTTTGGCATCAACGTAGCTCGCTGTCTTCACAAACAAGTCCCTGCCTCAGCTCTGACGCTCAAATTGATATATTGTTGCAAAGAGCCAGCCTGTAATTTGTTAAATGGAGGCTAATAGTGGGGGTGTGTTCCCTCCTGACTCGATTCACACTCAAGTTAAGTGGGTAATTTAAAAATTTTCCAGATAGCAACTGTTAGCAGTGCATCACCAGTTAAGATGATCTCTCACCGCTGACTTTTGACCTTTTCAATATCCATTACAATGAGGTTCCTGACAAAGTAACCTGTAATGACCTCTCTCATTACATTCATTCATGTCTCCTGACTTCTTATTTGTCCTCAGTCAAAGCACATTGCCAACACAGCTCATGTACAGCATATGACAAGAGGGTTTTACAATGAAACAGTCGTGGGGTTTCTCTGTCCAACACACACGTGCACACACCTTCCTGAGATAACTATGGTCAGATAGACACGAGAGATAAAACATCTTTACTTTAATAATCTGAATCAACTGGTGGAAATATTTGGAACAAGTTAAAAAATGTCCGTAGTAAGTAATACTGGTCTACCTGTTAGTCCTTTTGGGATGTAGTCTGTGTGGCTTTAATGTCTGACAACATGACCATACAGTAGGTAGCTCCATACTGGGAGTCGTTATGGCTGCTGACACTGGGGCTGCCATCTTTCTCAGCCTGTCTGTGTCCTTCCTCTTCACTAAAAAGTCATAAATATCTCCCCCTTTCATTTTCATCTTTTTATACAAAATAAAAGTGGCTACAAACAATATTTTTTTTCACATTTTCATGTAGCTGATTTTAAAATCAACTAGCCTTACTAGCCTGCTGTTTGAATTAAACTGGATCATGTAGCGCTAGTTTAGCAAGTGTTAAGTTGGAAGTTGGATTTTGAGGCACTCTTTGAGCATTCCAATTTATTTCCAACTTAAATGTTGAAGTTTTGATGAACTGAGTTGATGTTTAGTCCGTTAACTCATTGACTGCCAAAGATGTCATTTGGCGTCTTTTCAAATCCAAATGTTCATTGCCAAAGACGTCAAAAGACATCTTTTGCAGGTTTTAAATGCGATATAAAAGATGTTTTCAGCAATTCAGAAAACATAGACATCAAGTTTTCAAATGAAGTACATGTGCAGGACCAGCCTGCTAGATTGAGAGCTCCCTCCCCCCGCTGCTGGACACTCAAGCTTTAATCATGTTATTTAGTGTAAATCACCTGATCGGGATCATGGCAGTGCCACAGAAGCTTACCGTAAATCTAGATCATGGAACCTCTGTGGCACAGATTGCATCAGCAAATACAACAAATGCATGAACAATTTATCACAAAAACAAACGAAAAAAGACCACTACAAACTGCCTTCTCTTCAGGGGTATACCCCACAACTTAATGCAGCAAACCCAACCTGTGGTGATAATCAAAAGTCACTGCAGGAACATTTGCAAATGAGGAAGAAATAAATGCTGAGTGAACAGGACACATAAATTACAGTAATTAATCAAAATATTTCTCCTGAAATGCACTGTACAGCAGAGATAAATGATATGTAAATTCAAAAAGGTCTCTCCCCCCAGTCAATGTATCCATATATGGTTTATAATGGAGGAAAATGCACTGCTGTGCAATATCACTTAAACACAAGACATGCCTTGATCATTTCCGGTTTATGTTGCTCTTCAGTCACTGATCAGCGAAGTGTTACAACTTCTTATTTGGGGGAAAACATTGCAGGTTTTAGAGCATGACAACGCCTCAAATTCAGCTGCACTTTTTCGAGCCAGAATCAGATTCAGAAAACGAAAATGAGCAGCAGGATGAATGGTGCACAAAAAACATTGCAGCAGTATATTTTCCTTAAATACACTCATCATGTGCAGTTAAGCCCCATTGTGAATTATGCTGTAATTGAGTTCCCACACAAGATATCCCCAATAAAAGGTGGGGATATTTAACTTTCAGGTGAAACTCACAGAAAAATGTGATAAGTTCTACTCCTACAGTGACAATTTATCATGAATGTAAAGGATATATTTTTTTTTTCAACCTGGACCTTAATTCCACCTAGAATTCTATAACATAGAATACAAGTTCTTTGTAAACATGAAAAAATTAACATCATTACATAAGAGTGTAAGGCATATGCCACCTCTGTGATGTGCCACCTCACCTGTGATTCGCCTGTACTTCCACAGCGTATAGTTCCTCTATTGAATGCCGACAAGTCAGTCCTTTGATGTGAAATCGGCTTGTCATTTGTACTCGATCAGAATGTGCAGGTCACGAAACATAATTGGAAAAAATCTTGAAATAATTAGTTCACTTTTGCCAAGTGGTGCTAGTTGAAAAAGCCAGATAACAGCAACTACGCTAAGCTAAGCTAAAATAAGAGCTGCCAGATTCAGAGAATGACTGGGTTGATAAGAAAACGCTTCTGCCCACTTGTCCAACTCAGGGGACTGCAGGAGGAAGCTCAATTTCACCCAGGGGTGACGTATGCCTTTAATATACATTAACATACACACCTCAAGTCAAAGATGCTATTTTGACTTACAGTAAAATTAAGTAACACACATGGGACTTTTTCATTTTTATCAGAAACTTATTTTTTTACTTTTGCAGTGTGCTTCATTATCCTGCCAAAATATCCCTTTTCTGTTAAATTTCTGTAGACTTGAAGTTATTGTATCAGCCAGTATTTTCATATATTCACAAGATTTCATGGTGCTATCTGTAAATGTCACTTCCACACAAACTGTTGCAGTGTTGTGGCATCATAGCATTTCCTTACCTCTGTTTAATTGTCAGGACTGTCAGTAGCTGGGTTTCCATTACACTTTTTTGAAAAATAAAAGCAATAATTCTTAAATTTTGAAAAAGTACAACTGCGATATTTAGGTGTGTTTCCATTGAATGGTAAAAGCCGTAATTCTCGTTAAATCCCGTCCTGCGAGACTCCACTTTGAGGAAGATGGAGATGTAAGCATTTAGTGTTTTAGAGCTGCTGCTGCTCCTCATCGGGAGATGAAGGCAGCAAATGATAATTCAGAGGTAAAGTCTGTATGTACAGAGCCGCTGATCACATCAGCAGGGAAAAACACTCATGGCGACTTCCAGGACAGCTTGCTGAGTTACACCGATTTGGGGATTTTTCATATATGTGACTGATTAAACTTCCCCTATCACTCCGATTTCACAATTAATGCTTGTGAATGATCATATTCATTATAATTAAGAAGGAATAACTGGATTTTAACCCCCTTACGTCACGCCTGATGGCGTGTAATTGCGAAAATTTATATGAAATACTTAAATGAAAAACTGCTTTATCGAAACGTCTCAATTTACGTCTCATGACAGCGTAAAACTTTTTTGCGATATTTGAGAGTTTTTCGAATTGTACCTGTAGGTGTTTCCAGTAGCGGTTTTTAATTTCGATATTTACGTTTTGCGCAATTCCAGGTGTAATGGAAACCCAGCTGCTGTGACCATCTTGTCCCATTTCACAACAAACATGTTGGACCTAATCTGATGTGAAGAAAATAATGTTGCTCTCATTGGATCAAAGAAAGTGGCTCCAATATATATTGAGCTTCTTCTTTAGTTCTTTAATTAATATTCATTATTTTAGCCAAAGGGCAGGGAAAGCTTTTATTTATGGGTGTTGTCCAGAGTTCATGTTATGCAGTGTCCTTTACAACATCAGAGCTGTCACAGAAACCCTTGATTTCCTTTGATAACCTTAGTTTTTAGAGCTAGATTGCAGATAGCTCACACATTTTTTTTTTTTTTTTTTTTTTTTTTTTTTTTTTTTTTTTTTTTTTTTTTTTTTTTTTTTTTTTTCTTTTTTTTTTTTTTTTTTTTTTTTTTTTCTTTTTTTTTTTTTTTTTTTTTTTTTTTTCTTTTTTTTTTTTTTTTTCTTTTTTTTTTTTTTTTTTTTTTTCTTTTTTTTTTTTTTTTTTTGTTCCCCCCCCTTTATTTGTATGTTCACCATCTATGGGTTTGTTTAGAAACTCACTGCTGTTCTTATTACAGTAAAGTACTATGACTAGTCCTGTTGCTCCCAATTACTTTGTTTTGACAAATTTTTATTTGCTCCATCTTTGTGACTACTTACAATCAGTATTTTCAGTCCCTCTGGCAGTTCTTCTTCAAAAGAAGAAATGAGGAAGACACGAAGAAAGACAGACCCTGTTGAATTTAGTTCTATTCAGCTTCATATAGCACAAATTCACAACAACGTCATTTCAGGGCACTTCACAGACAAATTAATTTGAGCCAGTTCATTGTGATCCACACAAGCCATTTCAGGAAAAATAATGGCCTAGCTAAGGAAACCAACAGATTAACTTTGAGACAGAGCTAGTACTCACACATGATTTTACAATTATGCTCAACCACTGAACACAATGAAAAAAAAAAGAAACTGATAACTGGAGTGTAATTTGGTTTAAATTGGTTTAAAATCAAAGCTTAAGCATGTTCAATTAGATATTATTGTGTGACCTTTTTCTTTGGTAGCATCTTTTGTTTTGGCCAGGCATTTTGTCTTTGATATCCATAAGGGGAAACATTGTTCTATTCAATTTAGGACCAATGGAATTAAACATGTGGCAACTTTCAGTTAGATGGCATAAAAAAAGGAGATGTTTTATACGTTTTTATAGGCTGCAGTGTTTTCTATAATATGTCATAAATTTTGCAACACTTCCAGGCATGTATCCTCCTCAGATCTAACTCAATCTGTTTTTGCTTTGAACATGTCAGATAAAAAAAAATAAAACATATCTGATAGTAACACCCCCTTGCCTTGGCCTGCCGCTGCTACAGCTTCTTATAGAACATCTGCGGCTCTTTCCCCAGGTGCTTCAGCATTTTATGATGAGCCACCACGTGTCCTGGCATTTATGCATACAGGCGCATCACTGCAGCAAATAGCTGCACGAAAAGCCTTAAAATAGAAAGACGGAGATGTGTGAATTGATGAGGAGATAGTGATAACCGAATGAGTGAGGTGTGTAATGTCATGGTAAAAGAGAGCAACATCCTTCATTCTCATGGGGAGGGCATGTTACATAACCACATGCAGAAAGCTACCATAGATGCCTGGTTGGACAGGTGATGAATTTACCATGTGATACCTCTAAATGTTAATATGCATAAGCTGTGGATTACATTGAATGACAGTGACTCAAAGTATTCATCTGAACATTGGCTAATTAAATGCAGCAAATCTTACTTTAACAATGACAATGTCTTTGCCCGCTGGGAGAAGTGAAGGTCTTTTGGATCACTACATTAAGCATCGTATTCAGTGTGGTTTTCAAAAACTAATCCATGAATCAAATTTCATCTCAAAACCACTTCCAGTGTGGAGCGAAGTCACTCACAGATGTGTGGGAAGTGCTCACAAAAAGAGGCTTTTTAAATCTGTGTGTAACATTTATAAACAACACGATGGCCTTGCACGGGGTTGGCACCAAAGGCAGAGAAACATAAAATATACAATCTAGTGTCACTCCATTTTTAATAGAAAAGCAATCCCTTTGGTTCTTAAGGGTGATTCCAGCTATATTTTGAATTTCTGAATACATTGAAGACAAGGTCATGGCGCAGCTTTTCAATAGAAAAAGATGTTGTTTTGTTCAGGGATGCTGTCGATGGCAAATCTGCAGCTTTCTCTCTGCAAACGCATGTCAAGGCTAACTGCCGCCAGCGAGGAACATTTTGCTGTAAACAGGTATCTAAAATAGAATTTTCAGAATTAATTTAGTTTGTACTTTATTCAGTTGGCCAAAAGACCTGAACCCCTCTGAGGATCTCGCTCCTCGGCTTTTACATTTCCACTATTCGGTGCCAAAATCGTAACCTTGTGCTTTGATTGTAAGATAAAGAGACATTCACACACTTACCTGTATCTGGGGTGCATTGCCAGGTTGGGTTGGATCCCTTGTTGCTTTCAAAACTCTCTTATATTTTCTAGCATGAAATACATTCGTTTACTCACGCAGACAGTTTTGGTGTAACTTGGAATCCTTCAGGAGATTTTTAGATCCACTCCAGATCAGCGTATGTCCAATATAATGTAAATGATTCAGGCAACCTCTAAATAAGGCATTATCTGCCACAAACTTCTTCATTTCACCAATGTTTTGTTACAACACATTACAACACACAGCTTTAAGTTGCTTATTTGTGGTGATCCGTCCTTATTTACAGACATTTTTACTGCTGCGGCTTTGATGACGTCACTGTTATGCAACATCATACATGTAAATGGTAAATGTCTGTAAACAAGGACGGATCACCACAAATAAGCAACTTAAGGCTGCTTCGAGCTAATGTTTCGTAACAAAACATTGGTGAAATAAAGGAGTTTGTGTCAGAAAATGCCTTATTTAGAGGCTGCGCGAGGTTGCCCTCATCACTTAGGCCTACATCATATTGGACAAACGCTGATCTGGAGTGGATCTAAATATCTCCTGAAGGAATACAAGTTACACCAAAACTGTCTTGGTGAGTAAATGAATGTATTTCATGCTAGAAAATAGGTCTAGGTTGAAAAAAAAAATAAATCAAAATTCCCCCTTAAGCTCAGAAGTTCTCACTTCACTCAGAGTTGTTGACAAAAAAGGTGGCAAAAATAAGGCAGTAGATAAAATGGCGCATTCTAGGAGAAGAAAAACATAATTGCTATTTAACAAAGTGAATACCAATTGAATCACAGTTTTTAATGGTATATTACATTTTTCTCTTGTCTGTCTTTGATTTTGTTCCATGCTGCACCCTGAAACAGCCTTAAACTCCTGAATCCTGCATATTTTTGGTGGTTACATTTTAACTATCATCTGCATTTCCAATCAATTTAAATTGTTTTTTTTTAAGAGAAAATATGTTTAAAGGGGAATTAATTTATGTTGGATCTGATTTTCTATAAACCTTTTTTTTTCCTTTTTATTCAGTATCTGACAATATGTCTAAGTCATCTCATTGATAATATACATAGAATATTTGTCTGTTGTATATATTTTTGCATTGCAAATATTTTTTTAACTTGAAAGAAAAGCATTCAAACCAGCTTTGCTGTGCAACAAATCGTAGACATATCTGTACTTTTCTCCAGGCCAAGTTGTCAAAAACAGTCTATGCTGCCAGACAAAACACCAGATTAGAACAGGCTGTTATTTTCAAGCATGATTGGTGAGAGGCTCTTTAAAGGTACAGGGGCTGCTGCAAGCACCACACCCCCACAGTTGTTCTCATTACACTTGTGACCACTTAGAGGGCCACACTACAATAGGTCATCTACAGAGAGATGTATTTTGCTTCAAATTAACTTGGAGAACTGGCGCATAATCAACTGCAGGGAGTCCTGCTCTCACCCTCTGACGATGATAAGCATGTCACATCACCTCCATGAGACCCTCATGAAATCTTACTGTAATTCAAAGTAATATTATTGTAATTCAAGGCACAGGTAAATCAAAAACTGCTTGCATCATGTGTTTTGTTTTGGAAAAACACTTTATTTTCAAATTATTATTATTTTTAAATCTAATTAGGGGGACTTCTTGTCCACATGCAAGCTTGTCCCAGTGTTCTAGTATGGATCCTCAGTACTCACTTACAGCCCCTGCTGAAATTGCATATTGTTTACCTGTGCTATTTTCAAATTTACCAGATAAGAACTCTAAGAAAAGAGTATTTACCATCCTGTGTCTTTAAAGTGTGGTGGTGCAGTACAAGTGAATAGGCTCTGCAAATTCATAATGAGAAGTGTGACTGCTGGCTCCACTGAGAGATCATTAAAGACTTGGTGCTTGGTGAAGGACATGCTCCCCGCTGAATAAGAGAAATGCTTGTTCAAACTGAGGAGTTACCCAAAGGAATAACATCAGCTCTACATAGGAACAGCCGTCTTGTCACCAATTATGGTAGCCATCTTAACTGATCATTTCAGTGTCAGATGAGCAACAGTTGGCTCTGAGAGATAAATCATGAATCAAAACTCATTATCGTTGCCATTTTGTGTGAACCTCATTAGCTATGCATCATATGGGAATCAGGTAAAAAATAATCGTATGTTACCTTGACCATGTTCTGTTCGAGTTAATTCTTCGAGGTTCTCCTTGACTTTGTTTTTTAGAAACATTATTTTTGCAAACGCAAGTGCCTAATTATGAATTAATACTTTCTCCCTCATCATGAACAAAAACACTATGCAATTTTTAGTCTGCAAAGATACCTGAGAGTGCTTATGTTTTCTGGAACATAGGAAAATAAACCATTTAGTTCAAAATTGTTTGATACTGGGCCTCATCTGTTAGCCAGAGTACTACTTATCACTGGAGACAGTGTCAACATATTTCATCCTGGTTCTTTGCAGCTTCAGGAGATCGCGACGGTAACGCTAGTCTTGCATTTTAACTGATTTTCCTCAGGTGTTCTGTGGAGTGGATAAGATTGTTTTTAATGATGGGCTAGGAGGCTAGGAGATCCTGTTGAGTTGCTGTTGACTTGTGTGATTATGCAAATTTGAGTGTGCAGGTGCCCGTCAATGATTGGCAGATTCTGCAGACCGGAGAAAATGGATTGGTGGGCCAAGCAGAGGTGATGCTATAAAAGACGCTGCAGTGGACTTTGGACCAGCCATTCTCTGCTCATCCCCACCCAGCCACACCATTCTGTTGTTTCATGCAACCACCTGTACAAGTCATTGAGGAGTTTGCAGGAGTGCACTGCTGTTTGTTTAGTTAGTGAGGAAAGTTTTTGTCATTTGGTTTATTTATTTTAAGACACGTTTTTAAGTTTTGGTGAATAAAGTAGTTTTCTTTTGTTTGTTGTTTTTGGCATTAATTTACTCTGAAGATAACTGTAGGCTCCTCTTGTGTAACGTTCCACATGCAAACACAACTTAAAAAAGGAAGAAACATATAAGATGCTGAAAACTGTGTGTTGTGGCTGCTTGATGTCTGACAAGGATGTATCCTTCATGGTACTCTCCAGCCACCCCAGATTGTAACACTTGCGATAGTATTAGAGGCAATCACCTGCAATTAGAATAATGAAATATACTGAAAACTGTCTGCAGTGATAAGTAATATCTTGGCTAACTTGAAATATAGGTCTTACATCAAAAGTTCTGATTTACCTCCTCAAGGTTTGATAGCTGCTAAAACTAAATCACTAATTGATAGATGCAATTATAATGCATAGTGAAGCCTATAGAAGCAGTTGCATTGATATTTCTCATGATAACTTAATTTTATCATGCATGCACATTTTTTCTACAGGTGCTATGACATTCTCCTGGAGGCTTTGCATTGATAATTAATATAATGAATACTAAGAAAAGACACATTCCACCACTTCCAAAACATAGTGTCCATTAATCTTTGCATAGGGGTTTGAAGAAAGATCCCCACTGTAATCACTACCCTGCCAGATTGATGAAGAAAATGAGGGTTGAAATCAGTGAAGACTGTTGCTGATAATTTCAGGATCCTAGTGTTTTGAAAATGTGTCATTCAAATACGATTATCTTTTAAGTCCCTCCAGTGGCCACCTGATGCCAACTCCAGAAATGAGTCATTTTTTCTGACTGCCTGTACAGCAAAGAATAATATATTCCCAGCCAATTTGGGTCTCTAGAGGAACGTAAAGGCTGTGAATTCTTTAGCAGCTTATATGTAGACTGTGTAAGTAAGACTAGTCTTCACAAAGCAGAGTTACCCAATAGAGGTGATAGGGTCCTTGGGCACTTTTTCAGATTATTTTCTTTCTTATTGTTTTGACTGCAAAAAATTTGAAATACTAATGGTTAAATGCTTAACTTGAGGCCCGTAAATGGCAGTCCACAAACCAATTACTGATGTCATCATAACATATCTTTCAAATAGTACATTCCTCATCCCCAGTCTTCTTGGAAAGCAGGAAAATGCAGTACTGTAGTCAGCTGAACTTTTGCTTTTGAAAGCCTTGACTCCCAATGGCTCAGATTTGACGACAGCACAACCCTGTGTGGCAAGGTACACGAGGAGGGTAGGCAGGATTCAATCCCCAGACTCCCAGGTGAGAGTCATGCACACGTACCAGTTAGGCAAAGGGATATTTCCATGGCCAAGTAGCCAGGGCACGTGATCAATCGTAACAGGACCCCACACTGTCATATTTGTAAACTCAAAATACTTTTGTATAAAATATTTTGCCAATGTCATTTGATATGATATACCTGCTACAAGATAGTTCAGACGATATTTGTGTATCTATTCTGGTTGTTGTATTATGTTCTTTACAAAGGTGAAGATGTGAGAACATTTTTCCCTCCATTCTGCATGAAGTTGTCATCGTGCCATAATGTATTTATTCGTTCATTTTCTGTACCGCTTATCCAGTTCAGGGTCACAGGGGTTGCTGGAGCCTATCCCAGCCAGAGGCAGGGCACACCCTGGACAGGTTGCCAGTCTGTCACAGGGCCAACACAGAAAGACAGATATCCATTTACACTCACATTCATACCTAGGGATAATCTAGAGTATTTAATTAACCTTACATGCATGTTTTTGGACGGTGGGAATGCCAGAGTACCCAGAGAAAACCCAAGCATACATCAGTATATTTACTATAATAGTTTTGAAGAGCTTCAGTTCTTATTTCACCAAATTATTTAGCTAACAAGCACAGTGTCAATATGCAGCTGAAGCACTGTTTCTTCTGATGACCCCTTTGGGATATAAGGGTTAATTGTGAAGATGCTTTTCTTAATGAGTACAGAAATATCTAACCCATTTAGCAATTAAAAAATAGCTTTAAACAGCTGATGCTATGGCAATGTTTAAAAATACTATTAATATCAAAATACATTTGAATTCCATTTGGATTGATATTATGTAATCCAACCCAAAAAGGTGTCTTGCAATGGAGAGACTTACCAGTTTACAGGCCCAGTTATCACTCTGGTGATACAGTATATAAATGCCCTTCAACCTGACACCTTAAAGTTCACTGAAAATATTTCAGGGACCTATTTCTCCTTGTATTTGTCTGTAGGTCATGATGTGGGGGAAAATAAACAAATAAAACAAATAAAACAGCCTGTGTAGCCTACCCATAAAGAACAAAACCACAATGAGTAAATAAATGCAACAAGTGGGGGATACAAATTTTGGATTGAAGTCAATTCTTGTCTCCATTATCACTCCTTTGAGCATAGCTTGAATGCTTACTAAAGCATAGTTAGATAGAATTTTGATCAGTTTCTTACTTGAAATTTTTTGTGGGACTTATTTATGTATCCCGTTATCGGTTCAAGAAGAAAAACTGAATGACAGTCAGCTGCAGCATCTTCCAGAAAGCTGAAATGAAGAATACAAGTTTCAAAATGATATAAAAATTGGAGCAGTTAAGTTCAAGTGATGCTGTTAAAGGCATTATAGAAGATGTTTCTTTCAACAATTTTCTAGACTACCTTCCTGCAGTTACAATGGCCGATAAGGGCACTGCCATACGTTCAGTCTATACCTAAAGTCAGTTAGTTAAACACTGCTAAGAGTATCTGTCTGCAGCTTGGAACCCAGATGCCTGTGGTGTAGTTGGGTGGTTAGCTAGCAGTTAGCAACGTTGAGACAACGACATCTGTTTTTCTTGTGTTTGTGACATGATGGGAGAATCTGTACCTGCTGTCTACTAAACACCAGAGTGGCTCGTGAACGTTGTACTGTGCCCGGTAGTGATGTGTCGTTCACGAACGATTCGTTCAATATGAACTAATCTTTTATATGACTCGGGAGTAATGAGTCCTCTCAGAGAGCGATTCGTTCATTTTCATGCACTGCGCTCTCTCGCCACACGGCAGCAGCTGTAAGCTCAGCCAGCCAGCAGGACGACAGGAAACAGAAATGATTAGTTCATGACTCAACCAACTGTGTCGGTCCACAGGTATCGTTCTTTTGTGACAGTCAGGCTGCTCAGGCTGTGTGGTGAGGAGGAGCAAGTACTTTAGTTCGTTCATAATCTTTCATACGGATCAGTACAGATCTTTCTTTCGTTCATTTGTCACGTGAGGGCTGCGCTACGGTTACGGGGCTGTGGAGAGGAGACCAACAAGGAATGATGTCTGATATCTTATGTTCATTCATTTGTCCGTTGTCCACATCTGACATATACATTAATCATGAAATCACAAATGATTAGTGGGCTTGTAGATGTGCATAGTGTGACTGTGTATCTGATGACGTAAAGTGTGTTTGTTAATAAATGTTTTAATTTATATCAACACATTGATTGTGTTTTATTCTGCCATTTAAAAAATAAAATAATCAATAATAATAGTAATGATAATAATGATGATAATAATAATAATACATTTTGGACATAATAAATGTACCACGTAAACATCTCATTAAACTTTTCTTACTTTTGTTTTAATTGTTATTTCTAATTGTCTACATTTGTTTGCGTATTGCAACTGACTCGCGCCCGCGCGACTACCTGTGAGCCGGAGCCCGGGAGGGAGGAGGTGATTCGTGAGCTGACACTGTCACTGTGTGGTCCTCTGTGCAGCTGAGCCAGGAGGAAGGAGGTGAGCGGTTCGTCCTTGGCTTGAGTCCGGCTGCTACACATATTGTGAGCTTCCACTGCACCAGTTATTTTGGTTGGGTGCTGCGAGTGACGCCGTTGCCGGGCAACAGAGTGAACTGAGTGATTCGGTCATGTTGTGAGATACGACCAATGACTTGGAGCTCACTCAGGGCTACAGCACCACCTGCTGTAAAAATGAACGAAATGACTCGTTCAAGATTCGTTCTTTTTACTGTTCGAGAGTAGAAGAACTGAGTCAGCCAAAAGAATCGGTCTTCCCATCACTAGTGCCCGGGGGAGGGAGCTGTGAATCTAGCAGGTTTGTCTTATGCATGTGCATTATTCAAAAATTCGTTAACAGTCTCTGCTTTCTGAAATGCTGAAACGTCTTATGTAGCACCTTTAAATAATTGATCCAATAGGTTAATCTGAAAGGTTGATCATACTGTATATTGAATTAAGACCCAGTTTTGCTCTGCATGCTTGTTAAAACAGTTCAGGCTTGTGCAGGGCTTGTACTGTAAGTGATACGTCAAAGTTACTAAGTCTGACCTTGTAAGATTGCAGACTTAAAATGTAACGGAAAAGCACCAAAGAGCTTGGATAGAATCTTAAGGTTGTTTCAAAGAAGCTTTTGACTATTAACAGAGATCTTTATGTTTTTCTTTAGATACAAAGGAATTTATTCAGTAAGCAGAAATACTAAAGTCTATGCTGTATGCTGTTTTTCTAAATAAAGTAATCTAAAAGGTAGCCCGGAATTGAAAGGGTTTTTCTATTTTTCCATGCCTCAACACTAAAAAGAAAAACAGAAACTTTAACAGATTTTATACCAATCAAAGGTACCGTCACGTCTTTGCCCTTAATCTAAAAATATATATTTCTCTGCATCTCTATTTCAGACAGAAAATCAAATACAACAGTAAAACACATTTGCAGAACATCAAATAATCAGAAAATCCCAAAACATGCTAGCTCAACCAGGAGTGTTATATTCAAATGTGAAATGTAGAATCATACTGAAAATAGATGCCACCTCAAAGGGAATAAAATAAACTTTAATGTGGTTCACGAGCCCTCTAAAATAGTGAGGATCAAAGCACACCGGCTGTTTTAATTTTAAAAAAATGATTTAAAAAAAAAAAACGTTGTTGTTATTTTAAGACTTGACGGCAAGAAGAATACAATTTCAAACTGCATCGGCCATGGAATGTATTTTACTGATGTTTTCCCCCAAAACGTGCAAAAATGCCACATATTTTCTCCCATAGTGTAATCCCCACCTCACACACACACACACTCACCCACCCACACACACACACACACACCCACACACACGCACACAAACACTTAGATGAACATATCCATTTTCAAACTTTCATTGCAGTTTTATCTAGGATGTAAAAAGTTGAAGACACCTTACTGCCTGATATTTTGGTTGACATATGATCAAAGTAATAAGCCACAAAGGAAAGTATAAATTGCCCTTTTCTTTTAAAATCCTGCCAAGGCCAAATTATAGACAGTTTAAAAGATTTTATGACCATTTACCCAAGGCTGTTTCAGTGATCCACCATTAGCACAAAATGCTTTTGAGTAAAAGAATCAGCTCTGGTGGATAAGTGCTTCACCCTGTTATGATTAGCTTTTGTGAGAGCAAGAGAAAAAAGAAGAAAAGCTCATCTGAGTAATTTAAGGCCTGTGTCCTAGAAGTGTGAGACTGGATATATGATGTCGATTACACAAACTGAGACCCTTTTATGTGACCCTCGTACAGCCGGGGAGACGCCACTTTATCACCACGCAGCATGCAGGGGGCTGGTGGGCACTGCCGGCAAATTTACAGCCAGTGTCGCTGTGCGCCTCGCAATTTCATTAGGCTAATATATTCTACCACAGTTGTGAGGAGAGATACTGTGAGAAGCTGGGTCTGGTCTGCCTCCATGATACAGACACTCTGACCTGGATCTCTGCTGAACCCTTGTCTTGCACATCCATTACCCTTCCAGCCATCAACTCTGTCAGCACAGGGCAAGATACAGTATGTGTATCATGTCAATGTTTACAGGAAATTGAATGATCTTGCTGTTTTTGTACAGCAGGAGAGATATATTCTGTCCAAAATCTACTAGCATGAGTTGTTAATTCAAAATCTATGTTTTGTGTTGTAGCTACTGGTGTGCCCAGATCTCCTTTGGAAAAGATTTTATTTCAAGGTGCATTCTGGTAAAATAAAGGTAAAATAAAAAAATAAATACTCCCAGTTTTGCTTGCAAGAATTTATCATTCAGTTTTATTTGTATAGTGCCAATTCATGACAGTCATCTAAGAGCTCTTCACAGACAGATGAACTCAAGCCAATTCATAACAGCTTAGCTAAGGAAACCAACGGATTGGACTGAATCTTGACTTAACCTGGTCCAATCCTCCATCCCGAGCAAGCATGGAGTAGTGGCGACAGTGGAAAGGAAAACACCTATTTAGCAGGGAGGAAAAACTTCCGGTAGAACCCGGCTCAAGGAGGGCGGCCATGTGGACATGGCACCGAAGCTGTGACGACGGTGACGAAAAGTTAGAGAGACTTCACCATCCCCACAAAAACGCAGTTATACAAACTATCAGGCTGCAGGTGGCGCCACTGTGACTAAAGCATAACACTCTGGAGCTAGAACACAATGGGTCTGTCCCAAACCACGGAAGCGCGATAATCCCCTATTGTACTTGATTTGAGTAATGTTTATGAAATGATTTAGACATAATTACTAATGTATATTGTGGCATGCTACACATTGTTGCCCACTTAGCGACTTTTCGAGACTATTTAGCAACTTTTCAGACCCCTCTAGCGACTTATTTTCAAAAAAGCGCCTAGCGACAAATCTAGCGACTTTTCCTGGTGATCATGGAGACAGATAATGTTTATATTGCTCATCATGAGCTGTCTCCCGTGAGCCCCTCCCCTCCCTGTTTCCCAGCACTCACTCACTGCTCCCGCTGTCCCTTTGCCGACAGCAGCCCTCCTCAAGTACCCCCGCCTGCGGCTTGCAGGAGACGGATATTAGGCAGCGCTGGACATCCGATGGGCGTGATCAGTTTCTGAGGTTAGGGTTAGGGCTTAGGGATAGGGGGAAGGGTTATAATAGACGGCTTAAAACAGGAATGTGGGTGGAGTCGGACGTCCGACCCCGTCTAATGTCCGACTCCGCCTCGTCCTCCAAGCCGCAGGCGGGACCTTCTCGCCCTCCTGAGCTGCTGTGAGATGACCACGCCTACTCATCTACATTATTTCCCATGATGCCTTGTGGCACAACTGGGTCTTCTTTGCACCATGACTCAAATGTGTATGTCACCCCTTCAGTACCCTTGTAAATGAACATAGTAGCATGTCAAGAATAAATATGAATGATGACGGTGCATGGTTCCACGCATGCGCGATATCTTTTGTTTGGTTCACTGACGTCATTTAGCAATTTCCGGTGACTTATGGGTCAGCCAATAGCGACTTCTCTCCATGAAGAATTGGCAACAGTGATGCTACCAAGCTGTTCACTCTTTGATGACAGTTATGATCTGGTCATGTGTTTGATACTGGCTCAATAGAGTTAGCTCATGTTAGCGGGCAATGCTAGTCCGTCACTTTGTTGGCAAAGCTGTAAATAAACCAGGATTGTCTGGAGCAGCACCACAACACAGCTGATCACTGACACCATTGTTAATGTTGTGATCGGCACATGTTCGCCACACTGACGTCATTTCCTCCAGTTGTGTAGCTACGCTGTCCTGGAATACAGACGCTCCAGGTTTCAGACCTCTCCACCTTGGCACCTGGTTTCAGACAAAATCAGTTTCATGAAGGCTAATCCCTGGTTTGGTGGGGATGACAGGGCGGACTTCTAAAAAACTTTTGCAGTTTTACTGCAATTCATTATGGTGGAGACGGTCCCAAAGAAACAAGTATTCCAAAGGAGAAAAACTGACAGGTGTCAGCTTGCTCGGAAAGGGTTACATTCTGGTAGAATAGTTTTACCATAACATTTTAGTCTCCAGGTGAGATTTTTACCTCCTGCTGCTTTTGTCGCTCCATTTGTGGGTTACCTCCTGGTCTTACAATTATTTATGAATTCTGATTCATAATGCATTGAACGGTGACAGTTTTCAGTTGGATTCCTACAGAAAGATGAATGCATTGCTTTCCATGACATACCTGTCCTGGAAAGCCAGTGTTGACTTGGATAACTAAAGGCAAAGAATGATAACGGAGTAAACTAAATTGCCCAAAAAACTCAAAGACACTCTTGAAAATAATCAAAATACCTTTATTTCTATGGCACCTTTCAGCTCACTGGCCCTTGTCAGGGAGTCATTGAATTTGATGAATTCAAGGTGTCTGCTTCTCATTCAGTTTAATCAAGGCTCAAAATCATTCTTGGGTTTTCACAGGCATTTATTTTCAGACAGCGTCAACATGTCTTTATGTGATCCTTAATTGCCCAAATATGCCGTCAGAACTAAGAACAGAAATGCAAAACTTAAATGAACCCAACAAAAAATAGAGGACTTACATATATAAAAACAGATTTACATGAGACATAAATGAGCAAATTTTGCCCAAATATAAACTTAAAGGCTTAATTGGCTTCCCAGTTACATGGCATTTATATGATAAACTAATAATAATTAAACAAGTCAAATATGGTTCTTGATTGGCCACATTAACTTGAAGGGAATAAAGAACTCCAAATTCCACAGTTTCTTCTTGTACAGAACTTATCTAAACTTGGCACACCTTTGCAACGTCTCTCTTGCAGACAGAACAGCATCTCGTGTGGCTCTTTGAGTTTAACCTTGTCTCCTGAGCAGCAATATGGACAAGTGGAACAAAAAATTGGTTCCTCCCATGTTCCTGTGTACTTTTAACCAAATAAATGAAACACATTTACATGAATCGACTGAAAATTACTACTTATCCTATTATTGAAGTCCACAGGCGTTTCTTGTCCATTTTGGGGGAATCACCGGCACACCCCGGCACACCTAGCTATGCCATTGATCTTGAGGTCACTGTTGGGATTTTCCAGGAAAGGTTTGGCCATAGGATAGTTTACGCTACCTGTACTTTTCAAATATACATTATGTTCTACCAATTTATCTAACAAATGTCTTCTACCAATGTAAAAAAAAAAAAAGAAAAACATTCTGGACATTCTGATCTATAAATGACTAATGTAGTTTTAAAGTATATGAACTTATTGAAAGTGTACTCTCTGAGATTTAAAGCCTGTAAATGTTTTAGTTTGTGCTACATTTATAAAGTGATCATCATGATAACATTTACGAGACCCCTTTGCTTTTGATTGTAAACATGTCTTTTTTTCTTGAAGATAGCTGTGGCTACTTTATCGTGTAAGGTAAGACATATCCTTAAACTGATGAAAGGGGGTTCAGGGAAAATCTCAGTGTTCTGAATAATACACTAATTGCTCTTGTACAGTATGTTTTCACAAAAAGCACTCTGCTATTTTTCTCCTTGGGACCATTTCTTTCTTGTTTTAAAGGTCCAATCCCATTTCTCTTTTTTAGCCCTACCCCTCTCCACGTAAAACAGAGCTACAAGGTGTAGGACTAAAGGTCAACCCATAGAAATTGGGACACCCCTTTAACAATTGCATATGTCATCAGTGATTCAGGCTTGTATGTAAGCAGAGCTGTTTCCGGAAAGTCAAGAAATCAAGCCGTCTACAGCTGTGGATTAACGTTACTGGGCTAACATTAATGTTACATCTGATTTGTGCATGACATTCCTGCATGTGTTGTATCCCATGATGCCCCCAATGTAACTGAATACCAGCAGCAAGGTCACCAGAGTTCTTATTGATCACATTATCACTGCAGATTATCAGCACTGCCTACACAGCAATGCTACTCTTAGCGTTAAGGTGAAGCCTCGATGTAGCACCATCGATTTTTTTCATGTTTATTTTACAAAGAAAATGACCATTAAATATTGAAACAGCATTAAAGTAAACCCTACAACTGAAAAAAATAAAGAAATATGGTATGTTGTCGAACAAACACTCTCAAACATGACGTCATCACCTCGAACAGGAACCAATGAATCCAGAAATCGCTTCTACCCTGCAGTTTTTGATAGCAGCGTAAAGTTGGAAAAGCCTGTGTATGAATGGAGAGTAGACTGATGCTCGGTATTACTGCAGATTATGATGGTTCTTGCATAACATTCTCAGAGGTATTGAGTAATATGCAGTAAAAATCCACATATACCGATTTAAGCTGAGAAGAAAGTTGCGTGATTTATGCCAGAGACAGTGCTTATGACATGGTTGCTCTTTGGAGCCATTAACAAGGTGGCTAGGTCCCACATGTCATCAAAATCATCATCTCATATAGACGGGATTTCCCCTGCTTTATTGGTTGTGTGTGTTTGTATGAGAGATGGGGCTTAATGTAACGGATATTGTTTCTGCATGCCTGTTTCAACGCACCACAGGGCTGCTACATGAGGCATGTTTGTGGTCTCTGGATTTCTGCCTGGCTATACAAAGCTTATCATATGGTGCTGTGAAAAATAATGTGTTTGACATAACTGGAAAGGTTGATTTTAATACATTTTCATCAGCCAACATACAGCTTTATATATTGAGGGTTGAATTAACATGATTAATGCACTTACTAATGGAAAAGAGTAATAGTGACAAAGCAAATTCTCTTCTTTAATAATTAAACAGCCGTGTAGACAGTTAAGCTTTAACGTCTCAAAATGTTTAAACATGCCACATTTAATTCATTACTGTTATCTTTTTCCACAGGTAAGGGATAATATTAATGCTTGAATACATGTTTTATGTTTAATTTCTGGCTGATTTGTTGCAAAATTGGGCACCAGAGATCCTTGAAAAAGTGCACATTTCAAAATTGTGATTTTCAATTACGCTATAAAAAAATGTGAAGGTGATTTGAGTTGTTTCCAGCAATGAAATAGGTTTAAATCAGCAACTATTTTAGAAAAGACAAGATTTTCCCCTCTTGCTTCCTCTCCACATGAACATAGAGACATCCATTAGCTAAATGCTACTTTGTGGTGCTTTTCAACGTTTTATCTATGCCTCCGTTCCCCTCACAAAGTTGGAACTCAGATCTGGGATTGATTTGGTCTTAGTAGGAAGTTTGTAAGAGACTGAAATTTTCTCATCATTGTGCTTACTAATCATGCTACTGTACTTGTTTTTGGCAATACAAGCAAATGAAAATGAATTATAGTCTTTTATTATGCGTTCACTGATAGCGGTTGTAGAGCACTATTATACATTATTAGTCAAAGGTTTGAAGACACTTTTACGTTACATCTAATGTGCCTTCAAACTTTTAAATATGTCTGTATGTGTGCTAACTAAAGACCGGAGTCGTGTCTCAGACAGATCTGTCTGGCTGAATGACCAGATCATAACTGTCATCGAGGAGTGAACAGCTTAATATACATTAGTAATAATTTCATAAACATTACTTAAATCAGTACAATACAGCCTCCGCTGCAGCGGGGGTCACCACCGCTTTGTTCACCGCCATTATTCAGCTCTGAAAACAGTCTGAAAGTCCTGCCTCTTCCGCTACGTCAGCAAGACGTTTAGTGCAAGTAGTGTGCTTCGTTCTGCACTGGATTTTTGACCGGTATTAGGGCAACATCCGGGTATTTTCAGAGCACTGAATTTCAGTTGAAACCGCACTTGCACTCAAAAGTAGTGTACAACGTAGGGCAAGTGCAGATTGAGACAGACCAATAAACTAAAAGCTAATACAGTTTTGCTGCCACTATAAGCACTTTTTATTTATCTATTTATTTATTTATTTTGGTAGTTTGGCTTCTAAGTGTATTTCCTCCTCCTGTTGTTGGATCCTAACCAGCATTGGTGCTAATGTCACTCCTCAGTGACAAAAGTTGCTATTGGCTGCCTGAAAAGTCACTAGAAGTCACAAGATGACTTCTAGTGGTGGTTCATATACATGTACCACCCACTGGTACATATTTGCAATGGACGCTGCAGCAGAGTGGAATAATGTCATAGGAGAGGCAAAAAGGGGGTAAAAAAAGATGCCCTAAATATGTTCATAACAGGAAAAAAATACAAAACCTGTCAACATTTTCTTTGTTATTGTTAATTAGTCTACTTCGATTTTTAATTAAGTATAAAAACATGCTACAAGACATTTATTTAATCTCTTTCTTTCTTGCTTACTTTCTTTGCCCACAATAAGCATTAATATCTGACAGTAAGCCAGGGTGGGATCAACCAGTCGCAGCTTTGAGCGTTTAATTGTCAGTCTGGTTCATTGAGCAGAAGTTCATGTTTTCTATTCTGCAGCTGGGAGCAGAGACGGCTGCAGCGTCAGGACCAAGCCTCTGTGTTTAATGGAGGAAGGGGTGTGTGGGAGCACCCACAGAAGAGTAAATAATACATGCTCCAAAAGTAATACCACCAGAAAAACTCACTAGATTTGTCGCCAGTCACTTTTTTGAGCAAAGAGGGTTCTGAAAACTTGCTACAGTAACTATAGCAACAAAGTCACCAAGCTGGCAACACTGCTAAATTCTTTTTGAATATGTACCCAAAAGTTGTTTAATTTAGCTTACAGAAAGAGAGAGAATTAAATTGAAAAAAATATCAGAGAAATTAAAGCTTTTTTTTTTTTTTTAAACATGACTTATCGGACAGCCATTTATTTCTTTTTTCCACTTGAAATGAAAAAAATCTACTTGTTTCCCTTATCCTCGCTTCCTCATCCCCTCCCCCAACAAAGAATCAGATAATCAATCATGATCCATTTTCCAATTTTGTGCACAACACAAAAATGATTTAAAAATGATAACAAGCTCTCAGATCAGTTTTGGACTTTTCATTTCACAGAAGTTCTGTCTGCACTGTGTGCACTCATTCAGAAATCACAGTGCATTGCCTATACAGTATAATGCAACAATCTCTTACTTCAGTTCTTAAGTTAAAAGCTTAATATTTTTTATGTGTTTGTGTTGCAGACCAGCAGGAGTGAAGATTTTTGCAGATGGAGGTGAACAAGTGTCTTGGCTCAAGTCAAGTCAATTCAATTCAATTTTATTTACAGTATATGGCCCTTTACAATAGCCAAAAAGTAAACGAAGGGCTTCACAGAATAGACGACAATAAAACAGCAGACACAAAAACATAAAGTGCAAATTAAAAGCTACAGTAAAAGACGAGAGGAGACAGAGAGGTTAAAAGCCAGGCTCAAAAGGTGCGTCTTAAGCTTGGATTTAAAAAGGAACAGGGTCAGAGGTGAGGTGGAGATCCGGAGGCAGAGTTCCAGAGTCTAGTTAACTTTCTGTGTCAAGCAGCTAAAGGTACATTTTACAGATTGAAATGACAGAACAAAGCTGAACTTTCATCACTTGACTGATCCTGTTATGACAAGGATGACCTAACAAACTGAAATTATAAAGCAGCCACAGGTGGAAACAATGTGGAATCAGGATCACTGCCAGCCACCACCCACAGGAAAGCAGGAACTTAGAAAGAAAAAAAAAGACAAAAACCAAAGACCCTAACAATATTGCAGCAGAAAACTCAGTGTCTTAATAAGTTATGAAGGGGAAGACCTCCTAATGCGCATGCTAGTTAATTTTTATGGCTTACAGGGGCACAGAAAGAAAAAAAAAAAGCCATCACTGATGTTATTAATTCTACCTCCACTTTCTCTGCTGTGATAAAATGTGCCATGAGAAATGACTATTGTTTTTTGTACATGATTTGATTTTTGCTTGTCTGTATTTTTAGATCTTGCACCATATCACAATAACATTTTAGATTTCCTTACTGAAGTCATTATCTTTTAAAGAAACGCACAAAACTTTGTAATTTGGCTCTTTTATGTAAATCTGAAATAGAGAATGATCAGTCTGCAAAAAGTGTCTATATGATGTCTATCTCACAGCCACCGCTACCCCTTTATACCCCTTTTATCTTATTTGTCTTTAGTGTGGACATGTTGGCATCAATCTTCTGACAGTTAAGACTCAGATAACAATCAGATTCCTGAAAATGAGGATGAAAGTGAAAAGCATCATGCAGCATCATGTTACTGCCAAGAACAAAATGTCATGACATGTTGACACACTTCCCAGCTGTGCTTTCAGATCAACAAAAGATTTGTTGACAAAATGTGAACAAGAAAGAGATGTCAGTGTGCAGAAAAAACATCTGACCTTAAAACATAATTTGATTCACTCAAGGAGTTCCAACAGAGAAAACTCATTCAATTAGAATAAGACTGCAACTTATTTGATTTTACAATAAAAAAAAAGCAAATTGAGTTGTGTTGAGGTTTCATGTCTGTATGATGACTTATTGTAATGCGCCAGCAAGTAAAAGATTAACTGATTTGTTGGGAAAATACAGAAATTAATTGAAATACATATAGATTGCCAAATGATGAAGAAAAAAAGGATTTTATTCTTGATATTCTGCTAAAATTTTTATTTACGTTTTTGGCCCCAAAATCATATAGTTTTTTCATCTTTTTTAAAAATCTATAAAAACATGGGCCTAAAGCAGATTTTAATTGAAAATGAAAATGGAGTGAAAAAAAAAGGGTTGAAAAGAAATGCAGCAAGATGCTCACAGAGCGTTACTTTGGGGAATCTTTGGCACCAGTTGACCCATTTACACACAACCCAAGTGGCCCTGTTAAATGGAATTCTAAATGAACTTGATGAAATGGTACAGTAGTCAGTTCAAAGAAGCACATCAAATTTATGCCTATTTATGTCTCATGTAGCTTGTCCACTTTCATATTCTTGCTTCACAAGTCAGCCTCTGTCTACGAGCTTCTCTGCAGAGCAACCTCATCGCTCTAGCTCCATTAACTGAAATGCAAAGCCAAACCTTCAGCATGATCAGACGCTCGCTGATTTGTTTTTAGATTAGGTTTAAGAGTCACATGGTGCTTCTGCGGAGGCTCTGTTATGATTTAAATGTAGTCAAGCCTCTTATTAAGTTTATCCTTAGTGGTGTGTTGCACAATATGCTTTTTTCAAGTAACATTAAGGTTGTTTTTGTGACACATTATGTAAAGCCTGCTGCTGTAACAGAGCAACAAAAGGCAAAGAAAAAAACAGACAAAAAAAAAAGCAAGAAGTGCAAAACAGAACCTATTTCAAAGTGCAGGTCTGTTCAGATGTTTTCCTGATGTGGATCACAGATAATCATGCTGCATGCGAGTGTCTAACATTTCCACAACCACAGACTTTTGTTGACAATTTCTATATCGACTGTGCTACCTCAACAGAAGATGTGCAAAGTTCACGGCCATCTTCTCACTGCTGCAGTTCCATGTGCTAAATCTAACTTTCCATTTCAGCTCTGGCAGTGGTGGAGCAAGGCTTTTTACATGGGGAGGCCAGAGGGTGGACAAGAATTGATCAAACAGGTCATATAGACAGAAAGGAAAAAAAAAAAAGTTCCTCACCGCAAAACACACAAGCATACACTGCTGTGTGAGCAAGAAATGAGAAATAAAACATCTTTACATAAACTGGTTCAACAAGTGAAAATATTTGCACCAAGTTTACAAAGGGCCATTCGGGGTAAGTTTGGGATGTTGGAGGCCTTGATCTTTTTGTCTGACCACAACAACTTGTGTGACTAGCTCCATACTGGAGACTGCTGTTATTTGGGCTGGGTCTGACTTGGCCTTATTTATGCACTTCTTCTCATAAAAAAGTAAAAATATCTCCCTTTATCCTCATTCTGTTATGTTTTCATACACAATCAGACTGATTACAGTCTGTTTCTCCACATTTTTATGCTGTAGCTACTTTAAAATCAGCGAACTCTCTTGCTAGCCTCCTGTTTAGATTAAACTGGACTCTAGCTTAGCCATTGCCAAATAGCCTAATTTGGAGAATCTATGAACATTCTTTGTAGTTTATTTTCAGCTTTGGTGTAAAAAATGGATTATTGGTTAATTTGAATTAATCTTAATAAAATTGAAGTTTAGCCCAAAAAATAAACTCACTTAATGCAACTAAATATGTCATTTTATCTTAAAACATAACCAGACTAGCATTGCTACACAGCTTTAGGCTAACACAAAGACTGTACAAATAATGAACATAGTTTCCGATTACATCTAAAAGAGCTGAAAGTGAAGCCAGTTGGGAGTTTCCCATTGTTGCCACCTTGCTATGTAAAGGCCCTTTCAGATAGAACGCGGCAAGCGCAAGAGGACGGCGGCAAACCCATTCATTGTGTATGTGGTACCGCCGCGGCAGCGCGTTCCGCCATGCCGCGGAGCACCGCGGCGCGCAAGGTGGGCGCATGCCGCCGCGGTGGCGCTCACGCCGCTGCGCTCGAATTGAACATTTTTTAATTCGGGCGCAGCGCGCTGTGACGACATCCTAGCGCGTCCAATAGGAGAGGCCAGTTCAGGGAAAAAAAGTGGTCCTTGTTCAGCCTGAAGTAAACCTGGAAGCGGTCTGTGTGAAAGAATGCAGCTCGCGGACGAGCCTGAACTCCCCACGTTCTGCCTTGTTATCAGGATCAGGTGGACCCCCACCCTTTTATCTGCTGCTGATCTCCTCCTCCTCCCTTGGAGCAAAGCTCTTTGCTGCGACCATGAGATGTACATCTCTCACAACGAAGCGTGCCGGGGAGAAAACACTTCCTGGTCTGTCGCTTAGCAACGCGTGCCTGACGTGTTTGCTGCCGCCAGGTCTGCTGCCGAGTCTGCGCCCTACCCCGCGGTGAACTCGGCGAAAAACACGTTCTATCTGAAAGGGCCTTAATGTGTATTGTCACTCCTGGAAAATATTCAAATGAGCAAAGACAGAGCCGCTCCAAGCCGTGGGACAAATGATTGACAGCTAAGCTAAATGCGTTAAACCAAAGTGAACAGGAATTAACAAAAATAAGTGGTTTAAAGTTATACTGTGTAACTTTTGACTCTGATATTAAGCCTAAAATGAGCAGTATTCGATTAATTTTTCAGGACCAATATATAGTGACTGACGTGTCAGCACTCTGAGCGGGCTGCCCTCTGCGGAAACCAGGCATCATAACTTTGGAGAGGCAGGCCGTTGATGAAAGTACCATAAAGCAACTTGCTAAACACAGAAAACTCTACTTGTGCTACTTTCTCTCATTACTCGAAGCGTAGTCATGGCAGAACAAAGTAAAAAGGTGAAAGTGATGTCTGAGTAGGCCAGAAAAAGAAAGAGGCAAAGAGACGACTGGATGTTGGAACAGAATTCAGTTGTTGGACTCTTCTGAAACATCAGTGTGGAAGCAAAACCCATTTTCTGTTTGCCATGGTATTATTAGACTGGTAAGTAAGTTTGGCAGTCAGTGTTTATTCAAAACATCAATAAGAGCTGTATAAGCTCCCTAAAGTTTCTGTTAGCGAAACGTAGCTAGAAGATAGTTGCTATTGACCAAAGCTAACGGGAATCCCTAAACATTTTGCGCAATTGTGTCTGATTTGTAGCAATAAATGTGTTCTCTGTAATTCATATAAATATCAAAGAAGTAACAGAACAATAAGCAATTTGCTTGGTTTAGTTGCATGGTTTTTATACGCTGTTCAGAAGGAAGTAGTGCTACTGAGATGTCCCGTAAGCTAAGCTAATCCAGATGTTCTCATAACAAACATGAGTTTGCCAAAGTTATGACTTCATTCAGTGCACAAAACTACATCTTGGTTTTGAGGCTGGTTTTGATTGTGCATTTATCTTTGCATTGTGCGTTTGTGTGTGTGATGTTTCCTATTCAGCTACATAGTTACAATTCAATAACATTCCACAAATGGGGAAAAATGTAGACATATACAGTTGTGTGAAAAGGGTTTGCTCCCTTCCTGATTTCTTACTTTTTTGCATGTTAGTCACACTTAAATGTTTCAGATCATCAAACAAATTTAGATGTGAGACAAAGATAACACAAGTAAACACAAAATGCAGTTTTTAAATGGGATTTTTATTTTTAATGGGGGAAAAAAAAATCAAACCCACATGGCCTCCAGGTCCTGAAGCAGCAAAACAGCCTCAGACCATCACAGTACCACCACCATATTTTACTGTTGGTATGATGTTCCTTTTCTGAAATACCGTGTTACTTTTACGCCAGATGTAATGGGACCTACACCTTCCAAAAAGTTCAACTTTTGTCTCTTCAGTCCAGAGTATTTTTCCAAAAGTCTCGGGGATCATCAAGATGCTTTCTGGCTAAACTGAGACGAGCCTTTATGTTCTTTTTGCTCATCAGTGGTTTTGGTCTTGGAACTCTGCCATGCAGGCCATTTTTGCCCAGTCTCTTTCTTATGGTGGAGTCATGAACACTGACCTTAATTGAGGCAAGTGAGGCCTGCACTTCCTTGGATGTTGTTCTGGGGTCTTTTGTGACCTCTTGGATGAGTCGTCGCTGTGCTCTTGGGGTAATTTTGGTCAGCCAGCCACTCCTGGGAAGGTTCACCACTGTTCCATGTTTTCGCCATTTGTGGATCCAAATCCAAAGCTTTAGAAATGGTTTTGTAACCTTTTCCAGATTGATAGATCTCAATTACTTTGTTTCTCATTTTTTCCAGAATTTCTTTGGAACGCAGCATGATGCCTAGCTTTTGAGGATCGTTTGGTCTACTTAAATTTGTCAGGCAGGTCCTATTTAAGTGATTTCTTGATTTACAGTAGAACAGGTTTGGCACTAATCTGGCCTTGGTGTGGCTAGAGAAATTGAACTCAGCTTTCCAAAGATGTGATAAACCACAGTTTTTCATGTTTTAACAGAGGGGGCAATCACTTTTTCACACAGGGCCATGGAGGTTTGGACCACCCCCCTAACTAATAAAAAATCTTCATTTAAAAACTGCATTTTCTGTTTACTTTTAAGTCAAATGTCTGTTAAAAAAATACAAATATGTTAAAGAGCTGTTGCTACCCAGCAAGAAAAAGACCTGGAGCAGCCAAATTATGTTTCCATCATGGGCTGATGGGCTGGCTATGTGATAGTTATAAACCATAACAGAGGAAATATTGAAGGGCTCACAAAATTGTGAGAGGTTTCACTTCTTTATCCATTTTCCCAGCCAAACGAGCAGTTTGAAGTGATGCTGACACCTTTACAGACAACAAAGGTTGAATATTATAGACTCAAAGGGCAGATATTTGTTAGAGAATCTTATTTATTCAGATTGGTGAGGAAGTGTACCGAATGTCTGGCATTTCAGGGTGTATTGACCCATAACCTTGGTGCTCCAAATGACAGATTATACAACCATCCACCTGACAAAATTGTGTCTCCGATATCACAGGAAAAAAAATCTTTGTTATTCTTCATTGCTGCTGTCTCCAAAGAACACTAATCCCATACAAGAGAGACGTTTAGAAGTCTTTATGAAATGTTTTCTGTGCCCTGACATTTCAAGTGAATGGACTTGTACAGAGGCTGGGTGCTCTGAATGCCAGAATATGCCAAGAGTATTAGATCTTATAGATATACAAACCCAAGGAGCAGTGTATTTTATTTGGAGGTTATTGGATATCTAATTTAAAGGGGTAATTAGTTGAGAAATCAATTGTTTTTACAATCCAGTTTGACTTTTAGGAGGCTGGGTCACGGAAAATAATTGCAATGTATAGAGATGCATGATATAATCGCCCCCCTATCGGTATCGGCCTATATCTGCCTTAAAACTGAGTATCGGACATCAGCCACTCCGATATTTAACCAATATTTAACCGATCACCCTGCAGTTTCTAAAGTCTAAAAAAAAAAAAAAAAAAAAAATCCTTCAAAAACTTCTTTTTTACAGAATTTAAAACTTCTAAAGACTAGGGGTGTGAAAAAAAAAACATCGATACACTGAAATATTGTGATATTTTCATATGCTGATGCTTGACATTTAAAAACGCAGCATTTATCTATTTTACTAGCGAAATCTCGCAATATTTATACAATAATAAATACATTTTTAAATATCGATTTGATATTGGCATTTGAAAATAATGCGATATTCCATTGTATCGATATTCTTTCCCACCCCTATTTTTCAAAGTGTTGGAAACAAATAACAAAACTGCTATTTCCATGACTGCTTATTTTTTTCAGCTTTAATGTCGATATCTATATCGGTTATCGGCCACATAGGTTTTAAAATATCGGCATATGGGATATCAGCCAAAATTCCAATATCGTGCATCCATAGCAAAGTATTTGGTCTCTCATCACTAAATAGAAAATATTGCTTATAGAAAATAGTTGACGAGCATTTCTTTTCTCATGGTATATTACTTTGTTATGTATTTATTCCTGTCAGTTAGGACCACTAGACATTATGTTCGTACATCTGCTTCTTCAAGATTTTGTCCTTTCCACCTTCCCAAATTACTGGGTTGACATGAAAGTGACAGCTTGCTGGATATTTAGCATTCAGATAAAGGCATGTGAGCCCTCTTTCTCCTCCAGGTGAAGGTTATATTCTTCTCAGAGGAGTTCAGCGGGTGGGGTGGGGGTAGGCTGGTGCACAGCAGGTAACAGTGCCAAGCCAGTTTATGCCATTTTGAATCATGCTCCCTAATTAGTCCACAGCTGTGATGCTCCTGGGAAAGCACACATCCGTTTCCTGCCGCTGACAGTTAGTGAGAAACCAACTAGTAATGTGGCTGAGCAGCTTCCTCTGTAGCTATTACCACAAAAATTGGATTTATGCGATTATCCTACTTTTGTGACAGAGAATATCTCCATTTTTACACTTACTGAAGTAGATGTTAAGTTTTGAACTGCTTGAGTATTTTTCATTATGTGTGAGTGAAATATTAAGTTCAATTTCTGCAACAGTAAAAGTAGTTTGAGTTCAGATGAAAGAATAATCAGATGGGAGTTTCAGTGGTTGGGTTTTTGGGGGAAAAAAAAAGTTGTAAATCCCCCTAGCTTGGAAAATTTAGCTAAGTGTAGAGAGAATTAACATCAAGCATGAATGGTGAGGCTTAGTGATTTCCAGACACTGAGGACATCTTGCTCACTGTGATAAGTGAGAGCTGCTGTTTGACTTTGTCAAAGCGAAACTAAAGCCTTGTATCTACACAGCTTTCATTATCCTCATGTGTTTACGAGACAATTCAATCAGCTAAGACTTTGACAAAAGCAAAGCATCAAAATAACATTGATGTAAAATACTCAATTAGACACAGGAGGAATATCCTAACACTGAGATACAAATATATACTGTACATATATTAAACTACCTGCAGAAAGTTAAAAAATAAAAAAATAAAATAATAATAAAAAAATAAATAAAAAAAAAGAAAGTTGTAAATAAAACATAGCCATTTAATGCCCTTTCTGGAATTAAGGCCACCTGTTACTGCTATGATGTCTCAAGATACCAGATTTTTTATTGTATGTTATGGACAACATGCCACTTCATACCGAGTTAATTACCAGAGAATCTGGTTTGACAGCTTATATTTTGTTTGCGCTGCAAGATGCATCTGTCTTGCTCTTCCCTTTCAAACAGATTGTCGCATGCGAGGCTAGAATTACGCAGGGGATTTCTCAGGCGTGCACCATGACTTCATGCACCATCATATATGATCACATATGAGTGGGGAAAAAGTGAAGGAGAAGCCTTTAGGACAGTTTAATCAGCTTATAAGACTGGACTAAATTAAATTACCTTGAGATGGCTTTGGTGTGAAACATCGCTATATGAATAAAGCTAAATTTAAATAACCTGAGAATATATTTCCTCAGGTAAATATACAGTATATATATATGCAACTGTATACATATGTATGTATGTATGTATATATATATATATATATAGTCATCATTCAGTCATTTTCTGTACAGCTTATCCAGTTCAGGGTCACGGGGTTGTTGGAGCCTATCCCAGCTATTATCAGGTAAGAGGCGGGGTGCACCCTGGACAGTCTGTCGCAGGGCCAACACAGAGAGACAGACAACCACACACGCTCACATTCATACCTAGGGACAATTAGTGACCAATTAACCAAACATGCATGTCTTTGGATGGTGGTAGGAAGCCGGAGTACCACGAGAGAACCCACGCATACATGGGGAGAACATGCAAACTCCACACAGGAAGACCACTGTTGGAATTGTTCGAACCCCCTCCCCAGCCGGGAATCGAACCAGTGACCTTCTTACTGTGAGTTAAGTACGGTTTCTTTCCAGGGGGTGGGCATAGCAAACAAAAACTTCACGCTGTCCTGGTGCAGCAGCCCTTCCCAGCCAAGTACCCCCGCCTGCGGCTTACAGGAGATGGATATTAGGCGTTGTTGGACATCCGATGGGCGTGACCAGGTAGTGAGGTTAGGGTTAGGATGTATGGATAGGGGGAAGGGTTAAAAAAAACGACTGTAAACGGTAATATGGAGGAAGTCGGACTACCGACCCCGCCCAATTTCCGTCTCCGCCTTGTCCCGCAAGACGCAGGCGGGACCTTCTCTTCCCAGCTGCTATGAAATGATCACGCCCCCGCATCCAGATTATTTCCCATTGTGCCCTGCGGCATAACTGGGTCTTCTTTGCACCATGACTCAACTGTGTATGTCACCCCTTCAGTACCCTTGTAACTTCGCAATGAAGCATGTCAAACAATAAATAATCGTTGTGTAGTTAAATGGTGATGTGCTCATGAGACACTGATTATCTGGCGCGGTGATGTTAGTCAGCGACCTCTGGGCCAATTAATGGTGACTTTTCCCCCTGAGGAGTTGGCAATAAAGCAGCAGCATCTCATTGCAATAAAGGAGGCTTGTAATGGAGGGACGGAAATTATTTACTCATCTCAACGCTACTCCCGGAAATCGATGGAGACGATTTATAATAGAATAGAGGTTTCTATTGGAGGATTTACGGTATATATACTAGGGATGTAACGATACAAAAAATTCATGGTTCAGTTCGGTTTGATATTTTAGCTTCATAGTTCGATATTTTTTTGGTATAAAGATATATACATTTTCATGGCTTCTTTAACCCGATGTCTTTTGTCCACGGTGGCTCGGGATTATACTCAACATGAAAACCAAAGGAGTTCCAAATGCCAGATCTGATTGTAGTTGCACGCAGATCCACTGAGTTGTCAACACAGAGCTCATCATCAGAACACAAGTTGATAAAATAAATTAAAAACTCTGTGTTGTTCGATATTTGATCCACAGTGCTCACGGTTCAATCCACACCCATATTGAACGGTTTGAATATGAATACATAAATATATATGTAGGCGTGTGTGTGTGCATGTTTGTGTGTGTATATCACACACTGTATTCAGCTAATTTCAATTCAATAATTCAATACTTTAATTTGGTACTGTCTGATAATCTGATAGAACTGATCTCTTTCACTTCATCCCGACTGATCATCGTGTGCCATGAAGTCTCCATGCTCCACTATGAGGTCAAATTCAAAATCCACTATAATAAATCTTATCCCTTTTTAGTGTGCCTTAAACTGGACTTTCAAAATGCATGTAAATGTGTCAAACTATACCCAGTTAATGTGATTGTTGCTCCTGCATGCATCTGAGATTCAGCTAAACTCATATGGGTCAGGGTTTGTTGACATCAAAATTCTTAATACAAACAAATTTCTAATAAAGCTGCTCTCAATCAAATATTTCTGTAGCATCTAGAAATTGTGATTGTAAAGCAGCCCGTTAGGATTCATTGTCAAGAGTTTCTAGACCATCACTTTGTTCTAATTAAATCAAGAATGCATGGGTAGAAAGTAAAAAAAAAAGACGAAGTCCTGCAATGTAAAATCATGCATGTGTACTAGGCCTAGAGTGGTGGTCCAACAAAATGACCAGGTTGGGCGATAACTCTCCCTCAATTCAACAGTTCAACAGTCCATTTTTAATTACTGAGATTCAGAACTTATTTTTATTCTCTTCTTTAAAATAGTTTTCTTGGTGTGTTGGAGGCCTGGTGAAGCCCCTTTTAAAGACTTGTAAAGAAATAAAAGCATGTTTTGTTTACTTAGCATAGTGTCCTCAAGGTAAATACTTTTGTGAGAGGTTCAGAACTTGTGTACTTTTACTAAAATCTCCTATATCAACTTTTACAACTCATTTCTAATTTCTCTCATGTGGACAGCTTTCGTTCCTTTTTGCTGTGTTTTTAAAGCCTGGGTGGGCATACAATGGTCTATTTTACAAGCACGAGTGATCATTGACAGTGACATTATGCAGTTTGGGGGGCAGCGTGCATTTGCATGCTGTTGATGTTATTCTCAATCTATAGGGACCACATTATGAAACCGGCTTCAGGGACTGTACTCATCAACCTTTTCACACTCTAATAAAAGATTCATGGCACTGCTTGTTTTGCTGTGGCAAAGCAACAGGAGTCAGAACTACAGATGAGCTACCACTGCGAGGCAAACAATGGCCTGAATAATACAAATACTGTGCCTTCCATTGCTAAATAAAGAAATAGAATCACATTGGCAGAAGACAACTGCATTTTAATCAGTCCGAAGTTGAGAAGATAGCAGCCATTTTATTTCCCACAGTTACAGAGTAAAACAGTATATCCCCTGTCCAATATAATGTCAGTGTTTTGTCATCTGACAATAACCGCATCACTTCAAGGTTGGAATTTTTTTTTTTTTTTTTTTTTTGTCCTAACAGTGTCTTTTCAGCTCGTCTTGGATGCATGAATTATTCCAAAGTAAACATACTTGGTCAGATCCTAGTTTAACTGTTCCTCCTTTGAAATTTTGTAATTATGCTGGAGCATTCTTCCCATGACAACCTTCAGGGAACTGGAAATCCTCAACATACTGGCCAAGAAGACTGGCTAGTCAGAGGCATTGAGACAGCTATTTATGTCATTTCCCTGACAGTTTTTTCACTGAGGCAGCTCCATATCATCACACTTTCACCTTCACTGTCAGAACTCCATATTTACTGTGTTGAATCCCATAACGAGTCCTGGCCAGGTGTCAAGGAAATGCACCGGGTCCCATCTCAGCAGGACAAATCAATCTTAGGCTCATTTGATACATCTACTGTATCAGGCACTGTTTCTAAAGCTCCTTCCTTACATGCATTGCTTTCTAGTAACCCAGCCTGTTTTAAAAGAAATGGCCTCATTATTGCACCCAAATTATGTTCCATGTTATCAGTTTGCATTGTTGTAGTTTTGCGTGACAGTGTGCAGTGTGAGATGTGAGAGGAAGGGTAATTCATATATTCAAAATTGTTTATTGTTCACATCTGTTTAATTCAACATCATACAGCCAAATTATTTAATTCTGACAAGAACAAAGGGAACAGGAAGAAGATTAATTTGTCTCAAAATAAAACAAAAAGAAAATAGTTCAAGAAATTGTTTCTTATATTATTTTTACAGATTTAAAATATTATGCTAAAATCTAAAATTGTACATAACTGACTCGTGGAAAATGCCCAAAATGCATGTAAGCATTGCCACAATGTTATTTTAATTAATCTGATGAGCAACTAAATGTGTCAGTGTCATGTGTGAATTACTCCCCTGTTTTTTCTTAACATTTTAAAACATAAATAAGACTGGGTAGACAAAGCATATGCATTACTTTTAACAATGAACTGGTGGTAGCAGCACATACTGTACACACACACACCCATACACACACAACAAATACAACGGCTTAATTTCACACATGATGAGCTGTTCAGAGGAAAGCAACAGGTTGTGTTATTAAATTAATGTTATTCAATGAATGTATAACGTAAGCTGATCAGACTTTCCTCCACCATTGTTACAATAATTGACTTCAGTGTTGACTTCATTCTTTTTCACTTCTGAGCCAAATAAGTGGGAGGAAACAGTTAAAAAGTGAACTGGAGGTTTAAACAAGCAGAAAACCTATATTTGTATCCACCACTGCTATTTTACTCAACCCCTGCCAGAACAGTTCACATTAGTGCACTAATGTGAATCATTGTGGCAATATGATGTGCATAAACTGTGACTATACACTCATCAGCCACTTTATTAAATACATCTTGCCAGTATGTGATCCCTTTTACATAACTGTACATCAGAACTCCAATAATTCTCACTGACATTGCCATGTGAAGGTTTAATAAATGAAGTTGAATGGAGGAAACATTCATCACAGATTTTGCTCCATATTGACATACGTAGCATCTCACGGTAGCTCCAGATCTGTCGGCTGCACATCCATGAGGAGAATCTGCCATTCCTCCACAACTCAAAGGTGCTTTGTTGGACTGAGATCTGGCGACTGATGAGGCCATTGGAGGAGAGTAAACTCATTGTCATGTTCTAGAAAGTAGTTGGAGATGATTTGAGCTTTGTGACATGGTGCATTATCCTGCTGAAAGTAAATATCAGAAGATGGGCAAACAAGGGAAGTAAAGGGATGGACATGGTCCGTGACAACACTCAAGTATAGCGCTGGTTTTTAAGTTATGCTTAACTTTTTACAAAGGCCCCCATAACCTGCCAAGTTAATTCTCCTACACCATTACACCACCAGCAGCCTGAGCTGTTGTTCCAAGGGATGATGGACCCATGTTTGCATGTTGCTTGCACCAAGCTCTGAGCCTGCTTTCTGAATGAGGAGCTAGAATAGACTAATCCGTCAAGTGTTTTGTCTGTTGCGCCATCTTGCAGCGCCGCCATTGCAAGGGGAACAAATCCCAATTACCTCCTGCCAACAGGAAAGCAGCGTGAATATCTGGATTTACAACGTTGGACAGTTGTCTAAGGTAATGATAACCTATTGGTATGTTATCCGGAGATCTCTAAAGTATTCTGACATTTTTCTTTTTTCTTTTACATCGGAGCATTAATTAAAACTATTATTAATCTCCGGAAACTGGCTTTAATGACAAGCCACACTGGAATAACACACACATCTCTTGATTACTTATCAAAGTTTAAAAAACTCTTGCAAAGGTCGTTACTTTTCTATTTTATCACGTATTTGGCTTTTGGTATGGTTTAAGGACTGTACCATGTCGCCTTCACATGTCCTGCTGATGAAACTAAAGGCAGCAGGACGCGGTCTTCCTCATCTGTTTGCGTTTGCGACTTAACTGTTTTTATTTTTTGGTCCCAATGTTGTCCCGATCAGATAACGTTATATTTCACAATATCTACCAGATTAGTTATTCATTAACTCGCAGCTACACCACAGCTGTCTCTGTTAGCATTAGCTAGCATGATAACGTTATGTGGCGCATCATTTTCAGGAGCACAGATACATGAAATAAAGTGTCAGATTAATGAGTATTCACCATAATTTACCATGTTTTTGTTGTTGGGGATTAAATCCAGTGTTTTCTCTGCCGTGGCAGCAAGTTATTCCTCCTCTGCTTTGTGTGTCCGATATTCCTCCCCCATACGAACACACTGACATCAGTGGACTGAGCTGCAGCAGCGTCCAGTTTTGTCACAAGCAGCAGCATGAAATAAATGTCTGTGATCTTCTTATTCACTTATTACCACAATTAAAGTTTTCCTCTGCTTTTCCAACAACCAGGAATGCGACGGTCCTTCCAGATTTCCTCCATGTTGTTAAGAAAAAAGTCAGATTCTCATCTGCTCTAATTAAACATGTACAGAAGCGGTTGGATTAGTCTATAGAGACCCATCTGACAAGACAACATTTTTCTAACTTCAGTTTTTCAATTATGAGTCTGTGAATTGTAGCCTCAGTTTCCTGTTCTTAGCTAACAGGAGTGGCACCCGGTGTGGTCGTCTGCTGCTTTAGCCCATCTGCTTCAAGGCTGGATGCATCGTGCATTCAAAGATCTGCAGTTGGTTGAAATGAGTTATTTGATTTTCTGCACATTCAGTCTGCTCATTCTCCTTTGACATTACCAAGACATTTCGTCCAGAAAACTGTGGCTCATTTGATATTTTATCTAATTTAGACCACTTTCTGTAAACCCTAGAGATGGACCTGGGTGAAGTTGGCCCCCCACCCCTCGCTGTGTGATGTCATCACCTGATAATAAACTCTTTATATCTTAAAAAACTAAAGCAGCACAAACAATATATATATATATATATATATATATATATATATATTGCAGAAATCAGCACTAGCAAGACAATTTTTGTTCAGTTTGGACCATGTCAGTAGGCTGTGTGATGTCATCACCTGCTAATAAACTTGTGTTTTAAAAGCCAAAGCAGCACAAAGTATATTTTTTCTTCACAAACCAACAGAAACGTAGCCCAACCAATTCAGACTTTTTTCTTTGAGTTTTGCATGGGGTGGGGGCCAACTTCACGTATAGGTTAGAGATGGATGCTTGTGGAAAAAATAGTAGATCTGCAATTTCTGGAATACTTAGACCAGCCAGTCTGGTACTAACAACCACATCACGTTCAAAGTCTCTTAAATTCCCTTTTACCCCATTTTGATGCAATTTGTGTCAGCAAGCATATCAACAGATTTGCCTAATACAGTGGTTGGTGTGTGTATTTGCTATCATATTATAGCCTTCTGCACTTCAGGCACTTTCCAATCTCTTGCAGATTGCAAATATAGTGCAGGCAATGTGGATTTCTTTATCACCTCTACAGGCATGCCTGAATCAAGGCAGAAGAATGTTAATGGAAAAGTGAGCAATGTGTGAATGTCTGCATGACATCACTTTGACAGACTGATGAAGCCGTTAATGTTACGGATCTTATGCGTGAAAAAGGGATAAGAGACATCTCAACATGGACTTCAATGATTCTGCATCAGTGACAAAAAAGTGGTTGAGAATTTGTCGCCTACACGAAATGGTAGTGTAGCAAAGTGATTCATCATTCTCAACAATGAAGTTGCAGTTAAGTCTGCAACAAGTACAGCAAACACAGAAAAATGTAATTATGTTAATGTGATGTCTGGCAGCATGAAATACAGAGCCCAGCAGTGAATGACAAAAAGACACATTTGAAAGCAGATACAGTATCTTTGCTCATTTGGGATATTAAGTTACCAGAAAGCAAAAGATCAAAAAAGATGTACTGCACATTAAATCTTTGGGGGAAAAAAAGTGCAACATTTTAGTGACAAAATGAATGTTAAGCACAACATTAACTGTTCTGACTCTAAACAGTACACAGGTGTGTACAATCAGCAAAAATGTTTTTGTAGAAATGATCTACTGGTATATCCAGAGGACCCTCGGTTGCAGCACCTATTGAAGACTTTTGAGCTGTGGAGTTCACAGACTTTTCTCTACTAGGACAGCCACAGTATATCTGCACACAATAACTAAGCTAAAGTCCAGGTCAAGGACACGCTAGGCTAGTCAAGTAGCCACTACATGTAATACAGTCTGCAAACTGCAATACTGAAGTGAGAAACTCAGACTAGTGATGTAAAATTCAGCTCTTTTCAGAGACCTATTTTGGCTTAGCTTAAGAAGAGCTGCATTTTTTGATTTCCAAAAGCCTCTTGTTAAGATTTTTTGAATATTTTAGCTAACTTTACAAAATTGAGTGGTTTGTGTGTTATAAACCTTTTTGGATTCAGTGTCGTTATGAGAAGCCTCATATTGCATCTTTAAACAGCAGCCAGATGCTGCGTTGCTTTCACTCGTAGTTATATAACACAACTATGTGACGCGTGCACATTTTCCTCACCGCTGTCTCACTCCCAGTGGAGCATCTGCCCCCAAACTCAGTTTTCACATAATGGTATGTCCTTTATCCTCACACATAATTGGCTGCATGACCACCATGCTGGCCAATCAGAACAAAGTTCTGAGCGGAGCTGGGGCTGAGCACAGTAGATATCATATAATCAGTAGATAGGGCATGAAGGCGTTTCGAACATCCTAACTGGCGGCCATCTTACCACAGTCAGCTCACCCACTCATTACACTGATTCAATGGTGCATGAACGTGTTAAATAACCACAACTTGCTCAAATTTCAACTGATTTTCAAATGGTTTGGTTCGTTTTAAATGTCAGAGATGTAGTTCTGACCCAAAACAATATTCGTGGCTCCTAAGTATGGTTATAATTCTTGATAAGCATGTAGTTTCTTAACTACATGTCTGGTGTTTATAACAAACATAACTTTTAAAAATCAATATAAGATTGAGCAAGTTATGGCTGTTTAAAAATGTGATGTTAATGTGATGTCTGGCAGCATGAAATACAGAGCCCAGCAGTGAATGACAAAAAGACACATTTGAAAGCAGATACAGTATCTTTGCTCATTTGGGATATTAAGTTACAAGAAAGCAAAAGATCAAAAAAGATGTACTGCACATTAAATCTTTGGGGGAAAAAAGTGCAACATTTTCGTGACAAAATGAATGTAAAGCACAACATTAACTGTTCTGACTCTAAACAAAGGTCTGCAAATTTCATAAGCAACACAGGTGTGTACAATCAGCAAAAATGTTTTTGTAGAAATGATCTACTGGTATATCCAGAGGACCCTCGGTTGCAGCACCTATTGAAGACTTTTGAGCTGTGGAGTTCACAGACTTTTCTCTACTAGGACAGCCACGGTATATCTGCACACAATAACAAGTTACGGCTGTTTAAAAACTACATGCAACATTGAATTAAAGCAACCCTTACCGATGTTGCCGTGACACACTTTTTTTTTTATAGGGTAAAATCCTATGGATGAGGTCATGGAACTCTAAAATACAAGACAGACCCACCATTAATCAAAATAAAACTCAATGAAAACTCCAACCAATCCTTGAAGTGGGGTGCACCCCAAGGATTGGCCGAGGGACCTGCTTGTCAGACCTTTGCTTCTGCATTGGGAGGCAGAGGGAATGGGGGTGTGGGTGTAGGAGTGAGGCGGGACTGTTGATATTCAAATAATCTTGCTGTGCTTTCTGAAATGCAAGATCTGTAAGGGTTGCTTTAATGAGTGAGGAAGCTAACTTGGGTAAGATGCCCGCCAGTGCGGACGTTCAACTCCATTGGCAAACAGCGGGGGGAGCATATGTAGTGTTTATATGTGGATATCTACTGTTTGCGGAGTACTGCGAGAGATTAGCAGGGAAAGAAAAAAAAAACAACTGGTGGCAGTGTAGGTACCAGATGTGCTCAGGTTGTCAGATCGGCTCGGGGCCCTGCGCCTGCCAATGATGTCACTCTGTATGACTGGCGGGAAATTGGTAGGATGATGTAGAAGTGTGTGCTTTGTCCAAACAAATTACAGAAGTACTTTTTACTCGTGTGATTGTACTTCTTCGTAGGAAACATGGATGACTTTTTGAAAGAACTCAATAAGGACTTACAGTACCGCAGCCTGACTCTCACCTCAAAAGTCCCGAGAGGACATGGGCCACCAATTGGAAGGCACTGAAAAGTGACACAGTTATCTATATACAAGATATACGTATTTTGTTAATGGAAAAAAATAGGTTTATATTATTGTCTTACTGTTGTTATCAATAAGACAATGCGTTTTTGGGATGCATTGGAGTATAATTGATATTTGGGCCAACAAATATTAGTACAAGATGCACAATGTAAACAAAAAAAATACAATTGACACATCATCAAATTCAAATTTGCTGTCGGCAGCAACTGACAAACCGCCTGACATTTGTGTGGGGATGAGTCATGAACAATCAGACTCTGGTGTGGAACGAGCTCCATCACAAGCTATGTCATTCATGCCCAGCTTGGCATGCTGGCTGCGGTTCTGAACCTCGTCCGTGGAATGGATTCATCCTTGGAGAAGTTGGTGCGAGTCCTGGAAAATTGATTGACCCCTGATTTGGCTGATTGATGTTGCCATAGAGACCTGTTGAAGGACTCAAGGTAGACACCACGTCCAACCTGTCCCAAAACATCTTCTGCTATCTAATCTGGAGCCCTTGAGCAGCCTGTCTGGGAAAACAGGCTCTCTCCAAATTCCCCAGGAAAGTTATGCCCCCCCCCCCCCCCTGCACATTTCCCACGGGACCACCTGGCCGGCACCCCCAAGGCCACAATAACATCTGTGGACAGAGACTGGGTGTGAACTTGGAGGGGGTCACAGGCCCGCATACTCACTCACATGCATTTTTTACCACCTACCCATCTTTCCCCATGTCATCGTTTTCAATATCCGCAATGGTGCGCCCTGTGAAGGATTGCGTGGCCACGGTCTGCTGATCCTGTGTTGTTTATATGTTTTGTTTGTGTTCCTTGGACAGGTTGTACTGAAACATGAATTTTCCCTCAGGGATCAATAAAGGATCTTTGATTTGATTTGAAAAGGGCTTTATTGGTGTGGGGAAAAGAAGGGTTACCAAAGGAAATGTAAAATTAAAGCAAAAAATACACTCAAAATTGATCTGATTCTTATGAAATGGGACGCAATTGTCCAAGTGGTGTTTCTGTAGCAAGGCCCCGAGCAGCTCTGAAAACCAAAGCACATCACCAGCCTTTATTCAATGTGAGCTGGCTTTTCTGATTCACTACAAATTATCGACTTTTACATCAACATAGCGCATGACTAACTCAGACTCTGCTGCTGGAAAAAAGCAGCTTTTTAAGTAAAATACAGTCTGATTTTTGAAAGCAGTACATAAAAAAGTTGATAAAATTCTGATAGTTCAGTAATATGTAGTAACATGCTTTAAATGGTCATTTCAGGCAAGACTGACTGATTGATTGAATTGTGCAAATTATTAATCCCAAATGATGATACAATTGTTGTAAGGTAAAAACTTTAAACAAAATAAATATTCCTTATAGAATATAATAAACACATAGGGAAATATATTTTAAAAAAAGATACTGTCCGGTATCGAGATTGATTAGATTTGTATTCACATGCTTACAATTAAATGCAATAAAGGTATGTCTTATTTGTGATAAGCAATAACTCTGTGTCAAGACATCCTACTTCTTTGTGTGAAATAATTCACACGATACATGCAAAAACTATTACGTGAATTGTAAAAATAGAAGACTGTCATCACTGTACAGGAAGATGTTTACTTCCGCTCTGATTAATTGGCTCACTGTACACCTTGTGATTAGAAATGTATCGTTAATTTTCCCAATACAAAACTATAACTTCTCTCTTTCTACAGTATTTCCAAAGTACTGAGAAAAATATGCAACTGTTAGGAGGCTGAATTTGATTTGACTGAAACTATGTGTACACTAAATAAGCATTTCACCAAAGTTGGTTTAAAGATGCTTTGGAATTAAAAAGCTGTCCAACCTGGAAAGACCCTTATTTATCAATTATTTCGATTGGCATTAATTCTTTATTGACTTTGAATTTAATGAAACATGATCACAGGTAAAGTATAACACTAATTTTCATTTAATGATAACATGAATATACAATAAAGTATAATAGAGTTGCTGAAGCTCATTAAATAAAAGAAATGACCTGATGCAGGTGGAAACTGTCTCAGCTTTTCAGAAAACTGCTTCTCCATCAAGCTGTTTTGTGTACAAAAACAAATAAAGCAGATGTTTAGTGAAACATATAGTGTCTGATATGATTCCAACAATCTCTTTTACCTTGTATGAATTATTGATTTGACCCAGACAAGAACAGAGACAATGCCAAGTCAATATTTAATCATGGATCCTGCCCATCTCTACTGATGAGAGAAAAAATATGTCTTCATTATTATTGCACTGGAGCCAGCCTCTTCATTTGGGCTGGGTTTCATCACACTTACAGCAAATGACAAAAGGGAAAACTTATCTTATTATACCTCCTTTGAATTATAGATATGATTCTGAATCCCTGGACGGCTGTTTCCTTCCTGTCATCTCCAGACATCCATGCTCTTTTGTCATTTTCTGCTTCCTCCTGGGAAGTTTGTCAGTTGCTCTGAGGAGAAATGCCGTATCAGAAATCCAAGAACTGAAACAAGAATTATGCTTCTTGAAGCTATGAGCAAATATTCCAAGACTGTCAGTTCTGAATTGCCAATTGGGTTACTTTTTGCTGTGCTGCAAAGCAATAAGAGTAAATGTCATGATTCCAAACAAATGTTTAACAAACATGATAAACATGAGAACAGGGACAGAGGTGATCCAACTCTTCCAGAAAACAACAGGACATAACATACACTTGATAGAGTAGGCACAAGCTGGCCTGTTGCGCAAAATATGGTTCAAATGTATTACAGGAGCTACAGGAGGGCAATCGCCTTAATAGCCAGAAGGGATAGAAACGTATGCAAGGATGTGCCTGACTGCCATTCTACAGCAGCAGCAATGACCTCATGACCTTCACTCGTCTGCCTGCAGATGTATTTTTGCCTCAGTAAAGGGGGTTTAAAATAAATTAGCAGTCCTCAAACTGGATGGAAAACCATTCCTCTGTTGTCTCTGGTTCATTTAGTAACCTTTACCATCTGTGAAACAAAACAAGAAGAAGATGCACAGCAAACTGTGGCGTGCTGCTCAAACTGTCACTATTGATTTGACTTCCCTCCCCAATGCAAATAACCTTACTGCCCAATATTAGTCAGTGTCCTTTGCCAAATTGATAATCTGTAATAAGTGTTTAGGTTGAAAGTGTTTTAGGAGAAATGGAACAATCAATGTTATGACTGAAGTGAAGGTCAAACTGAAAACTGTGATGGTCTTCCAGGTTACAGTATCATTCCAAGGTAAGATATTGGTTTCTGGTTAACATGATCCCTTCTTAAAAGGACAACGTTAGTCATACACAAAATTCACTGTTCGGTTTGATATTGAAACTTTGGCATTGCAGTGAATTAGTTGTTCAGTGCAAAAAACTTGCAATTTATTGAGATTAATGACAAATATTTGATTAAAAAGAGGATGATAATCATAAAATCCAGGTCCAGGCACTTGAAGAGGTTTAAAATTTTGAAAGGCCTTTAATTCATTTGGCTACATGTATTTCAAATGATCCTCATAGAGCTTCTCATAATATTCAGTGGATCTGCACTCGACAATGAAGCCTATAGGTGGAGGAGTTGAACGCAGATCCACTGAGCCTTCAACACAAAACTCATCATCAGAAGATAAGGTGATAAATTAGCTACATGCATTATGAACAGGAAAAAAAAAAAAAAAAAGTCGCACCGGTCTATAAGTTGTATTTATTATTTTAAAATAGGGTGATTTTCGGATTTTTCATATTTGTTACTGCTAAAAATTACCCAATCAGTCCAATTCCAAAGTTAATGCCTGTAAATGATCATAAACACACACAGTTACAGGGTTTACAGCTACAGTGTTGTGATGCAGCCGTGAACTGATAAATGACTGGCCGCAGCTGTGATACTGGTGTTGTTACAATTACTACAACACAGGAATAATTTCTGCCACCGTGGTGATTTAATCTGACATGGTGACCATGGTGAAAGACTAAATAAATCATGTGGTCTGAACCTGCAGAAGTTATCCGGGAAGGTTTTCTGAAGATCAGTCACTCCTACTGTCCTGTTATCACCATTTTTAACCGTTTACATGCGTTAAGTTTTGATTTTTGCAACCAAACCGATACCAGGACTCAAACATTATATTTCCCTGACACTTTCACATCATATCTTGACCTCATCTGCATTAAAAGTCGAGTCTTGCATGGAAAACACATGTCTTCTCATAGTTCAATAATGCTTTTCCGGTGTTTTCTTGCCCCCTGGTTGCGCGAAAACACTGTGACGTTGCTCAGAAACCCATCTATAGAAAAACAGTATAAAAGAAAACTTGTAAAATTTGGGTACTTCTAAGAACAATATATAACATATGAAAGAAATGCAAAAGTAGCCACTTTGAACAGTAAATCATATTAGCTTTATATGATGCACAATACATGAAGCAAACAAATCTTTTATAAGTTTTTTTCTATTTTTCCATACGGGATGGAGCCGTGGCTCAGATGGAAAAGTAATTATGTCCTTGGACAAAACACTAAACCCCACTAAATCCCTTAATGTCCACATTGGTGTGATTGTAGAAAGGAGTTTTATGAATGGGTGGCATACATGTATAAAACCATGTTCTGTATCTTTAGAACCTATGTAAGGTGCCATGCAAAGCTATGATGTGATAGCAGCTCTGTCTGTGATATTATCACAGTGGGTGTCAGAGGAAAGGAATGTAGGTGGAGGTATGGCTGGGTTAAATTGCAATAAAAATGAAATGATAAAAAATTGTTGTTATTTGGGCCTCCTGCTATAACAATTTGACAAAGGGAGCAGCATGTCTTTGACAATGCAGGCGGTGCTGGGTATTCCTCTCAGTAGCAGTTTCTGATAGTTTGCAGTTACAACAATAGGTCCAGCCTGCAGTGTGCTCATCCCATTTTCTGGTTTTGTGTTTGGTCCACATGAATAATAAAGCTCTTGGCAAAGCTGACTGGGGTTACATTTGTGGCCGCGAGCAGGAGGTAGTGGGTTAGCAAGCGATGAGCGACAGCAGCTATTGATCAGACAGACAGGAGACGCTACCGACAAGGCAGAGCCTCAGTTCATCCTCCTTTCATACTACTCTGTCTTTGAAATATTGTTTTCAGGTCTTTAATCTCTCCTAATTTTCTCTTTCACACACATTTTTGTGTATCTTACGCCTCCACTTATTCCCTGCTCCCTTTACTGCTTCTCATCTCTCTTCATTTCTCTCTGCTGTTCTTCCAATCTTTCTGTTTTTCTTTCACATTTCAAGCCCCATATTTATTTTACCACCTTGATTGAATCACAGATGATTCTAAACCACACCTATCTCGTATGCCGTTGCTCACTAACATCTGTTCAGACTATATTTAAACCACAGCTTATAACATCTGTGCCACCAGGGGGAAGACGACAAGGTAAAAGTAGGCCATATTTGGGCCTGGAGCACTTACTCACATGAAACAAGAAAGAAACTGTTTCTGTTTATCATCCTGTCTCTGCAACAAATGACAAGGAAAAAAAATGTAGTTGAAGTTGTGAGATAAAGAGTGTAAAAAGAAACATTAAGCCTCTTTAACTTGGTCTGTTGAGTTTTATTGTGACTTTGGATGTTCTGCCATTTATAGACCAGCTACATGCAGACATGTTTTTAGTGCCCATCATTGGTTATGAACATGTAGAAAGCTCTTCATGCTTATCATGCAGAGTTTCTTTCATTTAAGGTCCTTGTGTACCACCTTGCCACTCTTTACTTCCTTTATGGGACTTGCAAGGCAAAGGGAATTTGTCTTTGTTTCACATTTTATACATTAGGCTACTCAACATGATGTACATAATCAAAAGAAATGTAATTTAAACGTGTGCAGTGTAGTAAATTAAATTATAACTTTGTACATTTTTATTTATTGTTAGTTTATTGTTATTTGAAATTCTATTGTGAATTTAGCCTTTTCTTTAATTGGAGGGTATGAATAATTTTGAGGATGACTGGATGTGTGTGTGTAATAATGTATAATAATATATAAGACTAATAAAGCACTACCAAAATTTAATGGGTTCGTCCTTGGGCTGAGGCTGGTGAAAATTTCAGGTCAATCCATCCAGCACTTTCTCTGTAAAGTTGCTGACAGACAGACAAACTACCGAAAACATTACCTCCTTGGTGGAGGTAACTATATATAATATTCTACATAAACAGTATCTATCAAAAATCACTTAAACAGTGTGAACAGGTTAAAAGCAGTTGCGACTGTTTTAACACACAATTTAAAAGAATCGAGGTTTGAATTAGCCTTCGGGTTCTCCGATAGTTTTTCCCGGATGTTAGGAGTAAAACTAAATGCATATTCTTCTCCTCGTTTAGTTGAAACTCTCAGGGTGGAAAGAAAACTTAACCCAGATGATCTTAGAAGTCTTGGTGGCTCATACATGTACATCATCAGCAGATCAGATATGTGTTTTGGCCCAGAACCATTCAGTGCCTTGTACATCAGCAGCACTTTAAAAAATAATTCTTTGGCTCACAGGAAGCCAGTGTAAAGATCTGAGCACTGGAGTAATGTGTTCCTTCTTTCGTCTTTGTGAGGGAACAATCAAGAGAGGCATATAAAAACTCCCCTTCCAGTACAGTCAAGCACACTGAAAACGAATACAGACATTTTGCTTTATCACACTGAACCATCATTCCCCTTATTCTAGATATTTTTTTCTGATTTAGTTATTGCTTTAATGTGCCTATGATTTAGCTCAGAGCCAAACTTATACCAAGATGACTGGGAAACATATTTAGAATTAGCTTGTAATTTCAACTCTCAGGGCATATTTCTTGAAATTGTCAAGAGTTCTGTCTCTGATTAGTATGCAGCTCCACCTCTATTCCCCTCATGTCACAATAAAACTATTAAATTACAACATTTTGTGGGTAAAATTCCCTCAGGCTGGTCCCTCAGAACTGCTTTTAAGCTACAGTGCTCCTCTTCCCAGTGTGTCTCGGTGCATTGATGCTAATGAGATGGTAATCTGAGTGAGGGTCAGCTGTGCTAAATGCCACTCACAGACATCAATCACATCCCTTGAGTCATTGGCAGGCACGGTGCCACATTTTCAAAACTATTTCTTTCCTAATTAAATTCCCTTAACCGTCTCAAAGTTCATCAAATGAGAGAGTTACGCCGGCACTGTTCATAAATTTAGAATTCACTCTGTTTTTCTCTGGATTCTGAGAGCGAGTAAGTAATGACTGCTCAAGAGAAGCTGCTGTTTTGTTACAAATGGACCAAACAAGCTGCAGCAGGGCCTGTAGTCATGGTGGAAGCTCTTTATCCATGATGATAAACTTTCCCTGCCATGAAGAACCAGTACCCAAGGATACCAGAGGACGTATCCAACACTGGTGTCACCCAAGATTGATCCCTTCTCCTGGTGGGGCAGACTCTGGTAATTACACTGCAGAGTGCCAACACTGCATCCATTCCCAGCAAACAACCAGGAACAATGCAGCTGGCAGTTCAATTAGAGGAAGCCCTCTATTAGCTACAAGTTTGGGCTTTTAATTAACAGTCGCAGAGGAATACCACAATGCTGCACTGTTGTAATGTTGCAGTTTTTAAATTAGAATCGGTGAACAGGGGAAATATGTGGTATCTTTGACAGACCATGATTAAACACAGAGAGCTGAATGAAGCAGACTGAAGAGATTGTTTAAGAAACAACAGCAGCGGTCACGTTTCCATGCTCGGAGTGGGTCATGTTTGTGTCCTGCAAAGATCGTCTGCGGACCTGGTATACGTGTAGGTCTCTAATGTCAGGGCTCAGACGCATAAATACAGTGTCATAAAATCTGGTTTTAAAGTTTGGTGCAATACTTGAACCCTAAGTATAGCAGCAAACTGCCCCCACGTTCACCATCTATTTATTCATTTATTGATTTTAACATGTAACAGAGGTCTGTTCTGATATATTGAAAGCATTTTATTTGCAGACATTCACATTTCTCTGGGTTTTAAAATTCTTAAAGGTACAGTGTGCAAGAATTACTGACATCTAGTGGTAAAGATGGAAATGACGGATACCAACAACAGCTGTCAATGGACAGTGGCCACAACTGGCCCAAATGTAAACATGTCTCCATCTGTGCGTGCACTGATGACTGTAGTACAAGGAACTATTTCAAAATTGTCTACATTAGTACCTTTTTGTTCCCCCTCTTCTTCTTCTCTCATGTACCTTTTAAATGATCTGGCACCTATCGAAAAAGTCTTTTTTTTCCTCGCTGGAGGATAAAAAATCTAATAGTTATCTTTGTAGAGATATGATACCAATAGAAACAGTGAAAGTTAATGAAAGTTTAAATGTTTTGTCATTGACCTCAAATGTGCACCAAACTCTCAAAGAAAATGCAGGTCTGCTGAAACTCAGCAGTTTTTTAGTCAAGGTTGATTTTTCTTTTTTGTTTTTTGTTTAATGCCTGTTTATTTTTATTAGCTTGTTCAGGCCAAAGGGGCTTTTGTTTATCCAATCTTTTTTCAAGTTTCCAAGTTCCATTCATCAAGTTGTATTTTTAAAGTAGCATCAGTCTTAATAATTAAAATGAATTTTTGATTCAAATTTAAAATCTTAACCCGTTAAATGTCTGTTAGATCATATAATGATACTGCAAACCATTCAACTACTATTTTTTCATGAAAATATAGTGTTTAGCAGTTGCCCTTTTATCAAAAAAAACTTATTTTATTTCTTGCATTTTATCTTATACTTAGCTGTTTCTATGTTCAATTAATTTATTTGATATCTTTTTAAAGTTTGTTTTTAATGTACTTTTTCATGACTAAAGAACCTGGAATTGTCTTTTACATATGTACAGATGGGCTAAACTTTTTTTGTCTTTATATGCTGGACCCATGACTCCAAAGCCGTTTTCAGACTTGCATTGTGAAACATGAGCGGTAAAGTTCATCCGCTCTTTAAACAGACTCGTCTTTTCAAATATGCTTCTTCGTTGCGGACTTATCGCAACGAGTTAGACTTTCAGACTTATCGCCTTAGAGTGAGGCTTTCAGACATCAGGAAATGTTGCGGAAAAGTCAGCACAGCCCGCTCTTCTTTTATCTTTGTCCGGAACATTTTCTTGTGGGTTCAGCCAAAACGGCGTGCCGCAACATTTCCGCTCTTACGACATGGGGTCCAGCCGGTACATGTCCGCTACATTTCCGAGGTAAAAGAGCGGAACGCATGTCTGAATGCAGCGTTATAAAGGACAGAGTCCGCAATATTTCCGCTTTCCAGTCTTAAAGGGGCTCAAGTTAGATTTCCTTTCGCCTTTGTTTGCTTGCATTGGGCTGAGATTCTGCTCCACCACGATGACACCCAGTGGTTTTCTCAGGCCACATTTAGAATTAAAGCTGAGTTTAGAGTTAGGGTTTAGTTAAAGTTCAGCGTTAGCCCATATTCAAAGTAAACCTTAATTAAACAGTCAGAAAAATTTGCCTTGGTATTAAGAGTCCTTAACTAAAAATGTGCAAAGTAATTGGGATTTGAAACTTAAATGAACTGAATTGAATCAAAATTTAGGTTTGTATATGAAAAAAGTATTAAGAAAAATCTAATAAGAATCTCTGTGTAATACTGCTTCCAGCCATCCTTAAGTAATCAAATATCTTTTTTTACTTACAATTTACTGACATAATTTTCAAGCCTTCCCGACTCTTTTTTTCATACTTTTGGTCTTAAACTGTAATTACAGCATTTTGGTGAACATCTTCTCTGCATTGCCCCTCAAAATACTGACTGGCTTTTGGTGGGGATTAAAGTTCAGTGCACAAGATGTGCCAACTGACAGTGTCCACGGATTTGGCAGAGATGTGTATTACAAGATGTCCTTTGTCAGAGCGGCAAACACTGAGCTATGATTTGAACCATGACTGTGTTTGTAGAGAGCAGCTTGTGAAAGCTTGATAAATCCTATAAGTATCCGATCACATCTAAATCCAGAGCAATCTATTGCTAGTGCCATGAAGGATCAAAACAAAAACATATGTAAGCATCCTACATCCTCGAAACGGCAAACAGCATGTGGAAATATGCTGTGTATGGTTTCGATTTTAAATTATGAGGAGGGAGGGATGCATTTGAATGTTTTTTATTCTTTCCCGGCCATCTGAATGGACAGTGGAGGGAGATTAAATAGCAGGCTTAGGTTTGAGTTCTGAGATGGTGACACAGTTGGGTGCTTCTTGCAACACTGTCCTGCTATTTTGTTGCTGAAATATCCCACAGCAAAACACATGCAAGTGACTGCTTCAGTCAAGAGAGCTGAGAGTTGTTGCAAAGACATCAAGGCCTCAGATCCTTTTCTCCATTTTTTAAGGGAATTTCAAATAAGAGAATTGGTTTTTCAAAGTTGCAAGGGAGGAAAAAAAAAAAAAGGAATTCACATCAGACTTTGTACGTGGACTCCAGTGCAAAGAACAAACATTCACAGAGGAATCTGCAAGCAGATGCTATTTTTCATGTTACACTTTGGACACTGCCAAACTCTCAAGAGGAATAGAGAAAGAGAGATAAAAGGCAAGGCAGGATCCTGAAACTTTGCCAGAAAACAGAGTCCATTAAGCAGAACTCAGCAAGTATCATCCTATGATATTTTCACTAGTTGTGCAGGTTACCAAGGCTTCCTTGTTTCTGTACACAGTCACACTAAAATCTGTTTTCCCTGTGTAAGGTCAGAAACTTTGTATCATGCGCCCTTTAAAGCGCGCACACTTAGTGTCCATTAATCTTAACCTATAACTCTGCAATGTCACACGTTATGCAACTGCTGCCTTGTCACAAATGCAAGACTGAGAGAGGACTGCTATCCTTCACACTGGCTGTGACTTTGCCCGTGATTGATTGCATGTCTTTTTCTTGACAGACAATATTCGGCAGGACGAGGCAAGGCGGGAATGGTAACCAACCCCCTGCATGGATTTTCATGTGGGGGTAACCTTCTCAAAGTCAAGCTGAATTATTGTTTAATCGCTCCATGTGGATTCACACATTGCTGCTATAATGTTTTAATTTGCAAGCATGTATTCCATGGTGTATTACAGGATGGTTCAGCATGCATTATGTATAACTGTATATCTAGGAAAGAATACACAACCAAAGGAGACAAAATCAAGATATTTCACAGAAATGTTTTGAAGCAGCAATTAGGAGACACAGGATTTTTATTTTCAGAACAAGTGGCCCATGAGATGAAGACAAGAACAGCTGGTGAGAAATCTTTGTCAGGAAACAATACCTCTGAAGGTGTCAGAGTTTGAGTAGCATGTGCATTAAGTTGTAACAGTTCTCAACATATTTAATAACCCTTCAATCAAACTAGCATTTGTTGAAACATATCAACACCTAAAAAGTGTACACCCACATTTAACTAACCTTTTACCATTTGCATTTTTTTAAATTCCTTGGGGCAGTTATGATAAGACTTGTTTTTAAACAATCTTTTTATTGGGCACAAAAGATTGAAAACAAATAATGGGATAAAATATACCCTGAACAAGAAGAGGTAGAGACATACATGGCTCATTCCAGTTTGAAATGAGATATGGGGAATTGGATTGAATTTTCTCTGAATGGTTAAGCAGGACATTAAAGGGTTAAAATGAACTCCTACAGTATTTTGCTTAGCTTCGTCTGAATAGTAGCAGGATGTTATTGTTATTTTGTGGAATCCACATACAGTAAGACGTTGCAGCAACATGAAGAAGTATTGTGTGGGCTGCGTTTGACTTTCATTAATTCATTCAAATCAGTTTTTTTTCTTTTAATCCTGTAATCACAGGGTTTTATTATGCACTTGCTCTTAAACTGGCAACACAAATTTTGGTCAGGGTGTAGACTTACACGGAACAGCCATAACATTAAAACCGCTGCAAGTGCGGTGATGAGAATAACACTGCCCATGTTGTAACAATCCAATGTTCTGTTGAAAAATCTTATAAACTTACTGTAAATCCACGAATACATAACTTTGACACTTGTCCCCAGCTAAATACTTGCAGACCAGTCAGATTACCTAACTGTTGCATCCTGCAAAAACTGTTCAAGCTGTGAGAGTCTGGGACAATCACATGGTTTTCAAGCGCCCCAGATGCCAGTCTGATGGGACCAGGTCTGTATGTCTCATAAAGATCCCAGACAGAAAACCTACTGAGCCCAAAGGTCCCCATACCAATCACTCTTAAGAGTCCATCTGCCCCCCCCCCCCCCTTCATTTTTATATAATGTCTCGCGGGGTTGGGCTCTTCTTTTTGGTTTTTTTTGGTTTCATGGTTTGCCCCGTTTGAGAAGATCATGGACATTCATTTCATGAATATTGCTGCTGTCTTACCACTGATGTTAGTGTGTTTGTCTCGAGGAGGAACACAGAGCAGAGGAGGAATGGCACGCTGTCACGGCAGAGAAAACACTGGAGTTTATTCCCAACAACCAAAACATGAGTATTTTACATATCCATGATGCCAACCAGCTGACACACCACATCCCCATGAAACCGCTGTAGCACATCATACAAGGCTGTGGGTGGCATTATGATGATTAAGTAACACTCCAAACCTAGAACAAGAACGAGACCAACGTGCATTATTAGCAATCTGTTAGCATTACAGTAGGTGGTATCGTAATGTGATGTGGTGTGTCAGCTGGTGTCAAAGCAAATAGCGTTATATTTCACAATATTTCTCACAATTTATAGTCATTAAGGCCTAGTCCACACGGAGCTGAAGCTGGTTTAGGCCTTAATGACTATAAATTGTGAGAAATATTGTGAAATATAACGCTATTCGCTTTGATTAGGGTAATATTTTGACCAGAAAATAAAACCGTTTAGTTAGACACACAAACTAATCCACATTCATAGTGTCCTACAGCCTTTAGTTTAATCTGCTGGACCTGTGTAGGCTATAAATCTGTACAGTCCTTAAACAATACCAAAAGGCAAATACACTGCTCACAAAAAGTTAGGGATTTTCAACTTTGAGTTACAGTACAATTTCAAGAAAATGTAAAGTTCGTACCTCACTGATATTATGATGAATGTTGGACTTCTAACTGTAATTATGATGTGGTAAGTCCTCCATCTCAAACAATTTGTTGAAGGAAAATCCAACAACAATGGTGGGTATCCCAAAACACAGAAATATCAATGTCCTAATAACTTGTCGTGTTCAGCGTCATCTTAGTCTGATGATGTCTAAATGTGAACAGGATGAGAAGTAAGGCTGTTTCAAAACAAAGTGTCATTGAACCATGGGAACGACAGCAGCTCGGCCACGTAAACTGACGATGGGTCAGTGGATGCTGACCCACATAGTGCCAAGAGGTGGACAACTTTCTGCAGAGTCAATCACTACAGACTTCCAAACTTCATGTGGCCTTCAGATCAGCTCAAGAACAGTGCGCAGAGAACTTCATGGAATGGGTTTCCATGGCAATCAGCTGCATCCAAGGCATACATCACCAAGTGCAATGCAAAGCGTTGGATGCAGTGGTGTAAAGCGGCTGCCACTGGACTCTAGAGCAGTGGAGCTCTCTCTGGAGTGACCAATCATGCTTCTCCATCTGGCAATCTGATGGATGAGTCTGGGTTTGGCGGTTGCCAGGACAACGGTACTTGCCTGACTGCATTGTGCCAAGTGTTAAGTTTGGTGGAGGGGGTATTATGGTGTGGGGGTGTTTTTCAGGAGCTGGACTTGGCCCCTTAGTTCCAGTGAAAGGAACTCTGAATGCTTCAGCATACCAAGGCATTTTGGACAATTCCATGCTCCCAGCTTTGTGGGAACAGTTTGGAGCTGGCCCCTTCCTCTTCCAACATGACTGTGTGCCAGTGCACAAAGAAAGTTCATAAAGACATGGAGGCCTGGAGCCTGGAGGAACTTTACTGGCCTGCGCGGAGTTCTGACCTCAACCCGATAGAACACCTTTGGGATGAATTGGAGTGAAGAGTGAGAGCCAGGCCTTCTTGTCTGACATCAGTGTGTGACCTTACAAATGCGCTTCTGGAAGAATGGTCAAAAATTCCCATAAACACACTCCTAAACATTATGGACCATCCCAGCAGAGTCACCGCTGTTCTAGCTGCAAAGGGTGGACCAACATCATATTAAACCCGATTAGGAATGGGATTTGTGAGTCAAGGCAGGCGAGCGAATACTTTTGGCAATTTAGTGTATTTTAGGTTCATTCTGATGTCATATAAAAATCAACTATCCTTAACTTTTTGTGAGAAGTGTATTTGACAAAATAGAAAAGTAACAACCTTTTCAAAAGTTTAAAGTATGCCTTTGTCAACTTTGATAAGTTATAACAAGATTTGCATTTTATATTCCAGTGTGGCTTGTCAGTTATTAAAATCAGTTGCTGGAGATGAATGATAGTTTACATTAATGCACAGATGTAAAAATAATATGTCAGAAAAACTTTGAGATCTCCGGTTAACATACCTATGGCTTACGAATTACCTTAGTTGACTGTCCAACGTTGTAAGTCCAGACATTCATGTTGTTTTCCATTTCGGCAGATACAAGCTAGCAATGGCGGTGCTGCAATATGGTGCAACCCACAAAATGCCCGTCGGCTACTAGTCTAGTAGTAGGCTAGTCACTAAAAAGCAAAGCATGGAGGTCCTAAAATCAGCACAAGAACAGATGCTGAACACTAGTGCAATAAAAGTCAGGGTCCACTAAAGACTGTGCAGGCTGTGGAGGCCACATGGAACACCGCACCCATAATCCAATGGCTGGAAGAGTGGACAGGAACATCTGTACCAAATAGGCCTTAGAAAAATTCACCATCTCCAAAGATATCCCAAGGGCTCTCAAGATCCAGACTGACAAACTAGTGATGACATTGAGATGCTCGCCAAACTGCAGAAGATGGGGGTTATGAAAGATGAGGCAATCCCAAGTGACAGCAGAATCAAAAAGAAGTAGCATGAGAGGCTTGAAAAAATAGCAAAGGCTGAAGAGAATCAACAACTGGAGGAATGACAGAAGCGAGGGCAGAATTCCACCGTCTACGGGTGAGAGAATCTGCCGGAGGGTACTCAGAAGTTTAGGAAGATGATTGGTCTTAAAAGCTATATGCCAAAAACAAGACAGGAGCAGAAATAAAATAGGGCTGAGAAATAAAGTAATGCCCCCTCCCCCTACACTTAAAATGAATTACATTTGTATGATTTGCTGCTTGACTGCAAACCGCCAAACATTATTAAAGCAAGAACAAGAAAAACTGCAGACACTGTAATGTAACACGAGCAGCATTAAAGGAAATCAGAGTGAGAAAAAACAGCAAGACAATACATTTCCTAAATCAAAATGCAATAAGTAAAAATGCTACCATTGCTTGTCCGTTAAGGATCTGATAATTTCTTTGTTAATAAGCACAATAAGTACCCACACACAATAACCTCAGACCAGCTCAAAGTTAATTAATAGGTCACAGAGCTATTGTTTTCTGACCTCTTTATACAAATTACCTTTAAATAAATAAATTTTCAAACAGAAAAAGAACTGGAGCAGGACCAAGTGAGCCTGACTTAACTCAGCCAAAGAGCTGCCTATCCACCATAATATTCATGACCTGATTTCTATCAAGTGTAGAAGGAAAGACCTCCTTCTTTTCATCTCTGACTGAAATACCCCACTTATTATCAACGCATCAACTCTGACCAGGGCCACAGCCATCTGTGCTGCTTTATATCTTAATCCAGGGTCCAAAGTTGGTCCTTGAGGGCCCTGTCCTGCATGTTCTCTTTCCCCCACTGCTCCAACACATCTGACACAATAGAATGAATTTAACAGCCTATGAAGTTCTGCACAATGATTCATTAATTTAAGAGAAAAAAAAAAAAAAGTCAGGTGTGTTGGAACAGGGAGGCATGAAAAATCTGCACGATTGGGGCCCTCAAGGACCCGAGCTGAACACCCCCTGTCTTAATCCATCGAGATTTATCTACTGTATATTTCTATTCAACTTTTATGTGGATGCTTTAATGCTGAAATAATTAGTGTATAAGGATTTAGCTACAAAAAGATGGAGAAAATTAATATATAAATCTTATCATTAAATATTGCCATGTATTAGGACAAGTTCACCAACATTGCCTTAATCCAGAGACCACCACTCCTGGTCGTCAAGGGCCGGTTTCCTGCAGGTATTTCATGTCTCACTGCTGCAACACACCTGATTCAAATCAATGACTAATTAGCAGAGTTGTGCAGAGCTTGTATGAGTCTGACTCTGGTGTGCTGCAGCAGGAAGGCTTGGAAAACCTTCAGGATACTGGCCCTCAAGGACCAGGATTTGTGATCATTGCCTTAATCTTTTAACGCCTGAACCATGAATGAATAAATGGACAGAAAATTAAATTTTGACTTATTAATACGATTTAAACTAGATAGTCAACTAGATAGTTTACATTTATGTTTGCAGTGGATTACTGTGTGATGTCAGAATTATTGTAGTGCCAACCTCGTACACCAGGGGTCGGAAAACACATATTAGGTTGTATGAAACAGTGTTTTAAATAGAGATGCACGCTTCAATTTTTTTCTGATCCAATCCGATACCTGGGTTGAGCATATTGGCCGTTTCCGATTCCAATACTGCTGTTGAATGAATAAACCGTATATCTTACCATGTGAATGAAGGCATCAGGCTTGACATACACATTCAGATTTGTTAAAGGTGCCATGACATCAAATTTAACTTTTCTGGGGTTTTGGGTGTATAATATGATCTGTTATGCACTGATGAGGCCATGAGAATGTCCAGAGTGAGAATCAAAGTTCTTGTTTATGGTCTGTCAGCTTTGTCTCTCTGCTCAGAAACAGTTGAATCAGACAGCAGGCTATCATTCTACGTAGTTCAAGTAAACAGCGCCCCCCCCCCAGCTGCCTGTATGGAGAAAGTAAGAAGTAGAAGTAACTTCTGTGCAGTCAGGTCTGGGTTTTCAAACAAATGGATTTAAAAGAAAACTTCTGCAGCAACACTGAGGGAGGGGGCCACAATCTTGTCATTACCTGTAAGTTTATTTATTTTCTAAATGCTGTCTTGTTTGATAAACGTAGCTCACTGTCTGAAGTGCCCATGTTGCTAGCAGTTAGCCTTTAGCAAACTCCGACCGCAGCTTGACCTAGATTCTCCAAATAAGGTCATAGCCAAATAAGGTGTAGCCATTCAAAAGGAAGTCAACGTGGTCTCCGGGTAAAGCTCCATATCATCACCGGACCCAACTGTATTACTGAGGAAGTGAGGTCTGGCGTTTCAAAACAATACTCCGCAGTAAAAATGCAGTTTTTTTTCTTTGGAGTATTTACATATGCAGTAATGCCAACAACATAAACTAGTTTTTACTGCTATGTCATCACTCCTTTAAGAAAAGGTAACAAATTAACACATATAAATTTACTTAATATTTCTTATTAAGAAATAAAGTGTACATGAGCAGCAAAAAGAAATAATACGATCTGTTGTCCGTGCATCTTTAGTTCTAAGCAAAGTTTTTACCATATTGTGATGCAATATGGTAAAATATGCGTAACGGATACATGCACGTATCATATCCATGCATGTATCCGTTATGCATTGAAGACCAAGAATGCAACTTTTCTCAGTGACGCGCTCCCTATCGATGGCTAAACTAGCATTCATCCTGCATCGTACTGTGAGCTCACACTATCCCGTAAAAGACAGTCTTTTCTTGACTCTTGTTTTGTCCCTTCCTATATTTTCCTCTCTTCCTCCGGTAATGTTTCCTTGTGTCTCTTTGTGAGTGATTAAAGTGGCAAATGGTAGAAATACTAATAAAAGTGCTTTTTTTTTTTTTTTTTAGCTCCGTCAAATACAGTTGAACACTTTCAGTACAAGGAAAAAAAACAAAACAAAAGTAGAGAACAAAGACAGCACAGAAAACAGTGATCCAATAGAAACCAAGAAAAATACATAGAAAAAGAACTCTAACAGTATTGTACAGTTACTGAACTAGTTTTCGCTTCACAGCAAGCTTAAAATAAACAAGTTTGCAGCCAAATAACATATTTTACTTTTACATTCCTTTTATAAATGACTATTTGAAGATCTGAAAACCCATGAAGCTCTGCAGTCACTGAGCCATTGGTATCGATCAACAACTGTATAAGCTTTTCTAAGCAATATATTTTGGTCAATTTGTGCTAAAGAGCAGTAAAATTGTACTTCTATTCCACAGATGAAGGCACTTTAATGTAGCTCAAGGCACTACTATTACTGCCAGAGAAAAAGGCTGAACATTTAGACATCCACAACACTCTTGTTATGTTTCTCTATGAAATCTTCCTCCATCAGCTCTTCCTCTGCAGTAGGGGGCAGATGAGCCGAAGCTGTCAGCACTCCTCCCAACACAACAACTCTTTCCCTGATAGCTCGTGCTTTCCTGAGAGACTACAAAAAGAGCGGTGGGTGGGAAGCTTTGGCACGCTGCTTTCCTGCTTTCTCTCTCCTCCCTGCCCATGCTCCTCTCTCCTCTTGCGTTCTCATCCTCTTCTCTTCCCACATTAACTCCCCTGGGCACCCGCTCTGCTGGGGGGACATCCCTATACGTTCCCACACTTCCCCTGCAGCAGTTAATTGCAGCGAGAAGATGTATGATGTGCAGAGACGCCAGTGGGACGCTGATCACACTAACAAGCAGGGAGTGAGTTGAGATGGTGGAAACAAGCGGGGGGCATCCTCGTCTGAATGCAGACCCCTTTTAATGCCTTTTTAAAACCCCCTCCCCCCAAAGATTAAATCAAATAAAACAGGTATTTTTGTGCATTCCTTTTAAGAGAGCTACTGTAAAACAGAAATGGTTGATTACAGCTCCAAAAGTTGCTACAATAAAGATGCCTGCTTAAAAATGCATCACTTCTATAAGAGTGTTCCTCTGCAACCTCCTTTTTTCTACGTCACTTATCCACACATATCTCCCCATCTCCCCATCTACTCAGCTTTCTCTCTCACGTGTTTCTCTCTCATGCTTGCTGCTGGAGAAAAGGCTGAATGCTGTGGATATTAGCTCTGTTTCTGCTGCCAGACTCCTGATCCCGGCCCTATTGCACTCCCCCAGGAGGGTGTACCGTGAGTCTGGAAGGGAGGCTGGGTTCATTGAACTGTCTGGAAGACCTTTGGCGTGTCCTGTTGTCGTCAGTGCAGACCTTTGTGCAGAGGGTTATCTGCTTGCTACTGGAAACACCCACCTACATGCTGGGACACCTGCCACCACTCTGTACCACCTCCCAGTGAAAATTATACAGAGATGTGGTAAAAGCTCCACAGTAATAACCCACCTGTGGTGAAAGAGGGGGCTATCCATTCCTTTTCTGGATCATGACATAAATATCTATGATGGTTTAACCCCTTAATCCTTGTTGCCACAGCAGATTCCATCAGTGTCTGTATGGTAATACCTGTGTGACACTTGAAACAACATACACTGGTTTTACCATCTGTATAAAGGGTTATTGTAATGCTCTTCTTTCTGATCTTCTAAAAAGACTATAAATTCAATACAGCTGCTACAAAGAGCAGAAAGAGAGCTGCAGTACGGCTGGGAGATAACCAACAGTGATAACCGACATTATTTTGCTCATGCACACTAAAAAAAGTTCAGGAATCTTGTGCACAGAGCTTGTTTAAGGCCGCAAGCCAGACTGCGGGACATGCTCATATTGTCCCACCAGGGGGCGTACTGGCTGGTGCAACAGTACAATGTGTATTGTTGTATCCCTAATATATATATATATATATATATATATATATATATATATATATATATATATATATATATATATATATATACACATACTGTGTATATATCTACACTCACCGGTCACTTTATTAGGTACACCTTGCTAGTAACTGGTTGGACCCCCTTTTGCCTCAAGAGCTGCTTTAATCCTTTGTGACATAGATTCAACAAGGTACTGGAAACATTCCTCAGAGATTTTGCTCCATATTGACATGACAGCATCATGCAGTTGCTGCAGATCTGTCAGCTGCACATCCATGGCGCAAATCTCCCATTCCACTACATCCTAAATGGGCTCTGTTGGATTCAGATCTGGTGACTGTGGAGGTTCATTGTAGTATAGTGAACTCATTGTAATGTTCAAGAAACCATACTGAGATAATTCGTGCTTTGTGACATGGAACGTAATCCTGTTTGAAGTGACAATCTGAGGATGGGTACACTGTGGTCATAAAGGGATGGATATGGTCAGCAACAATACTCAGGTAGGCTGTGGCATTGACACAATGCTCAATTAGTACTAAGGGCCCCAAAGTGTGCCAAGAAAATATCCCCCACACCTTTGCACCACCACCACCAGTCTGAACCATTGATACAAGGCAGGATAGATCCATGCTTTTATGTTGTTGACACCAAATTCTGAGCCTACCATCTGAATGTCGCAGCAGACATCGAGACTCAGCAGACAAGGCAGCATTTCTCCATCTTCTATTGTCCAATGTTGGTAAGTCTCTGCGAATTGTAGCCTCAGTATCCTGTTATTAGCTGACAGGAATGACACCCAGTGTGTTCTTCTGCTACCGTAACCCACCAGCCTCAAGGTTGGACGTGTTGTGTGTTCAGAGATGCTCTTCTGCATTCCTCGGTGGTAAACGGGTGGTCATTTGTTACTGTTGCCTTTCTATCAGCCGGAGCCAGTCTGGCTCTGGCATCAACAAGGCATTTGTGCCTACAGAACTGCCGCTCACTGGATATTGTCACTCTTTCGGACCATTCTCTGTAAATCCTAGAGATGGTTGTGCATGAAAATCCCTGTTGATCAGCAGTTTCTGAAATACTCAGACCAGCTCGTCTGGCACCAACAACCATGCCATGTTCAAAGTCACTTAGGGCGCATTCAGAAAGCATAGTCCGCGAGTCTCGGTCCGTTTGGGGACTTGGTTCGGTTGGGGGCAGGGATGGCCTTCCGTACCGAGATCGCGTTCACGTTACACTATTGCCAAATGAGCCAAAGGGGCCAAGAATGAGAATCTCAGGTGGTGCTGCTTTCGGATTAACCGTAGGCGAGGTCAAAACGCACGTACAAGAAGGTTCTCACAACTTCTGTTCCCTCCACAAAGCGACATTATTTTTGTACAAGGAGCTGAGATATGCTTTCATCAGATCAAATATCGCTAAAACCTTTTACTTCCTCGTAACTCCACGTCTGACCACGAGCCATCTTTATAAGTACTGCAGTCCCACACGTGTGTTTGTTATCGTAGCGTTTACCCACGTTGTCCAACGTTTGACCCACAATGCCAATGCAATTTGTAGTCCACTTCCTGTTTTTGGTTCACTTGAATCGGACCGAGACCTGCGTTTGCAGGCGGACCGACTCCGGTTGTTTGTTCCGGATCAGAGTCCATTTGCGCATTCACAACTCCCCTAAACGAAGTGGACTTTCCGGGCAAACAGATTCTTATTCGAATCAAAAAAGCTTTATGAATGCGCCCTAAATCCCCTTTCTTCCATATTCTGATGCTCAGTTTGAACTGCAGCAGATCGTCTTGACCATGTCTGCATGCCTAAATACATGGAGTTGCTGCCATGTGATTGGCTGATAAGAAATTTGCGTTAACAAGCAGTTGGACAGCTGCACCTGATAAAGTGGCTAGGCTGTTTTATATATATATATATATATATATATATATATATATATATATATATATATTATATTTAATAATTATTAATTATATATAATTATAATTTTATATATGGCTGGGCTGTTATGCATACATACATATATATATATATATATATATATATATATATATATATATATATATATATATATATAACTTATTTCCTCTCTTATGTTGAATCTGGTTTATTATTTTTGGATTTTACTAATGTATTTTTACATTAGTAAAAATGTTATTATTTGATTATACTAATGTTATTATTTGATAGTATCAAATAATAACACTTTGTATTCTTTACGTTATGAACTTCTATTAATATTTACCTGTGTCTTATATTTTTAAAAAAAGAGAAGAGAGACAGTGTTACAAACATTGAATTTCCCTCCTGGGATTAATAAAGTATTTTTCATTTCATTAATTAATTTAATTTCATTTCATTTTCTCCCACCATTGTATTTCTTTTTTTCTTTTTTTTTCTTATTTCAGTGTTCTAGTTATCTCAACACTATCAGTCAGAGATGAAACAGTGCTTCCAGAGAGCATCATTCATCATGAACATAATGTGTGTGTGTGTGTGTGTGTGTGTGACTCAGGTTTGCGGTCTGAGGGATTTGGGTGGGTAAAGATGGTTTAATGTTGTTGGCTATGCAAAGTGCTTAATGCTGCATATTTAAAACTTTATGAAACGTGTTTAAGAAATAATTTAAAAAAAAAGATTAATTATTGTTATTTATTACACCCACATAACCAAAATAATGTCACCTAAAACCTCAACAAAAACAATTTCAGGAAGACAGAAGAGAATTCAAACTACAAACATTTAAAATGTTTGTAGTTTGAAGTGAATAGGGGTTAAAGGATTAGACTTCATTTTCCAGGAGATGCTGTGCTTTAATTGCATAGTGAGGATGTAATCAAACCATGAGAAGTACTTCTGAACTTGACCCTTAAATTCATGCAGCTAAACAAATTTCAATGTGGATTTTAACCAATTATGTTTTGAATTCATTTTCTGTTCACTGCAAAGATGTGGTATGGAATTTAATTTATGTGTATAATTTGCTTCAAACAAAGACTTGAAATCTACCTTTACAAACAAAGTGCTTTTAGTTATGTTGGTTTTATTTTTCACATTCTGATGGTTTGTTCTCAATATGCACAGACTCATTTGGCCCCCCCTCCATAGCCCACCCCACAGACCTATAAACTGTCTCCTTTTTACAGGACAGTTGCAGAGGCTTTATGAAACCACCTATCGAGCCATTATGCACATGGCAGGGTAAAGTGTTCCAGTATAAGTGCATTGATCCTTCTGGTCTCATTCAGTCTGATGGAGACTTGGGCCTGATTGCATTTCAAAGTGCAGCGCATGCCTTAATGGACAGTGCTGCACACTGAGGAGTTAAACCACAGCACTGGTGGAAAAACAACGGATCGTGGTCTGATTTAGGCAAACACTTTTGGGCAATTGAGGAGCGCTTTAACAGGCTGTTAAAGGAATGTTGCTATAGTAAATCTACTGTTTCCATGGGAGATGATTACAGGCTTGGCTGCATTGTGGAGTGCATTAAGCCACACAAAGGAGAAATCTCAGCATCTCTTGATATATTAGGAACACTCTGGATTTAAGGGGTGCAGGAGCGTGAGGTGGAAAATGGTTCTGATACTCACCCGAAGTGACTGGAGGCGAGGCCTGAGTAAATCTAGATGATGTTTGTCTTTTATCAAAGTTGACTTTTTAGTGATGCTACTGGGAGGTTGCAACATCAAAATGCCTATTCTCAGGGGGAATGTGCTCAGAACTTGTCTGGCACCTCACCATTGGGAGTTATACTGCCCTTTGAAGGAGCAAGATTGATATAGTTTTTAAGAAACCCAAAGCTACAATGTAAATAGCCAAAAAGTACATACGGTGGCTGTTGTCACACTGCCTGGATGAAGAATATCTGTCTTAGTGATTGTGCCCTCTGGGTGAACCTGGCATTAGATGAAATTTATTTGGTTGCTGAGCTGAACAAACAATGAAGAAAGGGCTGCTTCTTGCTTGGGTTTCTGTCAGATTTTTACTTTTATGTCATTCAATCAATGAGTTGATTTCTTTTGGTGACAGTGAATGACATTGTTTGGATTTTGGGGTGTTATAAAATTACTAAAAGTCTAAAAAGATGCATTCAAGCTGCAGTAAGTCTGAACATCAGAGCGGGTCTTTTTTCTTCAGAGCAAAGAATCTTGCTCAAGCTGCAAGGGATGTTGAACTTTACAAAATATACTCTCCCTCACCAACATGGCCACATACAAAAAAAAAGAAAAAAAAAAACCTAAACAAAACAGAAAGGTTTGACCAGAAGGAAGGCCATCATGATAAAAGAGTTAATTAAAAGCATCTTTACCACATTCACAACAACCCTGAACATCAAAAATCTGTTAGATCTTAAATTAACAATGATGGTTTTCAGAATTTAGACATTTAAAATTGTACTGTGTAACTTTTGGCTACTATGGGTTCTAAACCTGTAACACAACTGTCACAAAATCAAACAGTCTTGATCCATGTTCTGGAATCGTCTTTGCAAACCACTTTTTACAGCTGAATTGAAGTCATCGAACCATAAAGCGCTCACGGTTACATGATCCAATGAGACATGGTTCCACTTCTGCAAAGTTACAATGCTTGTTTTTTGAGGATGGCAGCCTCCTCGGAGCATCAATATGTGTCAGTTGCTGTCAATTGACCCAAGAAATCACCCATAATTATTTACATTAATAAGACTATAATGATATATTAGAAAAACTGGCTAATATTTGGGTCAAAAGTTACATGTTATCCCTTTAAACTCAGTCTGTGTTCACATTTTAAGGCCCTGATTTACAAAGATTTAAAATAAAGAGCGCTAATTTGTTTGCAACGCTAATACAGTAAATAGCATACAATGTCTCTCCAGTGTTTGCGGATGATCAGATTACAAATGCAATTGGTAATGGGCGAAAACATCAGTATTTAAATGAGCATTTAGCGTGTGCTATTGCTTTGCCATGGAAAGTTCAGAAGAGCTTGTGGTAAATGCAAAATTAAATTCAACCTGATAGAGAGATATTAGTTAGCTCTCTTTGGCACAATGCCAGGTGCTGGACCTGCATAATTGCCCTCCCATGCAAAACTCAGTAAAAAATATTATCTATAGTTTGTGCTACATTTGCTCTGGTTATTTTCAGTTTTGTGTGGGGTGGTGGGGAAACTTCATGTCGGTCAGCAACCTCAGAGCAGCAGCTGCTGCCGTGGTGTGCAGGGGAGGAACCAGGTCTGGAGAGGAGGAGCGCACAGGAACTTATGGAAATTAAAAAATGTGGCATTGGCAAAATATAAAATAAAATAAAAAGACATGATTAATGTCAGCTTTAACTACCACGATGCTGCAGCTGCAGATGTTCTGATTCATCTGTCTAGAATAACTCATGTTAAATAGTGATGTTGACTCTTTTTTCAATTAGATAATTAAAACTGGATGAGTTGCCCTCACACCAGGGGCGCTGATTTACATTTCTACCGGTGGGTGCTCTGAGTGAATGCCATACCCAACGACAAGATATATTCAGCTAAATTAATATCCCATTATTAGTGGAATTTGTGGCTTATTATTTTGTGAAATGAATTAATGAACTCACCACAAAATTAACAAATACAACATCCATTTAAAAAATAATTTTGAAGAAATTAAAATTGGTAATAAATTAGTCAACAGCGGGATCCTTCACAAATGTGACACCAAGCAATAAATGTGCTTGCAGGTGAAACAGAAAGCAAAATTCGTAGCCAGTGCAACACAATCTTAGCTAACAACAACTTAATCAGCAACCTAATAGTAGCCTATAGTTTTTTTCACCCACCAGTCTTGTTCGTTCTTTGGAATGTACAACTGCTTTTAGCTGCAGTTTGATGAACCCATGGCGATTATATCCAGGACCGTGCTATATTAAAAGTTCGTAGGCTACTATTTTCTCATTAAACGAGGCTGATTTTGAGACTGTAGGCTGCTTAGTCGTATGATTCAATGAAGAACCGAGGCCACCAAAAACACGTTATCCTCATTTATCAAGTTTAAAGCAACCTTTACCGATCTTGCATTTCAGAAAGCACAGCAAGATTATTTGAAAATAAACAGTCCCGCCTCACTCCTAAGACACACCCCTTCATTCCCTCCACCTCCCAATGCAGAATCAAAGGTCTGACAGGCAGGTCTGTTGGACAATCCTAGAGGTGCACCCCACTTCAAGGATTGGTTGGAGTTTTCATTGAATATTTAGAGATTGGAATAATATTTTATTTTGATTAATGGTGGGTCTGTCTTGCATTTTAGAGTTCCATTACCTCATTCACAGCATTTTACCCTGTTAGAAAAATAGTGAAAGAATGCAACATCGGTAAGGGTTGCTTTAAGATATAATTAAAGCCTTCTGGTCGATTCACATAAGGTCTGTGTGTGCAACGTTCTGGCTGCGCTGTGTTTTCAGCCTGACATACCGGTCTCCATGTTGCATTCACGTGGAAATGCGATGTCTGACAGAAGAGAGTTCTACTGCCGCTGGCTTCTAGAAGTGGTAATTCAGCTTAAGTTAGGGAAATTTTTGACGTTTTCCATGTGAAAAGATTTTATTCTGATCATTTTGAAGGGATGACGTTAATAATATAGCTGAGGAAGTCCACCATGACTGAAACACTGCAGTGGATGCTTGATGAGACCGACTTTGCCGTCAATCCCACGTGGGTGCCCGGTGTTTTCCATGGGTGCTCGGGCCCTGAAGCACCCACGGAATCGGCGCCTATGCCTCACATCTCATGAGATATGATTTTGACCCAATGTTGCATGTCTGCAGCACTCTTCCAGCCATTTGTGCATAAAGCAGCCAGTTAATACCTGCTATTCAGACATACTAAAATGCACACAATTTTTTTGCACCCCTTTCCATTGCACGGTTGATAAAACACATTGCGTGTGCAAAGCTGAGTTGTTTGCATTGTCTCCACCCAATATTTTGTGCATTCTGGCAGAAACACCCATATTATTCATCTACAACACGCAGAATGGATAACAGGGCTATTTTGCCCATTAACAGGTGCAAACCTCCTTTTGCCCTGTTTGTAAGTCAGCTCTGGTGGATTATTGTGTGTGTAATGAAGATAGCACTAGTTTTAGTACGTGCAAACCTTTCGTAAATCAGGGACTAAGTACTTTCAACATGTTGACAATGTAAACTCCTTTTTACAGATGGTATATTTCCTTAAGGTGTGTTTCTTCCGCTTAAGTGACTTTTAGATGACAATCAGGTGAACTTAATCTGCACATCAGGGAATTGTTAAAGTAAATTAATTTGCAACTATTGCTTCCAGCAGAACATTGCTGACTAAGTAGCATTATGATAGTGGGGAAACTTGGCATCAGATTTGAGGACTGAAGCTGTTGTTATTCCAAGCAGAGATGGCCTTTCTCAGCATCACGTCATTGCTAGACATCATTTCTCAGATAGTGCATCCCGCATTCGGGCGAATAAAAAATGAGCACACCATCAGATGATCAATACATAAACCTCATCTAAAACAGAGATAGAAAAGCAAGTCTGTCATGGACATTGAGTTTTATATTAATTATGAAAGAATTCAGTCAGCACCTGACCAGTAGAAAGCAGCCCCATAGTAATCTCGGAGGACAAGGAGACTCTTAAATCTCAGAGAAAAACAAGCCCTAATGTTCAGGGTGTGTTAAGGCATGCTAGCTTTTCAAAGATGACGATGTAAACTGGTCCTATATTCACTGATCAATCACTGTAAAATGATTAGCGAAGGTAAGAGATGAGAGGAGAAGCTTCCAGTGAAACCAAGCGGTGGAATATTCAAGTCTGTGGCTTTGTCTTCTCTGGAGTCGGGCACTTGGGACTTTCTTTTCAGAACTTGCAATAAATTTTGTATCTAAAGCATGACTAATACAGAAAGCCACATATGAGTAGCTATTAATATAGCCTGACTTTGATGTGGAAAATCTATAAGCAAAGTCTTGAGCGGAATGAAGTGAATTTTCTGATGGTTATGTAAGAGTTTGCAGTTTGGCACACGTGTGTCTAATCCTGTGGTGAACTTTGTAGGAGCTTTATGACACTGTGAAAGGAGTTATCCATTGCATAAATAAGAAAGTACATGAAAGACCCCAGGTGTTGGAATTAACTAGAATGCTCTGCAAGTGTGTTAAAAGAGAAAATAATCTATGCTCTTCCTGACAAACCCCTCATTTGTCGTGGTATTATAGGATGGTATTGCAAGGCGAGTATAATACATTTTGTTCAAATCTGCTTATGCAAGGTTTTTTTTTTCTTTTTATGCTGAGCATCTTTGATAAATTATTTTCAGCCTGACCAAAAATCAAAAAGAATTCATACAACATCACAATGGTAAAAGATAGCAAAAATCATGAATATATGAGAAAAGGCATTTCTCATATATTCATGATTTTTGCTATCTGTTGGTTGTAGATATCAGTGGTTTGTTAGCGTGTTGTGTGGTGTATCAATGCTGTCAAGGCAACTAATGTAACAGCATTTTAAGTCCAAAGCTGGTTTCGCTATGGGGACAATAAAGTCTATCACACCATTTTGTACTGGATCTAAGCAAAACCAAGAGGAGCCAAACATCATTGACTTCCTGAGTGACAGGACTGTATCCAAAAAGTCAGAAAGAAAAATATATGACACTATTCAATGTTCTTTGTTAGAAAGTGTTGGAGTCAGTTGGTCTTTGCAGAGAGAATGTTTACACACTTAACTATGATATGACTGGGGTTCACTACAGATGCATCATTCCAGACTATAGCTGTCAAGTCTCCCATTTTGGCCATGTGGGTTTGATGAAAAAGTCAAAGCATTCACTGTTTCTGGCAAACAACCTCTGATGTACAAGAAAGCTTAATCACTGCACACAAAAGAAAAAAAATATATATCGCAATATACAGTATATTGTGACCACACAAACTTAAGATTATACCACAGTATAATCTTACCAGTATCTTACCAGTATAATCTGACACCAGGAAGAGAGAGCACATCTCCCCCATTCTGGCCTCTCTTCACTGGGTGCCTGTAACTTTTAGGGTTCAGTTTAAGATTATTTTATATGTTTTTAAATCTTTAAATGCCCTAGCCCCCTCCTATCTCTCAGAGCTTCTCCATCCTCATGTTCCCACTCGCACTCTTCGGTCAGCTGAGTTGCTGCTGTTGGATGTATCGAGGTCTCAACGGAAGATGTGGGGGGATAGAGCGTTTTCTGTGGCAGGCCCAAAGTCGTGGAACACGCTGCCATTGCACATCAGACAGGCCTCGTCTCTGGCAGTTTTTAAATCCCTTCTTAAAACTCACCTGTTTGCCCTGGCGTTCCACCCTTCATGAGCCATTTTTCTGATTTTGTCTGTTGTTTAAAGTCTTATTTTTTAGTCTTATTTTTTCTGTTTTTACTGTTCATTGTGTTGATTTGTTTTTATGTCTAATATTTGTTTTAATGTTCTCACTGTGAGATTCAATTTCTGTTTTACTTCTGTTCAGCGCTTTGTTATTGGTTGCTGCTGTGTTTAAAGCGCTATACAAATAAAGCTGACTTGACTTGACTTGACACGGTATGGATTTGAGGCTATCTCGCCAAGCCCTGTTTCGGGCATATTATTATTATTACCTACGCAAAGGAGGTATTGTTTTCGGTAGTGTCCGTCCGTCCGTCCGTCCGTCTGTCTGTCCGTTTGTCAGCAACTTTACGGAAAAAGTACTTGTCAGATTGACCTGAATACCTGCCGTGTGCCTCAACCCAAGGACGAACCCATTAAATTTTGGTGGTGATCCAGATCACCTTCTGGATCCAGGAATGTTTTGAAAGATTCTTAATGATTGTGAGATTGGCCATGTTGGAAAGGCTGTTGATGGGGTGTGAGTGCCTCCTTGTGGCAGAAGTGTGCAGCTGCAGGACTGAGCACATGATGTCAGGATGCAGAAATGAAACTTCTGAGCAGCAGTGAGCACGAGGAGAGAAGACTGTTGGACAGACTTCTAGCCAGTTGAATATGGTAAACTGTGTGTGTCTGTGAAGAACTTGTAACTATTTGTATTTCTGCCTGAACAGGATGTTTATTTAGCCTTTAATGTTATTTAGCTGATTTGATTATTCTGAAGCGTTCCTCCATTCACCATGTGCCTTTTTATGCTATTAAGCTAGCTGACCTGTTACATGCCAGTTACTGTAACTGTTAGCCTTCAACACATATGCATGTTAAGTCCTAACTGGAAGGGATTTCTTGGTAATAATAATTAATACCTTGAATGTGTTTATTTGCTGAATGAATGTTCCTCATAGCTTTGTATTTCTGCGTTTATAGACCACACTCACTTCCATCCAGCATTCACCTTAACTAGCCTGGAATTCCTCCCCTGTAAGCTTGTCGTTTGTTGCATTACTGTCCTGTTGTGATTAAGAGTGAGTACAAGCGAGTCCTGTGTGTTCTGACCGGCACCCCATGGTAAACACGAACATCAAACCTCCTTACCAACGCCTTAACAGTCTTACTTGAACATCACCCAAATAGACCAAATTTTTGGAATGGGCTTTATGCACAACGCCCACTACTTCTTAAAAGACAGGAAATAGAGGAGCACTACTAATTCAGGAAGTAGTACAACTGTGCATGTAGCCTATTGTTCCATATAACTCCATACAAATGGCCCGAGTGTTTGGTAAAAAAAATAAACAATTACAGGAAAGGATCTCAATGGGCTCTATAATGTTTCAAAAGCTGATCCAGATCCAGACAAAATTCAGGATAACACACAAAAATAAGGGAGTCGAGCTGCTTGGCTGAGGTCTGCACTTTCCGAGAGGTTTTCTAGTTATTATTATTATTATTATTATCATCACAAATTAGCGTGTTATTCCCACTGATTAATTTGACACAGGTGTCTTTATGTTGTCATGGCAATGACTGCTTTCCTTCTCTAGTGGAGGGAATAGGGCATCCCGTTCCCATTTATACCCTCCACTTCTAGTGTAAGTGCCCTCCACAGCTGCAAGTGTGACACTCGGTAGTTAAGGGGTAGTGTGTAGGGGAAGTTTAGAATTGGGCCATACTATTCACTCTGAAAGCATTCCCTCTTTTTTAGGAACTTTTTTTTTCATTTGTACCATCTTCATTTCTTCTTCACCAGTAACACATATTTACACATCTTCACAGATTTCACAATTGAAGCTGACAGCATTTTCAAGATGAAGTTTAAAACCTTCCTTTTTGATAAATTTCATAGTTAGTAAGCTTGGCCATCCCACAGTCATGCTGCCATGGGCTTAACCTCTAGGCGCCAGAGTTTATTTAGGAAAATATTCCATTTGGACTTTAAGATTTCAAAATGCTGTAGCTTGGAGGTGGTGAGAGATAAATCCATAATGTAAGTGAGAAAAATATTCATCATGACCTAAAGTTTATGATGGGAGTAAATTTACACATCTAATTTGCATATTGTGATGTCATCAGGTAGCGGCCATATTGGATTGTGTAACTTTCAGTAAAAAAACTGATTTTTGAACATATTTATACAAAGGAAAAAAATTATACTGTCATATCATGCTCTAAATAAAGAAACATGAGTTTGATTGGAGTAACTTTGCTAATATAATTTGTATATCAGCAGGTAAAACTCAGTAAAACAGAATTCTGAACATATTTACACAGTAGATTTTTTTTTTCATTTTTTCACTGATCCCTTTTTATCCTCTCATCCTCAGAATAAATGAACAGAAATCTGACAGGAGTACATTTGCTAATATAATTTATATATCAACAGGTAAAATTATGTTTTTATGCTTTTTTTCTCCCCTTTTTTGTTATTATAGATTTATAATTTGTCATAACCTAGCTAACTCCCCACACCATCATACCAGCCATGAAATCTGGGGTTTGGCTGGAGTTAGTGTGTGTGTAGGTACTGGTGAGCATATCTTTCATTTATGATGAGGTTCCAGAAATCCTCATCCGAAAACAGAGACAGAAAATCACATGCACGAGCATCTGTGAGATCCTCGTGTCCGCGGTATCCCACACAGGCTCGTCAGTGTCTTTGATCCATTCATGGATCACTTCCTAAACTCTCAAACATTCCCAGCCGTCATCAATAACTCCCCTATTCTGATTATTCCCTCTTCTGCCCACACGTCCTTCTTTCTTTCTCACATCACCGCGGCAAAGAAAACTTTCACCGTCATCGGGGTGTTTCTGACAGTTTGTGCGGCGCGAGTGCGGCAGCGCGCGCTGCGACGTCAGTCATTCGTCTCTGACGAGGCCTGATCGTCCCCTTCTAATCCTGATCAGCAAAGATCAGTGCAGCACCTCGTCTGCACTGTAAAGGCCTCTGGAAGTTTAGTTTTTTATTCTAAAAGTCGCGATCTGTCTCTCACTGTTTCCAACACGATGCTGCTTCCGCCTTTTCTTTCTCTCTCCCGCGCTCCTGCAGCTTCGCGCGCATAGAGCGGGAGTCGGGTTTCAAACCTTTATTTCTCTGATTTTTTCCATATAAACACACTTAAAAATGGCGTCAGAACTAAGGCTGTATGTCTTGGCGATGTAGTAAAACCAAGCAGTAACAGTACAAAGCTATAGATTTAAAGATAAGGTCTGTTATATTCAGTAAAGTAGCCTGTCGCAATATTGCGACTTTGGCGCCTAGAGGGTTAAATGCTGGGGGACATCCCACTGAGCACTTCCTTACCTCTTAGTCTCCTTGCTCTTTATTTTTCATATTCATTTCTGACATTGCTGGCGTCATTAACTTGTATTTCTCATCTTCTCTCAGCTCTTGCTCGCTAAAAACTGCAGTGCCTATTGAAACCTCTTTCTTATTCTCTCCGCCTCCAACCAGTTGAGGCAGACAAATAAAGCTGAATTGAGTTAATGTTGACCCTTTACTGTTATTGCGATGGACAAATACACTTTATGGTTGCAAAGATAACAACTTATGTTGTTGTCTTTGTTCATATCTTATTATGTAATGTTTCTGCAGGGGCCTAAAAAATAGGCCACGGTCTCAAAGGTTTATGCGAAAGAGGCTTTAAAGCAAATACGAAGACATTTACAATATCCAACTTTCCAGTGAAAATTTTAGGACAATGTCATCATTTTCCATGAAACTATTCGTATTCAATCTGAAATAAAAATTGAAAACATCCCCAACCGTGGTCTCAAAAAGTTTGACCCCACTTTCTATAATTCCCTTTACTTTTTCTAGACATCAGCAGGTATATACCTACTGCTTTTTATGCATGCAGCAAAACAGAGCTCCAATTCAAATTTAACTCCCTGGCCTTATTTGAATGATGCCAGATTTTTTTTTCCACACTCTATTTTTCAGAGCTTCCCTGTGACATTATTAGCCTGTGATCAAAGGTGCTTTGTCAGCACTGTAGACAGCTGACACCAGGTCATTGTGAATCCGAGTATGAAGGTAGCAATAATACATAACACATGTCTCTGAAGACATCATTCTCCCAAAGTTCCTGCGTGCCAATTAGATTAAAGCTGTATATTACTTGTGGAAGGAGCACTGGGGAAAATCAATACTAAGTCTCCAAGCAGGAGCCCTGAAAACAACAACTGCTGCCAATTGGAGACTTATGTCACGCAGGCTCGGTAAAGTGGATTGCAGTGTCCAGATGGGCTGTTTAAGTAATTGTGTTGTCTTAAATAAACAGTGTAACAATGCAAATTGCTGAAACTTTCATATCTGCTGTTCAGTTAGCAGATATGACAGTGTCATTCATTTTATTATCTAACTCCCAGCAAGAAAAGTATAAAATGAGCATATTCCCCAAAACAAATTAGTCACTGCAAAGTGACTGTGCTGCAAAAATGCATGCAATTTCACATAAAGAGAACACTGACACAGGTAATAGAGACCATGATTAGTTATACAGTTTGCATACATGACTATATTTAGGGTGCACAATATAAACATCTGATTAATAAAGCTGCATTGTTATGCAAGATTAATAACACTAACCCCATGCAATTACTCTCCGTACCTTTGCAGGCCTTTGAAGCATGCGACACATAATCAACTGGAAGGTCAATGGAAAGCTCAGGTCAGGATACAGTGCAGACATAATAGCTGTTTTATACACAGAGATTAATCAGAAACAAAGACGTGGTGACACTGCTTTATGAGTGTGTCTGCACTCAAGGAGAAGCGATGAAGCACATCTGTAGTGCTCAAACAAGGTCGACCTCAGTTTAAGGAATCTCACACTTGTGCTCATAAATTATCTCAATGAGCTCTGCGATGGACTGAGCTGAAAGGGGTGGCTCCGGGAACTTTATCGTGACTATTAGGCGCAATGAAACAGTTCGGTGCCATTGTCACAAACAGATTGCACCAAGTCATGCTCCAAAATAACGTGACTGGGTGTAAAGAAAAAAAGAAGTTAGGAACAGAGAAAGGGCACAAGAACAAAACCCTGATGCATCAGAGGAGGATGTAAAGTGACATTGATTAGGTATGCTGTATATGGAGAGAAGAAATAGAAGAAAAAAAAAAAAAGTTTATTGACTCATTTAGTCAGCGGCAGCTTGTCAAGTTAAATTAGTTCAACTATTTAGATCGTGTTTTACATGGAAAAGGAAAAGTGTTGCTTGTTTAATAGGTGTTTTTCAGGATAGATTTGACCTAGTAGAGCAGCGTATCTACTTGATGGATTGCTCAGCCGTTACTTTGTCTGTGTAATGTATAATAAATAAGGTAGACAATTAGCATGCTAAAGATAAGAACAGGAAACGGTCGGGTGAGTGAGCACACAAGGAAGTTGATAAGGGTTGGATGTTATGGAGACAGTGGTGATAAATGGCAAGGGAAGCATCTGATGGAAATTTGCTTTAGATGTTTTTCAGAGTGAGAAGACAGAAAGCCATGTGTGTCTTAAATTAGTGACATAAAATGGTGAAATTACAGTTTAATAGGAGGTAATGAAATCCTTCTCTCTTGCTGTTTTCTTGCTGTTTCCCCAAACTCATTACAAGTTCTGGCCTTGTGGCATTCTTTACTTAAAAGTGAAAAATTTAAATTGCCCTAGTAAAAGGCATTTTAGCACCCAGTTGGGTAAAATTAACTCTCTCTCTTTTGTGACTGACTCTATTTTTATTGGATTGTGCCTTAAAAACAAGGCAAAAAAAATCAAATAAAATAAATAACAGCTCTAAATGGGAGTCTAAGTCTTAGGTAAGTAACAGTGGCTATAGCTGATTTGACATATTGAGGGCTGTGCATGCAAAAAAAAAAAGGACAATGCTAAAGGGATACAAAGGTACAAGTGGCTTCATAATTTCTTCTTCAAAATCAGTTTTGCAGAATCTGAACTGTATGGAAAAATAAATAAGTATAAAAAAACATATTCAGATGCCTCCATATACCATACAGCTTCATTTTTTCACATATTTGCAGTAAATCTGTAGCAAAATGTTGACTTGCAATAGCCTTCACACACTTCTCGGATGCAAACAGACATTCAACTTCTTTTCAGCTCATTTTCTTTTCTTATGCTGTTAAACTGTCTACTTTCTATGCAGTGAATCAACAGCACACAAGGACACCAGTCTGGTGGTGAAATAAAAACCTAGACAGCCATCCTTCACGACAATGAGAGAGATCAAAGCCACGGAGGAGAATGCTGCTCATAAAATTGTTACCATGAGGAAAATCTAAGTATTTTGGGGTTGATCAAGATGCCCGGCATGATTCTTTTAAATGTATCGCATCTTGTTAGATGCCAGTCCTATATAAATGCCCATGTTGTTGGGAAATGTGAGCTGCATGCAGAGAAGAGCAGCGAGAGTATTCCCAGCAGCAAATCTAAACTCAGTTTATGTCAGATCCACAAGAACTGTAATGCGCTTCAGTGGGATTACAAGTGTTTTGCAGCCTTGATATATTTTAGTGGAGAATACTCAGACACTCCAGGCTGTGTTAAAGCAAAGGTTCACTTTTCAGTTTTGCCTGAAGCAAGACTTAAGTTTTATGTGTCAAATGCAAGCTTTAACCAGGACATCTTAATATTGACACACAGAGATGTAGGCTATTAAAAAGATCTAAAATGAATGGGAATCATTTCATTGTTTGATGGGAAAGTTGAAATTTTATTGCCTAGTAAATGTGCTAAGAGCAGAATAATGAAAACACTTCTAATAAACAATAAGTTGAGACTGACAACACGTTTTCAAGGTGAGGAATTATTTATTCTGCGTACGATGGAGGGTGAAGCTGGGGTCACTGAGCTTCACTTGGCAGCAAGTTATATCATGAAGCTGAGCTCAGTGAAGCGCACATTTCTTTTAGTCCACTGGCAAGGTTTCCACTCTAATGGTCACTGGAAATTTAATGTAAAATTTATGTAACAATCATTTCATCAGTTATTTTATTCTTCCGTCTAATTTAAGGCATTCATGTTTTTGTTGTTTTGTTTTTTGTGTTTTCACCCTCTTTGAATTAACTGGATCAAAGATAGCCTGAAAGCTTCAATCTGTGCTGTGAACCACAAACTGACAGTAAATGCACTTTATTTGTTCGTCGCTTGAACCTTTGGAAGTGAAGTGATGATATTCTCGGAGAAACAGTACTAAAATATCCATGAGACGGATAGGCATGGTGGAACTTGGCCTTTGAATATCAGCCGGGATGGAGCATCAATAATGTATCATCCGTCATCAACATTGCATATTAGATGGAGAGTCAGAGACAGGCTACACTAGTAAGGTGATTACCATCTGTAACCTTCCACTGCTCTTTAACTGGACCTTGAATGGAGATATGATTTTTCTTGGCAGGGCACAACACTGACGGGAAGATTTAGGGGTTTTAACAGTGTTCAGTTTCTGGTATTCACTAATGAAATCTGAAAGAATTTGCTTCAGTGATGTTTTCTTCAATTGTAAAAGCAGCTTTCTATAAGTAATTGTTAAAAAAGCCTTATGTTTAGTTAAATATGCTATGAACCATGGGTTTAAAAAGCCCATGACATAACAATTTAAGTTATTTTGAAAAATACTAACATCTTAAGCCCAGTTATTTCCACTGTGCTATGCATTACATATTCTTGCATTCATGGAAAAGCCCTTTAGCGAGGCAGAGTCTCCCCAAGGTAAAGAAATCAGAAAAAAAAGAAAAAAAATTCTCAGATGTAACATTGCAGTGCATGAAATATTGAATTATCTCTTGACAGACACGTGATGCGGGGTGGGGGTGTGGGGTGTGGGGTCTTTTATAGGAAACATAGGCTAAGTTAACAAGCCAGCAAGAAGCAGGATACCAGTAAGGAAGTTCACCAAGCTCCTGATATCAATCCTAGAGCCCCCCTGGTGACATTTGCTGGCAGAAAAAGAAAACTTACGCATGGCCACAAGATGTCATTCAATGACCATCCATTATTAAATCATGACTATGGATTAGCGTGAAAGTGTGGGAATGAGATACCGAACCGAGAGAACTAACTGAGAGAACTTACACAATGTCCAAAATGAACTGATCTTACTAAAATGATGCCTTTTTGGATTTTTTATAAAAGACTATATGTGACTTTGGTAAAATGTCCCCGATCACTCTGATTCTAAAGTGAGTGCATGTAAATGATAAACATCATAATTAAGACGGATAAACCTGTTTTATGAGAATTTGTTGAACCACACAGGCAGTGCAGCCAGATGTCCAAAATGAACTCCTCTTGCTGACATAAGGCCATTTTCAGATCTTTTCTCTTGGAGCAGATTGTAGTAATCATAAGCCTAGAGTGCCCCTTGTGACTGTTGACGGTAATATTTACTCCTTGTTTCTAATCGATATTAATTAACATTTTAAAAATTTGGTGTCTGCTGAAATCAATACAAGCCACCACAGCCTCCTCACCAACCACCCCATAGACCGAGTTTAACAGACCCATCAGGCATTTTTGCTTTGCACTGTCTCCTAACAAAGACAAAGGTGTGGGCAATGATTTGGAATGTACAGTATTTATTCCATATTACGATCTTTATGAATATGGCTTGTTGCAAATTCAATTAGTTAAATTCTACGGTCAGTTTCTGTTTGGTGTTTCAGATCTGTGCCCCATGTGCCCTTTTGTAACTTTAAGCACCTGCCCCTCCAAAGGTCTTTGCATGACCCTGTCTACTGAACATAATATTAGAATATTCAAATAATCTTGAGACATCTCACTGCAAAGATCTGTTCCCATGATGTTCACACCCTTGGGATGCACTGCCTTAAAAAGAAGGATGACACTATCATGCAATCACTGCATTGGCTTGCGAACATTTCTATCAGGGCTGGGGAAAATATTGACACACTGAAATATCGCGATATTTTCATATGCTGATATATCAAAATATTTTGCTGATGAAATCTAGCGATATTTCGTCATTCAGTCACGTAGTCTTGCGGATTTTTGTGAAATATCACAAGAGTTTGTAAGATAACGAGGAAATCTCGCAAGATTTCGTTGGTAAAATATCTCAATGTTGCATTTTTAAATATCTATATGAAATCTGCACATGAAAATATCGTGATATTTCTGTGTATCAATGTTTTTTCCCAGCCCTAATTTCTATATATCATTGTCTGTAAACACAGTTCACCATGTCATCTGCAAATGCAAAGAAAATTCATAATCCAGAAATACTTCCAACTTCTCTGAGTCAAAGCTGAAAAATGTGGAAAACCATTCGGTAGATTCAGTTATTTCCAGAAGCCTGCACCTCTGACGGTATGGGCTTGCATTCGTGCCGATGGACCTGACATCTGGAATCCTACACCAGAAAAGGGGAACGAGCCTCTCCCAAAGGTCCATGAACTGATCTTCTCAGTTCAAACATTTACTGGCAGTAGCTCAGGTGTTAGAGTGGATCAACTCATAAACAGAAGGTTGGTGGTTGAAATGCCACTTTGTCCCAATTAATCTGTTGTGTTGTCCTGGGGCAACTCACTTCACCCACCTTACTGACAGTGTCAGCAGCACCGGTGGTCAGAGGAGCCAGGAGCTCAGATTGGCTGCCACATTTCTGTCAGGCTGCCCCGGGGCAGCTGTTGCTGCACATGTAGCTTACCAGCACTAGTATGTGAATGCAGAACAAATGAATAATGGATTCAATGTAAAGCACTTTGAGTGACTTGAAAAGCACAATATAAATCAAGTCCATTCTTGTCATTTACTGGCTATTATTAAAAGAAAAGGGGAAGTGACACTGAGGTAATGACCCATTCCCAACTTATTCAGATATGACACTGCCATCAAAGTCAAGATGAGCCAGTATTGTTCATAAAACAGTAACATGTCTCATTTTCAATTAATTTCTGTTGATAAAATGTTAGTTTATTACAGTTGCAAATTTTTGCTGTTATTATAATTATTATCATTTTTTTAAATATATAATTTTCTTTTTTTTTTTCCTTTTTTTTTTTTTTTTTTTTTAGAAATAGGTTCCAATATTCATATGGATAAGAATCTGGCTTCCTTATAAGTTAAAATGTCACTACCCATTTAGAGATGACCTTAAATGTAAAATAGTGTACAAAATACAATCTTTAAAAAAATGTTGATTTAATTTTAACAAAATTAAATTCTATAAAATATTAAGTCAAATATTGGTTGAAAGAGATCATAATACCTTTTGGCCTATAAGGCATCTGAGCTGAAGTGAGCTCTATCTGCCACTCATAGCATCTAAGTCTTCTTTAAGCAAATGTTTTCTATTAAAATTTTATTTTCCGTAGAGTAAAAGTTGACTTCGGTTTGCACACATGTGCACGGAATGAATAATTTCAAATACTTAAGCATTTATATCCATTGCAATTAAACCTTTGATAACCACAGGTCCAGACCACAAAACATTTCATTTTCATAGCACTGGCTTAGAAATTCTGCAACCCCCATGTTTTGCTGTGCTGATTTTGCTCCTGTGACACAGCTTCCTTTAGTTGGACTACTGCTATTGTGCCGGCCTGTAATAAATTTGACATGACAACATCATAACATCAACCCCCACAGCAATAGTTCACAGTGCTGGCTTCCACAAAACCAGCTAAGAGGTTGGGATGAACTTGGTAAATAGCGTTTTAGTTCGACTCCTGTCTTGAATGACAGTTTCTATCAGTCCCTGCTTTCCTTTTTCTTTTCCCAGTTGCTAAAACCTCTTACTTTCCTACTTCAAACTCACTTGCAGTAGTGGTGTCAAAAAGAACATGTTTGGGGTTAGAATTTAAACACATTGTTTAGGAAATGTTTCATAAGAGAGTGAGGCAGGGGTAAATACCAAGAAAGGGGTGGCACATCTGAATGAGACCTTTTAGATTCTAGGAAATAATTAATTTCATAGCTTTTGTAGCTCTATATTTTAACTTGACTTTGCAAAAATTGATGGTTTGTGTGTTTAAACCTTTATTACATTCAGTGTCTTTATGAGAAGCCCCATAATTGCCTCAATTTTTACATTTATTGTAACTTTAAAAAGCAGTGAGATGCTGCCTCACTTTTGGGTGTCCCCCCCTCTCTGTTTTCACATAATGTTATGACCCTATATCCTCTCATGTGATTAACAATAATGATAATAACACATTTTACTTGAAAGCGCTTCATCAAAGCACCCAATGACCAACAAGCCAAAACATTAAAAACAGTAATGAAAATTGGCTGATTGGCTGCATGGCCGCAATGCTAGCAATTCAAACAAAGTTCTGCTGAGAGCAGAGCTGGGGCTGAGCACTGTGAGCACTATGCAGGGCAAGGAAAAAAAACAAAAACAAACAAACAAACCTGGGATCCAGGTTTTCTGATTTACTCCAAAGCCTCAGCTCTCAGAACGGCATCTTTCATCATTAGTGAGCATCATATAGAACAGAATCCTCAATTCTAGTCGTAGATGGCTGATGTCCTTTAGTTTCCCTGCTGCAACACACCTGACTCAAATTAATGGGTAATTAGCTGACTTCTGCAGAGCTTAATATCACACTCTGTGTAAGTCTAAAGGCGGATTTCCACCGGGTCCGTGTGCGGTGCATTACGGCTGCAGTGCAGTGTAGTTCCGACCTCTACAGAGCAGCAGCTCCCACCGCGACCGTGTCAGACACGGCGCGCCTGCGACTGCTACCACCAGATAAACCTGATAAATCACATTTGCAGGATCACATGATAATGATCAGGAGGGCTGGATAAATATCCAGTGGTGTGTGCCCACAATAAATGTCCTACATACAGTCACTTTTCCCTTCATTGTCCAACTTAAACCAGCAGACGCGTTTCATTCATAATATATGCTCATTTATTGTAGGTTACAGCTATACACAACATCTTTATATTTTTAACAATTAACTTACCATGCATAATCTATCCCAATAATTGATCATTATTGATGATCTTGCTTTCTTCGCTGCAAACTCAGCAATAACTCTTTATAATCCAGTTTGAATGTAGGCTTATTACATTTCTAATGAATAATAGCGCAAACCTGCAGAGTCCGTTAGGTGCGCAAATAATTTTTTATTAGGTTAGTCTCAACTTTAAAAAGCTTCCCTTACCTGATGCCGCCGTTACAGGAAGAGTTAAAATCCTGAGTGCAATCACACAGTTCCTTTAATCTGTTTGAGCTAGCAAATTATTTTCAAGTCACACATCAATTTTGGAGATCTTGATCAGTCTTTTTCCTATATGTAAATCCACTGTGTTGGTATTTTTTATTTAGTTGTTTTATGTGACCTAGACAGAGAGACGAAAATCAAATGTGATTAATGTATTTATTAAAATAAAAAACACAGCAGGAATGCAGGCGCGAGGTCCTGGATGCGCAGGTCAAACAGTCCATGCTTGACTTCTAAGCTGCAGTCACTGGTAATGTTACTGTAGTTTATGCCATCACAACTCTCCGGGAGGCTTTAATGCTTAAATTTACCAGATGCTTTACTCTGTTCCTGTGTCTGGTTTCCTGTCTGGTCCGGTCTGCACTGCAGAGCTTGACGCGCTCTGGGAGCGTGCTGCGCCAGAGATAGGAGCGGCGCGGCGAGACGCACCTGGGACGGATCTGGGATGCATGTGTTGTGTGTCTGGTGTGAGCCACGCCGCTGACTATAATGGCTGCAACTTGCTCTGGAAGCCGTCCCGCAGCCGTAATGCACCGCACACGGACCAGGTGGAAATCCACCATAAGGGTGCTTCCCAATACAACCCCTCACCCTACTTTTTAGCCCTACCCCTAAATTTTGAGCGTTCCTGTGAAGGTAGTGCTGTCCCAATTCCTCTTTGCATTTAGGGGTAGTGGACATAATGAGGGGGTATGAATCTAGCCCTTTAGAGTGAGGGATGCTGACTTGCTGAGGAAGGGCCAGAGAAAAGATTTAGAGAACTGTATGTCATTACAGAATCAAACAATAGTAACCTCCAGAGAGCGACAGGACTCGGAGAAGAAAACTCACATATGTACATATTACACAGTTGTTCATAATGTTAGCCAGACTAGCCACACTAGCTAGGCTAAAATACTGATGAAAAGCTTGAAAAGGCTTTTCGGCAGTTTACAAGAGACAACAGTCATCATGGCGACTTCTTCCCTGTGTGGTTGTTTTGTTTACTAATCAACTGAAGCACGATGAATGATGAAAAAAGAAAAACGACTGCAACTGTTAACGATGTGTTGTTGCTGGGGGTGTTGTGGTGAGACGTATGTGCAAATGTCACCACGCAGTCGCTTACGTGCCTGAACGTAAATGCAGCAAGTGGTGTCCCAATTCCTAGGGAAGATTACAAAGCCCTACCTTTTATGGCTTCAGTTCAAGGGTGTAGTGATAGTGGGCAAGGGCTAGTGGTTGAAAGTAATGCTGGGCTCACACTAATCAATTTTCACTCTCACAGACTTAAAACTGGAAGTCTTTAGGCAAGGCAAGTTTATTTGTATAGCACATTTCATATACAGGACAATTCAAAGTGCTTTACATAAAACATTATAAGCAGTACTGCGGAGCGCAAAAGGGAAAAAAAAATAAGAACAAGAAAGTAGAAGCATGATTTAAAATTAAAAACATTAAAAGCATTTAAGATTAAAAAGAAAGAATATAGAGACATTGGGATTTTAACTTTTGAGTAAAATCTATGTAAATGCAGCTGAGAACAGGTGGGTCTTTGACCTGGATTTAAATAAACTAAGTGTTTCAGCTGATCTGAGACTTTCTGGGAGTTTGTTCCAGACATGTGGAGCAAAGAAGCTGAATCCTGCTTCTCCATGTCTGGTTCTGACTCTGGGAACTGATAAAAGACCGGATCCAGATGACCTGAGGGGTCTAGTAGGTTCATACTGGGTCAAGAGGTGACTGATGTATTTTTGGCCTAAACCATTCAGAGCTTTATAGACCAGCAGCAGAACTTTAAAGTCTATTCTCGATGGACCGGCAGCCAGTGTAAAGACCTCAGAACTGGACTGATGTGGTCCACTTTTCTGGTCTTTGTGAGAACTCGGGCAACAGAGTTTTGAATGAGCTGCAGCTGTTTAACTGATTTTTTAGGTAGACCAGTAAAGACGCTGTTATAGTAATCAAGCCGACTGAAGATGAATGCATGGACTAGTTTTTCCAGATTTTCCTGAGACATCAGATATTTTATCCTTGAGATGTTTTGTAGGTGATAGTAGGCTGATTTAGTGATCGCCTTGACATGTTTTTTAAAGTTTAGGTCTGAGTCCATCACTACACCCAGATTTCAGGTTTTTAGGTGTATGGACTGAAGTTCTGTGACGACCTGCTGTCGTTTCTCTTTGGCTCCAAAAACAATCACCTCAGTTTAGTTTTTGTTCAGCTGAAGAAAGTTAAGGCAAATCCGGTCATTAATCTCCCTTTTACCAAGAGCCTGTACAGGGCCCGGGTCTCCTGGTGACACTGTAATATAAATCTGTGTGTCATCTGCGTATCTATGGTAACTAATATTGCTGTTCTTTATAACCTGGGCCAGAAGAAGCATGTAGATGTTGAACAGAAGAGGCCCCAGAATAGTGCCCTGGGGAACTCCACAGATAATTTTGTGTGATCAAATGTAAAGTTACCTATTGACACAAAGTACTTCCCATTCTCCAAGTATGTTTTGAACCTGTTTAGTACAGAACCAGAGAGACCCACCCACTTCTCCAGTTGTTAATGTGGTCAACTGTATCAAATGCAGCACTGAGATCCAGTAAAACCAAGAATGACATTTTTCCAGCGTCAGTATTCAGACATATGTCATTCATGACTTTGGTCAGAGCAGTCTCAGTGCTGTGGTGCTGTCTAAAACCTGACTGAAAGACATCATAGCAGTTGTTTTCTCTTAAAAAGTAATATAGCTGATAAAAAAACTGCTTTTCCGATGATCTTACTTAAAAAATGGAAGATTGGAGATCAGCCTGTAGGTGCTCATCTGTGTCTTATCTAGATTGTCTTTTTTTAGCAGAGGTTTGATCACAGCTGTTTTCAGTGACTCTGGGAAAACACCCGATGTTAAAGACGAGTTCACAACCTGAAACAGATCTGACTCTAAGGTCTTTGAGACCTTTTAAAAAAAAAAAAAAAAAAATTGAAAACAGTGGGCAGGATGTTCAAACAGCAAGAGGAGGAGTTCAGTTGATGCAAGATGTCCTCCAGTTCTTTTCTAGTAATGGGATAAAACTGTGTCATGGTGTTTTTCCTCAATTTAAATATCAAGAGTTTTACTGGAGTCGCGGCGTGCCCCAGCAGCTTCGATTGTTAAGTTTGAGATGGTAATGTGTGCTGTTTTACATCAGTCTTTTCCTTGTCTATCAACCGTGTTTAATATTAGCAAAAGTCGCAGTGATGCAACACAATCAACAACCAATAGCTGGATGAGCTCTGACAGCAGCAGAAACAGGTGCCAACCTCCAGAATTGTCAATACTCAAAATAAGTTGCATTATACATTTACTAGAGCCATAGAAGTACAGAGTTGCGACATGCGTTGACTTTAATGTAAAAGCGGTCATGTGGCTCATTGAGAATGGCATGGAAACCAAGTGCTCTCATATCCTGCGGCAGAACACACAGCAGCAATCAGATTACTTATGGTAAAGACTAAATAAACATAGATAGGTACTGTATGCTGCACAAGCATGTTTGGCACTGAATGTTTTAGGGTTAGAGAGAGCATGATGGGAACAAATTGCACGATAGGGAAAAGGCTAAACGGATCTCATTATAGGCCGTTTCTCAATTCCTAGTTTGTGTGCTGTGTACTCGTGTACTTGTGAGTACAGACTTGTGGATACGTACTGGAAGTCTGCACTTTTGGAGTTCACAAGTACAGACTCCTCCTACTTGATGGATTGGAACAACGTAAACTTGTGACATCACCACCTGCGGTGCACAGCTGTGCAGAGCAAGAGCTGCCCGTCAACATGAAAATAATATTGTATCATTCCACAGCTGTTGGTTATTTATTGTTGTGGAGATGTAGGAATTGTACAGAAACAAATAAAAACAATCAAAATAACTGCTGTAAAACAATTATACTGAGTGGATGTTTTTGTTTCCAGCATGTAAATTATATTAATTTCGAATACGTGAGCATATTAATCCAAACGGGCAATTGGGTCATAATGTTGTGATCAAAAACAGCTGTGAGAGGAGAGCGGGAAAAGAGCTGCAGATAAAAGGCCAAGAACAACAGTAAAGAATAGAAATGATCGCTCAGGTTTGGCTGTTGGAGGAGGAGAGGGGAGGCTCCAAAATGCTGTGCGTGTACAGGTGCATGCTGGGATTTATATCTGGCCAAAGCACAAGTCTGCTCTGATGCATGCTCGGTAAAATGGGAGGAGGAAGTTCTCATCCGGGGATTTTCAGCGTACAGTACTCGCTGAGATGCGAACTTTGAAATGGAACATGACTTGGGCGGGGGGGGGGGGGGGGGGGGGGGGGGGGGCGTTTCACGAGTCCACGTAAGTACGCACAAATACGCAGATTGAGAAAGGCCAATAGTCTCGTAAAACGGTGACCCTGCAACAGTCACAGTCTTGGTAAAATCTCGGTCTGAGACTTGGCTGAGACTAAAATCTGTCTTTATATAAGCTGGTGTGTAGTCTTCCAAGAGTCTTTTCTAAATCTTTTCAAAGTCTTCTGATGTAAGGGAGCCATTAGGTATGTTGCTGCAGGGAAACTCGAAAACCTGCAGGACATTGGCCTTGGATTGAGGACCCCTGGTAGAGAACAACATACTGTATATGCATGTTATAAACTGCAGTCACTTGCATATGGGCATCTGAGGTTTACCAAGTAAAGTTCAGTTTACACTGAATGTCAGAATTTAATTGTTTATTCTTGGGGTGGCTCTAGGAGGCTCTTCAATACTAAAAATCATCCTGGTGTTACACTGTCACGTAACTATTATTAACCTTGAACTGTGACACTACCTCATTGTTCATATACATTCTCTTGTGCGATTGAGCTGCTTGTATGAGTTTGACTGGAAAAAAAAGAAACGGTGAAATGCAGCCCTGAAAAAATGGCTTGATAACTGATCAGTAGGCGAGAACATTAAAGACTTCATCAAAGCTTAAGGTGTCAGAATTATTGCTGAGAATGCAGGAGGTTAACTTCTATTTATGAGGGCAGACAGTGACTTTCAGAATCAGACATACGTGGGAGTTCTTGCAAAGCTTTGAATTCAGACATAAAAGAGAAATGTTGATGTAAGAAATTCTGTAGAAGTTGTCTGATCTTGTAATTCATCCACTGTGTTAGCAGATTATTTGTGGAAATTAAAATGAATTGAAGGTTTTGGTTCTGACGGTGATATTGCTGTTTTTGTTATATAAGTGGCTCAGTTTATGAAAAAAAATAAGCACAGAGCTTGTGTTGCTTCACTGCCAACCCCCAGTCCACCAACTCTCCAGGAAACACATTTTCCAGCTCCAAATAAAATCCTTGCCTATATGGATCCACAATTGTCTGTTAGATAAGTGTTGTGTGCAAAAGTCTTTGGATACGTGGGTGCTTCCTGTGCAGCCCACTTCAGATAAGCTAGCAATAGAGCGCATCCACAGGAAGGAAATCAGTGCCATGGCGTGTGGCTGCTTCTCACACTTTCAAATGCTTGCTGTTCTATAAAGGCACAATGGGCTACACACAAGATGAATCACATCAAACAGAACTTCTATAAACCGAGCTCCGTGTCTCAATCAATGGGAGATTGTGCAGGGATATGAGGAGCTTGTCATGCGGTGCCCTCTCAGATGCCCTTAACTGGAACCTCTTTGGCAAATAGTTTAATGGATGAATGCTTATCCATACTCCAGTGAGGTGAATGATGTGATTTCACTCTTGATTACCTCTGCTGATCAGTGTGATTGGTTTAGTGTTGGATAAATATAGGAGACTGCTGAAGGGGGATGACAAATACATACAGACCTTGCACCATCTCTAGGCAAACAATGGATTTTGATGGTAAGGATCAGGGGATAAGCCAAGAGGCTGATTTTAATAATCCAGATGAACTCTGCAACAACTTTTGCTGAAGTACCCTGCAAGGTCAGTGTGTGACATTAATTGAAGTTAATCTCAAGTTAGTTTGGTGTAAAGTGTGACCTCAGCAGATGGGGTTATTCAGAGCATGCAATTTTGCAGGATTAACATGATACCAATCTTATGCCTTTAATCTCCCAGTAATCTAACCCCAAAATTGATCCAGATGCCTGAATGGACTTTTTTTTTTACGAAAAAAAATATTCACCATATCAGATGGATTACCTCATTGAGGCGCTTCATCAGAACAACTCAGTGTCAAAGTGACAGCTTTCCGCATTGCATTTCTGTGCCTGCCCAGAAAGGACTTTCTTTTCCTTCTCAGTGTTTCAGAGGGACCTGACAAAGCAACCCTTCTGCAGCAAGGCTAGAGGCCAGGCAGTCTCAGCCATGATACATAAAGCATCCAATTGCACATGAGCACCAATCCAAACAACTTGTCATGGAAAGATATTTACTCCTCAGGTCAGACATTCCTCACACACAACTATGCCCTTGGTGGATAGGAAACCATTTTGGGTTGAAAGAAGAGCAGTGTGTTTCACCTCATCTGTTCTGTGCAGAAGGAGACAGACAAAGATGGCAGGAGAAAGATGAGCATACAGAGCATTTATGATATAGAGGTAAAGTAGAGAGGGGAAACATGAGAGGTGAAATGGCGCAGAGAGGGAAAGATGAAAAAACTGACTAAAATGTGCAAATAAAAAACAGTGAGATCCAAAAAAAGTAACTTAGCAAATATCTCATAATGACAAACTGTTTGCACAAACCAGAAACGTGCATATTCATTCTTTCAACAGCTTTTTAAAGCTGCATGGGCATATGGCTGTGTCTCTTTAATAAATCTCAATCATTGTGACAGTGATAACCATACTCATGAAACTGATTTCCACTCACACTCTTATCCATGACTGGGGGTAAAAACTCCCTCAATAAATCATTTCCACCCTTTGTATCCAACTTAATTGACTTATTGATGAAAGAAACATTCGTCAGATAATAAAATGCAGCCTAGTGTCCATGATGAGAGCAAACCGGGGACATAAATGTGAAGCAGAAGAGAGAAACAGTAGAAGTGAAACAGACACTGAGGATGCAATAGAGTCAGAACAGCGAGTTATTTCTCATCAGCGGCCTGAGGATGATGGACAGATGGTGCCAAACTTCGCAGAAATGGCCATTTTGGAAACCTCGTCTGAACTATTTAAGTTTGTTTTGCTTCACTTGATCAGAGCTGGACTTTGCAGAGATAATGTATCAATATTGAACTCCGATTATTCAGAGGTTCAGAGCAGCTGCATCATTTCAAAGGGATATTTATAGTCCCCTTTGACAGTGTTTGTTTTGTTTGTTTCATTTATCTTTAGGCTAGTCTGAAACTTTTTTCTTTTGTGCCATTGTTACTGGTGCCAGACCTCAGGGAATTCTGGACCAGCAGCAAGCGGCACACAGGCTAAGGAGCACTCTGCAACCAGGCACAAAACAAAGTGTGGATCACAGAGAGGAGAGTTTAGCGTCTTTCCCAAGCCAGAATTCATTTATTTCTGAGCTGCAGTATCAATAAATAGCATATTAATCAAAGAAATACATTAAGAAATTGTTCTAAGTGCTCTTTACCCAAAAGAAGAAAAACACAAAAACATTCACAGATAAAAGAAAAATGATAAACTTTGAAATCAGTATAAAATTTCATGAAAGGTTCTTTACAAAAAGAAAATTAATTGTAAATAAATTAAGATAACTAAACTTACATTTACTCCCACACAAAAGCTAAATCATTGCCGTGTTGATTACTGAATGTGGTAACCAAGAGACTCGAGAGGCAAAACACACTTGTACTAATGGTGATCTAAAGAATACGGCGGTGAACACAAACTGTAAAAGCAGTTAAAGGAGTCAACCCGGGAATTACATTTTTCTTTGTTAAAGGAGCTAGGGGCAGAAACTGTGAAAGAATACACATGCATGTCCAGTTTTTAATGCTAATGGGTGATGAAGTGTTAAAAACCAAAAAGAACGAGCCCACCCACGTCTCTCTCCGCTGCCTGTAACAGGCTGTGTGCTGCATAATGTGCTGCGATTTGGTGGACGAATTTCCCACGCAGTCCTGCGGATGTGACGTCAGTTGATGCTGCATACGCTTCCCCGACGGCTTTGACACAGGACGATGGTCGCAGTGGATTCAAACACTGGAAGGGATTCTGCCATCAGCAACCTACCCAGATCTACTGAAAGACACTAAAAAGAGGCATTACGAAGAAAAAGACTATCAGTGTAGTGAAAAGCATTATAGCATCAGTTTGTGCACGCTCCCGCGATGGCTTTGATGGTGGCTGCAGTTACCTGTAGCGCCAGTCGCAGCACTCACGAGTCTCATTTCTTCATCTTGCCCATAGATCTTTTAAGACGTGTATTTTGGTGTCAGACTTCATTTAAAACTTGCCTGAAAATCCTGAGTTTAATAAAAGAGGCTAAGTTTTTTGTTTGGACTCTTTATTCAAACCATTCAAAAATAGCCTACAAGCATATTTCTTTAATATCAGATTTGATTCTGCTACTTTGTTTACGTAACTAAAGAAGGCTATGCTATGCTATTTGCCTCCCCTTCTCTCCTCTTTCACAACCTGAAATCACCTGTTTACCTGCCACTGCGCCGCCGTCACTGAAAAGTTGTGTAAAAGATTGTGACGATACAGACAGACATCAGTTCCTAAGATCCAGTTGCTGCTATCCCATTCAGAATCCAGTATCTGATACCCCGATCAGATCCATAGCTGCTATCCCGATCAGATTCACTGTGATCAAACCCACGATGTGGGAACCCAGGCAGCTCAAGCTACCTGTTCATGAACCGGTTCTTCACTCTGGTCCAGCAAAGAGTTGGTTTTGAGACCCAGGAGCCGGTGTTTAGATGGTGGGAAGCTAAAGAGTCGTTTTTTGTCTGGTTCAAACCAGCACTGGAAGCAGATCGGTGGATAGATGATCTGAGTACCGTACAGCAGTTTGTGTTGTCACAAGATTTGTGTCGGGTCAGCCACAGAGAGGGTTGCAAGGGCTGCTTACGGCTGGGGTTTTTTTTTTCTTAAAGCTTTACTGAGGTGAAAAAGTTACTTAGTTTTGCTCTAAAGACTATGTAAGAGAGATTGGGTATGTGAAACACCAGGTGATGACTCCTTTAAAATGAACTCCCCTCTAACGCAGAAAATGCTGGTGGCTGTTCACATTTTAAATACATTTTCATTACTGTTACAAAACAGCAAGAATTAGTTATATCAGTTCATTTTAGCTAATGAAGCAAAAAAACAAAAAAAAAAAAACATTGATCAAAGTATGTACGGTATATTTTGTATCTCACCAGATTCTGTTGGCTGTGCATTGAAGTAGCTTGATACAGAGATCAACTGATATGACGTGACGAAATTTATTGACACGCAAGGGATGGATTGAAAACAATCTAATGTCATCTTGGTGGAGCTGTGGCAAAATGAAGGAAGGCAATTGGATAGGATCCCTCTGACTTAAGATGCTGGTGGGGATTGTGTGCAGGTGGTGGAGATGCAAGATACGTCTGATGAGGCTCCTATCAGAGGAGATGAGATATTAGGGAGGATGTGGGTTGCATAAATGTAAGCCTGAAAGGCGAATAGAGCAATGCAGAATTGCAAAGAATGAGGACAGTTCTGATTGGCTTGAAAAGCATTTTTTTAAGAAGAGCATCTGAGCTGTGATGTCAGATTTAGTGACTTTGTCGGTGTGGGGAAATGAAAGTACAGCAGCAGGAATGTCCGAACGTTATTGAATAAGAGCAGATGTGAGAAGGCCCATATGTATTTCTGCATCAGTAAAGATCACATCATTACGCAGCCTTTGGTATTTGGGATTTTTGAGTAAATCTTCCTAAGAATTGCTGGTGAATGAGGCCTTTTGTTTTTATTTAATCAACATGACTCATGGATTGCCCATCCCTCAAATATAAAGTAATATTACGTGAAGCTGTGATTTCCTTTTGAGGACAAAAGTCTGACATAACACAACCAGCTATAATGACTTAGAGTGGTTTAAGCCCCTCTGCAGAGGAGATCATCACTTACATTAAAACCCCTTTTAACACACAGCCAACCGCTGTTCAGTGGTCAGTTTGCTTTCAGACCCTCTTCATGGACTCCGGCGATAGCTGAGCACAGTGGATGGCAGATGTAAAACTGTGCCTGTGTGTTTTCTACGTGTAAATGCTCTGCCTGTGTGTCTGTGACAGCTGCTCAGTGGTAAGATGAATGTTTCCTCCCAGTTGACTGTCCATCCTACTGGCATAAATCATCTCTGCCACTCAACAGCCATCCTCTATGCAGAGCCTCATTAGTCTAACCACACAAGAGCTCCCTCTCACATACAGCAAGGCATCCAAGCCATCGGTCACACACATTTCCCAGTAGAAGCTGCATTTGCATTCACAATATGCATAATTTTCTACTGTCAGCTGGAGACAGTTACAGACATTAAGTCTACTTCAGTACTAAAAACCCACACAAATGTACAATACACTGCAAAACTAACATGAACATGCAGTAAATGTAATGTCAGAAGGTGAAGACACACATCTAACTTAGTACGTTGGACTTCTGTAGCAACCACAATGAAAGGCTCTCAGGAGCAAAGTGCAGGATGTCTTCACCTAATGTGTATAATGGGGCACATTAAAGGGGCCATAAACCCCGCCTGGCATGTGGAAAAACAGCTTAGTGGTGTTGGAGCATCTCAATATTTGTAGTTTAAAAGAAGAGACGACATTTGTGAGCCACTTTAATAGGCTACCTAACATCCAAGCACCCTAATCTCTGCGAAGCGGCCGTATCATCCCAACAGTCGGAGCTTCTTTTAGTTTTATACCTGCACACATTCTTTCTCTGTTATTGTTTGGGTTTGTGAAAGCTGAAGGAACCAGGGAGCTTCAGTTAGCATCAGCTAACTAACTGCTGATGACACACAAAAAAATGCTTCAAATTTAGTAATGAGCTGCTTTTCATGCTTGGTTGAAATGCTGAAAATCCTGTGAATAAGAGCCAAAGAAAGTTTTTCACTGTGAGACATCTTTGGGGAAGAAAGGGAAAAGTATTGTGTACTTCCTTCTTCGACCTCAGGAAAGCTGCTCCCAACAAGAGCTGCAAATTGAAGCAAAAATTAAGCATAATAATATGTTTTGATTTATATTTAAGCACCATTATTACATAAATGATGATCATGAGGACAAAGGTGTAAGAAAAGGATCAGCAGATGTGTGTGTGTGTGCGTCAAATTTTCACATATTAGGGTTTTTTATGTGCATTTATGTTTGTGTGTCTGCTTGTCTGTGTGTACTTTCCCACATTGGCCCTCAGCTTCGCAGCAAGCATGTGGAATATCCCATTTCACCCATTCCACTATTCCCCCCAGCCTTCCCGCCATGCTGCAGACAATGCGAGGAGGAGATGTGACTCATCCTGTGATGAAGCTTCCTCTTTCTCCACCTCCCTCTTTCCTTCTCTCCATCTCTGCGTGCACCAGTCATGTTTGTATGCCTGGATCTCTTGCCTTGACAGGTTGACTTAAGAGTCACAGTGGCATCACTGCCCCCCAGCCAAAACAAGTTTTGATGAGAGAAGGCACACTTCTCTCCTGCTTTTTGCTTCCCAGATGGGTACCACCTCCCTATGTGGGGGCCTTTTGCTGGGGATGCTGATGGGTGTCAGTTGCAGAGGATTGTTTATATATTAGGATTGTGTAAAGACACTTCTGTGACCTTAAGAGTTCCTTTTAAAGCCTAAAACCACACCTGAAATATCCTTTTCCACTGACAGAAACTCAACCTCAGACATGTTATCACCATCCCTGATGCTAATATATGCATTTTTTTCCCACACACACACTTCTTTTGCTAGTTTCATAAAAGATCACTTTATCATCTTTTATTTTTGTCTTGCCTCCTGTTAAGAGATATCTTTTCTCACACTGGGCTTGAGTCTTGACACTTAGACTCAAATCAGATGTGTCATAAAAATTAATATTTAATAAGCTTTAATACACCATTTTATTTAGCTCCCAAAGATTTCATATTTTGGCTTAATCCCTTTTCTCAGTATTACTTCTACCCCTCATTTCAGATCGTCTGTCCTCTTAAACTCAGGTGCAGAGGGTAATTATTGAAATCCCCCCCCCCCCCAGAAAATGGGGCACTGTTACCAGGATTTCATATGTCATGAGATGCTCAATGTAAGCCGATGCAGTGATCAGTCTTGTGTCCCCTGTAGGCTTCTTATTGTTTTTCTTTGGGAAATCAGAAAGCTTAAGAAAACAAGAAAATATTTCTACCTCCATAAATTTGCAAATAAATCTATTGTAATTAGTTGTTGCTACCTTGTGTGTTTTGAATGAATGATTTCAGTGGGTTAAGTCATTTTGATATGCACATATATATTGTGTTCATTTTGTCAAATTTCATGTTGTCTGAATATTGAAGATATGGAAATTTTTCACAGCAATCTATTTGGGTGGTGCCTGACCACATCACTTCGTCACCCCACCCCCTGCATCTAGCAAAGAAATGGTGCATCTCAAGGCTTGATTGTGCAAAAGGTGTAGGACCAAGTGGTAGAGGCAAAGGGGGAAATGGGATTAAGTCCTGAACACCAAAACATTTAGAAGAAGAAAAAAAAAAAAGAATAATCACATAATTTTAATGATAAATAAACACTATCCACAACTATCCTCCACGACCGAGTATTGGTGCCACATTGAGCATTTTTTTCTTTTCTTTTCTTTTCTTTTTTTTTTTTTACAGAGAATAAAGTCGTAATATTATGAGAAAAAGTCATAATTTTACAATGAAAAAGTTCTTATTTTACGAGAATATACTGTAGTTGTAAATTAACCAGAATAATCTCATAAATGAACAGTAATAAAGTAATACATTTACAAGACTAAAGATGTAGTTTTACAATAATAAGACAATTTTATGAAAAAAAAAAGGTTGTAATTATGCTAGGAGACAATGGAAACGCGAGAGTGCAACACTGGTAAGTCATTATCATGCACGTTTAAACTTCTGGAATCTTTTTACCATTTTTAAGTATGGACAACAATACCACTCAGAATTTCCCACTCTTGCATCCATCGATAACCTAGTTAACCAGTCCCAGTCATTTCTACCTCCTAAACTACCTTCTAAACTCTTGGGTCAAACTGCTGGGTTAAAAAGGGACCAACTAATTTCTGGGTTATTTCAATCCAGACATTGGGTTGTTGGCTTGTTGACCCAGCTTCTCAGTTAAAGGGGTTATAGAAGATTTTTTTTGCAATTTTTGGTAAAATTGGGTTCACAACCCCAACTTTCAGCTGTGAAAGTGATGGGGCTGAAAAAACACCCGCCAATCATCTCTGCATTCCTTACATTTTTCATTTGTCTACTGGCTCGTCAATCACTTTTACTACCGTAGTAAGGGTGATTGACAGTCAATTCAGCGGGTAATAGACGAGACTGATCAATGAGAGTGATTGAATGGTGAGAGTAATACTGTGTCCCGGAAGCTGAGCACACTCGTCTGACATTTTCAATAGGTCACTAACAATCATTCTGCTAGCAGTTAGCGATGTTCAGACAATGGCATCTGTTTTACTTGCATTTGTGACATGATGGAGAATCTGTACCCGCTGCCTGCTAAACACGGAGTGGCTCGTGCACGCTTTTCTGTGGCTGGGGGAAGGAGCTGTGAATCTAGCAGGTTGGTCTTGCACATGCGCATTTTTCAAAAACTCGCTAACAGTCTCTGCTTCCTGAAATGCGAAAATAGAGCGCCTTTAAAGTAACCCAATATTATGGTCAATATAATCCAACTTCTGGGTCAAATATTCAACCTGAAAGTTGGGTCAAAACATTCCAATTTTCCAATTTTCTGGGTCGAATTAACCCAGAAATATGTTGGTTCCTTTCTAACCCAGCAGGAGTTTTTTGTACTGTATGAGTGATTTCCTTAAAGTCTGTCTGGTTCTTTCTGCAGAATAGATTCATTTTCTTGCAGATTCTTTTCAAAGTCCTGATACTAATGACAATGTGGTTCTGATGTGCCCAAAAAATTGAGTATCTCCTGGTTTGTAAAACCTCTGCTGAAGTACATCTTTACAAAATGCTCCACGAGCCTCATTTCTATCAATACTCTGCTCCTAAATTTGAAATATTAAGACTTTATATTTGTTAATTTCTGACTTTAATTCTAATAAAATAATTTCTATTTTCTTGTTAAACTACATTTTTTCCCCGTCAATGTTATCACCTTATTCTCAGTCCAAAAAAATTTCTTCTTAATGTGGTCCTATCACGGTCCATCATCCTCCACACTCATGATGCCAACTTTTAGATTAAAACAGACCACAACTTTGACTAAATGTAAACATAACGCAGGAAGGAAAGTATAACTTGAATATTTAGGGCAACAATCACAAAAGTTTCAATTCTTGCTGAATATGAATTTCCCATGAGTCCTTCCAGTGTTTGAACATTAATCATTTAAGTTAACTTTCCACGAAATTCAATCATCGTGATTCAGATTTTTTTTTCTATTTGAAAGAATGAGTAAGGAACTTGGTTTGGCAATTCTCTTGATTTCATGTTGATTAAATCAGCAAAAGTGGTTCCCAACAAAAGTATTAAGTGAGATTAATGAAACAAACAAACAACAACAAAAAAACTCACAATAAACGTTTTAGAGTGTGATGGAGTCTGACTATTTTCTGCAGCAAAAGCAATTTGCAATATAAACCCAAATTTATTCAAACAAAAGTCCCATGGCAGCTTTTTTTTTGTGTTTGTTTTTTAACATTATATCTGTTGCAGAAAAGACATCATCTCAAATATCGTCTTTTTTTGGTGTGAGTTTATTTGGACCCCCCCCCCCATGTATCAATTCTACTCACATATAATGGAATAAGGTAAGAAGCTTCAAGTTATACATTTATTATCATAACTCAAGAAGCTGAGCAGGGAGACACACACCCTCATTTCTCAGTATTTTCAGAAAGGAAAGTCGGAGCAAGAATGCAAATAAAACAAACATTTCAGGGAGGGGGAAAGGTAGAGGAACTAAACATCTGCCTCAGTGGCTCACACCGGGTGGGAGCTACAAATCCTGTCTGGAGACCATTTAATCTCTACCAGTAAGACGGCAGAATCTGTAGCATAACCTGTGCATGAAATACTTCTTTTATCCAATCCATAACTGAATTCATCAGCTCATAAAGGGCTGAGAAGTATCATAACAACAGTGCTCATTGTGTCGCACTGAGTTATATTAGCCATCAAGGAGCTTGAAAGGCAAGCCGTGTCACTGGACTATGTAACATCACATTAGGTAATTGGAGTTTAAGGACACAGGATTGGCAGCTTAATTGTTTAATGATCACCCAATGAGGCCACCAGCATATTCGTATTCAGCCTGTTATTTCACGACGGGAGTGGCAAGATTGTTATCATGCTAAAGCTATAGGTCAGATTCTCTGAGTGTCTCTGAGTGTCTCTGTGTGTCGTTAAAATCCTCCTGCAGCACGGTACTCCTCATAACTAATTCTCTCCATTAAGAGCCTGCAGCACATTGCAGCTCTTTGTACACAAATCCCCTTTAATTATGGGATTTATATACAAGCATATTGCAAACATGAATAAACAACTATAGAGCAGGAGAAGCAAACACAGCCAGTTAATGCCTCCTTGGAGCGTGAGATTTTGCAAGGTCACCACAGACAAGGTGCACTGCTTATGACATGCATCTCAAGTAGAGCAGAGCATTTCCCTAGAAGATGCAGTTAAGTACATAGATTATTCTCAGCTTGAAAAAGATACCGCTGCAAAATAGCTGTCAACAACATGCACAGTTAACACGGTTGATTAATTTAAAAGAAATTACTGTTGAAGTATGAAGTTGAATAACGCGAACTGGATAAATTTAATTCTTTGTTATGTCTAATAACAGCAGATTGAGTTAATGACTGACTGTACCATGCGGTCTGTAAGCCACATAACTTGCTCGCCTTTACATTGTGCCACTGGGGAGGACTATTTAAGATTCAAGCAGTGTGTTAGACAGAGAATAGGAAAAGCCTTTTTGTGTCCATGAATACCCAGGCAATCAAGGCATCAATTATTCAAGCTGCATGCAGAGAGAAACCATTGCAAGCTGTCCATCGGCACTTCATCCCAGGACTCCTAATGCTGCACAGGCAGCCATGGAACAATACAAATGCAACAGAGCTATTAGAAAATGGCAATGCATGGAGACTGCTGTAAAATTACAGATAAGATGGTTTGGACATGTTAATGAGTTAATCCATTCTAACTTGGTTTAATCAAAGTGTGAAATCAAGTAGATTTTAAAAAGACATGAGAGCCGGTGCCAATGAGAATATGATGATATTCTATAAAACTCTCTATTGACAGAAAAAAAAAAGGTTCTGGGTTTGTGAGTTTTAATATTGGAGTCAAAATAAGCTTCCCCTCTCTCAGCAATATAGTCACATAAAATGTGATGAAAAAAACCACCTCAGACACAAGTGCTCTTTAATATTATGCTGTTCCTTAATGACTTTTGTCAGAGGAAGACAGTGTTTGATAGTATTTAATTCAATTCAATTCAAATTTCTTTAAAACACAGTTTAAAACAGCTTCTGTTGACAAAAGGTCAGCACTGAATCAAAGTTAAAAGACTAAGACAAAAAAAAGATGAAAGAAACCCGTATATACATATATATATATATATATATATATATATATATATATATATATATATATATATATATAATACAAATATATGCGTCAATCATAGTTTCTGCATACAGTAGTATTATTGATGTAATGGCTTATTGTTCATCCAAGAGGGATGATGTTTGCCATAATACAATAACTTTAATCTTTCTTGGTTCTTGTACCAAGGATGAAAAAAAAAGAAGAAAAACGGTCAAAAGCCCAATTTCATTTCTCTTTTTTTTTTTTTTACCCCTTTGACCCTTGCTACTTTAAATGGATCTACAAGGGGTATGGCTGAAAGTCAACCCCTACAAGTCGGGACACCCTTTCAGCAATCACATACGTCATCAGTGATCCCCGCCGGCTTGTGTGTAAGCAGATGTGCGCTGAGCTGTTGCCGGGGGGGGGGGTGGGTGGGTGCCCAAACCTACCTCCGGAGGTGGTCAGCAGTGGTTGCTTGATTCAGAACAATTGTGTAATTCACCCACGTGATGAAGAAGTAATGACGAATCAATATGTGCAACCTACATGGAAGCCCTGTGCCTGCTGATGTACATTTACTGCATCTGCAGCCTTTAGAGCAATTCAGAAAACGCGAAGAGGACAAACAGCATGGCTTCTTAAGGTAGTTTACAAGGAGGTTGCTGCTGACTTGGAGAGAGGCTTTTACAGCACAAATGACTATGAGCGCCACCCAACGGACTGGAGTGGTGCCTTTTGATTGCTTCACTTACAGTAAGCATATGCGGTCACGTGACGTGGTGCCAAAGTTGCGCATTTCGAACTTTGCAAGTGTGACCAGAGTCCAGTTGTACCAGACTTTTGCCAAGTGTGACCCTGCCCTAAGTCACTGAGGCTTCAACGTACTACTAGCATTTTTTGTCATGTGCATTTTTCAAAGAAAATGACCATTAAACATTTAAACAATGTTAAACTAGACAATACAACAGTTTCCCACATTTTAAAATTTTATCTATGGAGAAAATGTTCACATTTGTGGATTTCTTTGGACTCGGTAACAGCCATCTTGCCAGTGATTCACAAATTTGTCATTCCTCCAATTTTAAGTGTGAATCTGAAAGCCCCTCATTTGAAGGGGTACGATACCTCTACCACTCTCTCCTAACAGATTTGAGACACCCCTACCCCTACACATGAACGCACAAAATGGAGGGAAAGGACTAAGCAGAAGGATTGGGGAAGATATCAGATTGGACCCAAAACTGACAACACAAAAGCTTTATAAAGGGAAGTTGTTGCCTGTGTACTGTGTTTATAACTGTAGTGGTGTAAAACTGAAATACATTTAGAAAAAATTACTCGCGCAGCCTGCGCAGACTGCAACACCATATCATTAACCAATTTTTATTTCTTAAACACTTGGAATGTGGCTAAAATGTATATGCTTTTACTTTTCCTGTGAAGAAAAGCAGCTTCAGGCTGTATTTAGACTGAGAGTTGAAACCTGGAGAGGATTGGATAGTGGCTGGCATGTTGAGGCAGACTGGAGAGTTGAGCTATGTGTGGAGCTGAGTGTGTCGGATATGCTGACTGGTGACTGGAGAGTGTATGGCACGATGAAGATGAACTAAAGATAGAAGCCAGAAATGGCTTGGGCTTAGTGATACCAGATATGCTAGACATGAACTTTGCATTTAAGGTGTAGTAACATGTTCTACACTAAGGTGTAGTAACATGCCAGTTTGACTCTTTCCATGAAAACATTTAGTCTTTTTCCTTGCATCGAGCCAGTTTAGGATGCCGCAGTAGCTATGTTCACCACTTTTAGTTTCAGTTCCAATAGAAAAGCTTCATGTGAGCCCCATTGCACTGATCTGATTAAGCTCAATCAGAATGAATTCTGTGAGCTTACAAGACAGGTGATTTAAACATTATCTAATCTGATCAACAGGGAAACCTTTATCTCCAATTTAATGTGGCTTTTTCTCTCTGACAGTAATAAATATTTCTTTTCTCTGTTCATCCTCAAACCACGAGGGATTTTGGTGACAGAACACGTTTCTAAATTTGTAAAGAATTAAATGATTGCTGAACATCTTGACAAACTATTTTGAAAGAGCTCCGATCTTGATTGGCAAATCCAGTAGGAACAACTCCACCTCTTAAATTTTTAATGCATATTTCTGCTCTGTTCTTGGAAATATTGTTCATTTAACACCAACCAGTCAGCCAAAGGGACATCCCTGTGGCCAAGTAGCCAGGGCGTATGATCAATCCGAGGCAGAGTGACAGGACCCCACACTGTCACAGCCTTCCGTGGTGGTTAGCTGAGGCATTCCTACCTGAGCTGACGTGCCGTCACTATGGCATGGATTTTCTGGAGATGCTCTAGTTACCGCCCACACCTGTGTAATTGTAAATTGGTGATCCCAGATCTGAGCATCTGATTGTCACCGAGGGCCGGATCTGCTAAGATTCAAATTTGCATGTAGTAATTTGCCTGTGAAATTTTGCGTGTGGGTCTAATTTACAAAGAATGATTGTGCAAATGACAGCGGGTGCAAACGTGTTAGAAACGCCCCTATATGAATTAGGTTTTGTGTGTTTTGAGGTTTACAGCATGGCGAATTGCGAGCGACAACAGCACAAAAGGAAATACGAGCCATAGATGGATATTTTAGGGGAGGAGGGAAATGAAAATCTAATTTGAAATAAGTATAAATATAACAATTTAAATGATTCAACAGGTATCCGTGCAGAGCCTCAGAAGTGGCCAATTTATGAGGACGTGGATCAGGAGTTGCTGATGTAATGAAAATGTGTGCAGCCTTGAACATGGTCTCTGACATGATCTTTATTATGCAGAAGGTGCACACTTTGGCACAGTGCCAACGGCCCAGAGGCTTGCACAGCCAGGTGATCCTGTGATGTCAAGCCACTAAAATCCAAGTTGAAATGTTACATTGACAAGAAGGGGAAATAAAAAGACACAGTTAATATCAGCTTTCGTTTTCAGCTCCACAGTGGCTTCGAACTTTGTTTAATTTGTCCAGAATATTTTGCACCCGTGTTAAATAGTGGTGTTTGCTGTTAATTTTTATTGATCAATGACAAACAAATATGCTGCCCTCACTGCTAATGAAAACTTATTTTGTATCAGATGTGTGCATGTCCAGGATTGTCCCCTTTAGAAGCTGCAACCTTTTGTGTGCAAAGCTGCGACATTGCAGCTGTTTTTCAGACATACTAAAATACATGCAAAAAAACAGCAAGGCAATTGATAAATCGCCTTGCGAGTGCTTAATTAATATATTTACCTTTTCTCCTCCCATCACACACACAAGTGCGTGTAAACGCCCCATATTGCATATCGATTGCAGCAGAGGTACTGAATGGAGAAGACGCACTATTTATCACGTTGGGAAGATGGAACCCTTTTTGCACACTTTTAATAGATCAGTTTGTAAATTTTTTTGTGTGTGCAATGAGATAGCTCGCATTTTTTTACACACAAACCTTCAATAGATTGGCCCTTAGTGTAGGGTCTGCAATACCTAATTCCAGTCGAAGCAGAGACAGGCTAAAGGCTCATTTATGCTCTTTTTTTCATATCTATAAAAGTACAGTATGTCACTGTCCTCAGACCTCTGTACGTCCTTTACGTTGGCATGGTTTTTAGGTAATAGCTCGACTCGAGGTCTTTGCAGAGTTTAGAGTTCACATACAATCTCCAACATAATAGCAGCCATTAAATACTGTATGTTGAAACTTCTTTGGTCCTTTCACATGCTGCATGTGTTTTACTGCCCCCCCTTTCGGGTGGTAGTCCTCTCATTTGTTGCTTCCAGCGAGGCATCCAAAGCTCTGAAAAAGGATCAAACTGGACACATAATGGAAATGGATGAAAAGCTCTACTGAACAATTATAAACATAAAACTGATGAAAGTCTTTAATTCATACTTAACTGTGTTTTATTTTATACCAGTTTTTCTTTTTTCATATTATTTTTTCTTTCTTTATTTTGTTTGTATATAATTGTCTAGTTGGACAGTTTATAATCACATTCAAGAGAGCACAAAGATTTTATGGTGTGCTTGATCAAATGTTGGCTGGTCCGGCAAAGAAGCCAGGGCTTTTTTTTTTTTTTTTTTTTTGTTCCAGTTTGCCCCTGGCCTGCAAACAACCCTGCAGATGATCATCTAAACAGTAGTGATAGCACTGCCAGGACAAATAACTGAAATTATCCACCACCTGCCAGACTGGCCAGCAAGTTTTCGTTTTAAGTGGATTTTCACCCATTTTTGGTGGGCTGGTGGGTGTTAACTTGGAAAAAAAGATGGAAGAGAGAGCAGAGAAACAGCAGAAAATGAACAAGAACCTCAACCAAGAACATAACAGATCAATTAATGTAAATTTGTCTGTTGTTCCTCTCCCTGGGTAGTCATGTTCATACATCGATGAAATGCCATGAAGTATTAAAGCAGCCTGCAGAGTAAATTAAAAAACATACATCCTAGCAAAACACAGAGAAAAAGCACAATTTTGTCTTTACTTTTTTTTTTTTTGCATACATTTCCTATATCATAAATTATTTTGCTTTAACCTTAAACCACTTGTTTCCACAGTCAGGAAATAATAAATCTTTTAACTTTCTTCTCCCAATATTCATCACAACATGGCACCTTTAAACTGGTGGCAACCCATTAGAGCTGCACAACAAGGTTGACCTCCCATGTTGCTTGAACCATTCCTGTGTTTCTCTCCACTGTACAGAATGTTCCGAACAAGTTCACAACCAGCAAATTATTTATTTACAACATAGCTTTTCTGTCACACTTTTTGGTGCTGCCTCCAGCAGGCAAACAGCTCCCAGATAGATCTCCAGAGAGCTGCACTCAGCCTCTTTCCCCTTCGCTTTCCATAAGATGTTAGGCTGGAAAAATGTTGACATGATTCAATCCGACCCCACCCCCACCCTTAGCAGGACAAGGTGAATGGGGAAAATTGATGGATTTTCCTCATATTTTCTTTTAATCCTCTGCTGACCACTGAGTGTCATGTTTTAATCCTCACTGTGATACTGTGAAACAGATTTCCACATACAGCCACATTTAGGGTAAAAATTGAGATCATTTAGACTCGTCAACTGTCCACCAGCCTGAAGACTCTGAACCAGTTTGATAAGCAGGGTATGTGATTTATATAAATGACTAACATATTGAATGAGCCTGTCATGTGACTAATATCCTGTCTGGTAACATTTTGTATAAACACTGTTCACTTTGTTGCTGTTTGCTTGTTTCCAGCTAATATTGCGAGCTGAGTGATAACAGAATGTCGCTTACGACGTTTTCTAGTTTCCATTATTTTGAAGTCATTCTGTCTTTCAGACATGAAAGAGTTGAGCAGTGAATGGCAGTTTTTAATCAATGCCCTGTCTCTTAATAATAATGGGATATTTGGGTCATGTCTGCTGAGTAATAGTTTTTTTTCTCGCGTTGACAGTCAACATTTGAGCCTCATGGATATGAGCTGCAGAACAGTGACAGCTCCATCTGAGACTGACACAATCGTAATTTTTCAGTGGTCCAAAAAGCAATTAGATGTTGTATTGAAGCAAAAGCACATTAAAATTTATCAAGGAGTTCTTCAAAAATAATGTTGCCTGCAACTCTTACATTGCAGGTAATGTATTACTTTATTTTATCCAATACAATGATAAATAATGAAAAAATATTTCATTCTTGTAACTTATTTAGGAGGAGTTCAGCATGTATGGGTGATAGTAAAAAAAAAAAAATCTCACTGTTGATTTTTTGTTCAACTTGGTAATGCAAAATCTCTGAAATCATGTCAGGGCCCAGAGAAACGGTCTCAGGATTTGGTGGGTCAAACCTATAATTCAAAAAATTAAAAACGCTAAATTAGTACTAAATGGTACTAAATTATTGGTACTAAATAATTAAGTACTTTTTTTTTTTCTTAAGGATTACTTCTGAAATGTGATGTAATTCTCAAAATAAAAGCGGCTCATGGAAGACTATACTGGCGAGTAAAACCATACCGCCAGCCAGGGGGCGGACTGGGACAATAATCCAGGCTGGGAATTTGATACCATCCCAGTCCACCTCCACCAAATTAACGCAAAACACTAAGAGTAAATTAGGCTGGGGGCCTACTGATATAAAACTGTAAAATAATAAAACAAAGGCTCCACATGTGGCCACACACAGCTTTTTGTTTCTTTCCCTTACAAAATAAACATTCGTTGTGCTGCAACAACCTGCATGTAAATCACATAAACTGAAATTCTAATCAATACAGTATGCTTAAATGTGCAGTCTGTACAATTAACCATATTGTAAATCAAATAAAATTACACCATCATCCACCTAAACTTGATACTCAGTCTATTTATAATCTAACAGGTTATTCTATTAATTATTCTAAAACTATCACCAGCATGTTTGGTTTGTACTTAAATTGTACCTGAAGGTTCTTGCTGTGATTCCTCACTGCTGCTTCTGTCCACCACTGCCGTAACCGCAGGAGCTCTGGCAGCTCTAGTGCTGGTACTGCTCCCTTCTCCATCTTTGTTAAAAATAAATAAATAAAATAATCCCAAAGCCACCCATAATTTCCCAAATTTTTGGATTCAGAAATTGACCATTTTATGTGCACTGGCCATGTTTTCTTGATCTTAATCTTTTTTTTGACCAGCTTAAATAGAAGTTAAATAAAATATACAAGGATGTCAATATTCATAATAATCATGTATTATCTTACATCTGTGTAGTTAACGATGCTAAAATCTACAATATCCTTTGTTACAATTTAATTTCTTTTTTTTAAATTAAGCTAGTTTTAGCTCATCAGCTCAGCATTAAGCTAGCTGGATGGATGTGTGTGCATCTGTTGTCACTTTTCACCACTAGTGTGTTTATATCTCACCTGCTCCGTAACTGACAAACATTTCAGTTATTTTTATGCACTTTTGTCGATCTGTTGCTGTGTATTTTTCCTCATCTTAACGGTGTGTTCAAGCCAAATGGGATTTGGGCGTCAAAATCGCGCCTGACACCCAAAGTTGGACGCTTGGTCACTAAAAAGTCAGGCGCTTGATTTCCAGCGTCTTGACGCCCTGACGCGCAGCGTGGGATGTCCAGCCAAGCCGCGCTCAACGCGCCTCAGGAGGAGTCTCTCCTTTTTGTTTTTCCTGTCACCGGTCTGTCTGCACCATGGCAGATGCAGGAGAGAGAGCGGCTCGGCTTTATGTGATAAATAAAGCAGGGAACATCGTCGCCGAGTGTCTGCTCCGTGTCTGGTTCACCAGCTGATTCCAGATGTTCTGAGTGTGATGAGTTTCAACATTTAGGGGGGCGCTCAACATTTCTGCCTGGGTCTGTGAGTTTCATGTGCTTCAACGGGACAGCAGGCATGATGACGTATTATTTCTTTAAAGCTCAAACAGGACCGACAGGCCAGTTTGGCGGCCAGGCCACCGGGAAATGTCCCGTGCTCCCGATGGCCAGTCCACCACTGCCGCCAGCCCAATGCTAACCGTTAACCTAGGGCATGTTAGTTAATTTCCTTACTTCTCAGGGGTCACTGTAGCACCTCGTGTACGTCAAACTCCATATCAGAGTCTGGGTCGAGCACTTATAGCTCCATAACAGGGGTGATCCATTTTTTTGTGGTGATCAGAGTCCGATCATCCATCAGTGTTTGCAAATATCTATCCATATGAGTTACGAGGTCGGTGTTAAATCAAAATCTGTGACCCTTCAGAATTCAACTTTATGTGTGTGACTGTTCTGGGGCGATGTCATTAAATTGGCGTAAAACATGACGAGATTAGTCCAGAGCTTCAGCAGTTCAATGCAATCAGCTGATTTATTTCCATGTTAGAAATTAGACATAAAAAAACTATTCTCTTACACTAAATTGGTTTCTATAGTGGCGAGAGGAACATATGCCTGTAGCTGACTTTTGGAACGTTTGAAAAGCATGATATGGCTCCTTTAAATTCAAGCAACATTAAAGGTGGTAGAAATTTGAGCATTTTCATATGAATCATAAAACCATAATTTGATTCTAAAAAAAACTTCAGTAAGTAAAACAAAATATTTTCACCCCTGTCCAATTTGATAAAAAGCACAATAGTTCATGATTTATTTTTTATGTCAAAACATTATTTAAAATGTTATGGGTGACTTCATTGGTTAGGTAAATTTCAAAGAAAGGGTCAAGAATATAATGTTATAATCTGAGAAGCGGTGAATAAAAGGATGAAGGTACTTTGCTGCTGTAGTATACTACAAAGTCGCTCATTATATTCTACTTTTTCGTCCGACATAAATTTCTGTTTAGAGCTTATTGAACATAAATAGTCTGAGGTAGAATGACCCTAATGCACCTCTAATTTATTGGGTTTACAATTTCATATTTTGTACTCTGCTTCAAAAACCGGCTGCATCTAATTTATAACAGAGTGCTGCAGATATGTTATCAGTGCATGATAATGATGGTGTGGATAGACCTCTGGATGACTTTGAAAGTGATTGAAATAAATTTAGTCCATCTTTGCAAAAGGAGAAATGTCCTTTCAACATGTCCTCATGAAAAGGTCAGCTCTGAAGTTTGTCTAAACCCTTTTTTATGACTCATAATGCTATCCTGTAAAGTCCTGCTCCTACAAGGAATTTGATGACAATACGCCTGATATAAGCGCTTCCACATCAGAGCAGACGTCATTGTCAACTCCACTGTTCAATGAGCTGTTAAGTCCACAAGAGGAGGACGGAGATGTGGATGGATGGAGCAGCTAAGTGCTGTGTTTTCAACCATGGGCCTTTCTGAAATGTGGCTGGAAGACCAACATAATTCTCTGTCAGTGGCAACATGACGCTTTTGTGATTGGCAAAACTGCTACCCTGTATGGATGCTGTTTTAGAGGTTACTGTGGTTACATCTAAACAGAGCAGTAGAAGATTTGTCATTTCCTGATGAGCTTAAATGATGTAATATCACTTGGTTAGAGTTAAAAATCAAATCATGCACTTTCACCATGTTTTGTGAAGGACATTTGAAGTTTGATAGACTAAATGGCAATTTAAGAAAACGCTTACATTTAGACCACTGCAGGGAAATCAGTGATACTGTAGGGACCATTTTGCTGGTGAGGTTTGGGACCACTCCTCTCTTAGGTCGTGTTCACACATATTTGGGTCGAGCCAGATGCTTCTGCAGAGAAAAGGTTACAATGTTTCAATTTTCAATTAATACGGCTCCGTTTCACACATGCTTTTTAATCACCACGCCCAGCAGTCGCTCTGCAGACTGGAGCATTGTGTATCCATGACAACCAGACAGAAATAGACGTGTCCCAGCTGTAAAGTGTGGTTGTGTTGTAAACAAAACACACGTGAATGATGGAGTGTGTTGAAGACGAGACACGGTTATGTGTAGAGAACAATGGCATGTACTGGTGGCGGTGGATTTTCGGACAAACCAGAGCAAGATTGATTATGTTGAACCGCTAAGTCCGACTATATGCAGATATTATTGGTGAACATCCAGGTACTGGTGATTTGTAAACATGAGCATTAATGCTTAGCCTGCTAAGCCCTTGTTGGAAATGTGTCCAGTGTTTGTGAACGCCTTATTGATCTTAACATTTGAAATACATTAGTAGCTTGCAGACACAAGATGATACTAAACGTTGCAGTTACTGTAGGCATGCTACGTAAACCTATTATTTGTAATATAACACTGTCAAGCGGTACAGCTGCCTACGGATACCTGTTTCGTTAAAAAAGACAGAGTATCTGCTAAAGTTGGTGTGCATTCACACATCACTCGGCCACATTTTAGGGTGATGCAAGCCGCTCTGAAACCACCCTGTACAGCCGGTCCGAGAACGGGTGAGTAACGTCGACTATGAGCATGAGTAGTGTGTTCACACAGACCCAGTCGCACTGTGTTCGGTACCAAAACCCAGTTTGGTCGACCTAAATGGGTCCTGTGTGAAATCGACCTTAGAGGAGAGAGTCTCTGCAAATCAATACAAAGTTGTTGTGAATGATCACATTCATCCTTAGATTAAACATTTTAATTGTAAGAGGAGTCCTCCATCTGTATGGTGGACCCTCCATCCAATGGACACAAGGGCAAGAAAATGTTCTGATAAGCGTCAAAATAGTGAAAACCATGTGGTATGGACTCAAATTGAACACTTTCTTGAAGACTCAAGAAGTTGCTGCCCAACTACACCTATGCGTACACCAAATACAGGTATATCTTTTGAAAAAAAAAACACATCCGCCATTTTATCTGGGATCCAAGAAAAGCTGTTCCTGAAGTGCATAGTAGCCCAACCCCTTGGAAAAAACAAACAAACTTTATATTAGTTTTCTTGCAAATTCTGTCTCTACACCCAATTTCTAAGACCCTGAAATGGAAAAACATTTTTCAGCAGCTTGTAGCAAGCCCTTCAAAGAGCACCTGAAGCCAGCTGCTCAGACACACAAGGTGTGGTGTTATCACTCACTGGGTACCCAAGGGTAATGAGGCCTCTGAAGCTCTGTGAAGTCACCTCATCAGCTTTTAGCAGAATAGATGCCAAAACTAACTCTTTCATCCGTAAATAGCTAAGGTTCCCACTGTGCTTTTTTGCAACAGCCAGCATGAACGGCATTCAGTCCATCTACCCTTGAAATATTTCACCCCTGGGTACAAGCAACGGGAAGCAGGTGTGATGGCAGAGTTAGAGAAAACCCATCACCAGGCAAGTTGCTGAAGGATATGCAAGCCCAGGTGGTGAGTAGAAGAAATGGAAGTGGAAGAAAAAGGCAATGAATAAATAAGACGAGATGGTGGAAAGGCTTTAGAGGCAGACCTTTGATGTGGTGACCAACACACCCTAAGATCTACAGCCCTGCTCCTCAATCCTGGACCTTGGAATCCACTACCCTGCATGTTTTAGATGCTTCCAACTCCAGCATGCAAGCCTGCTAATGAGCTATTCATTTCATTCAGGTATATTAAAGTATGGAAACATCTAAAACAATGTCATAACCCATATGACACACTGCCAGTGGAGGGAATCGCTCAACATACTGATAAGATCAATGACACAATGACACAGAGACAAGCAACCTTCCCTTCATTTCTGACTACAGTTAAATATACAGTATCAGTCACCAGATGTTCATGTCTCCTGTTGTTTGTACAGTCAATGTAAAAAAAAAAAGAAATAATCATACCATAAATCACTTTATAGGGTTTCTGACAGCCATCTATCAAGCAGTTTATCTACTCTGATTCTTAATATGCTGGGGGACTAAACATTCCCTCTGAGCCGTGCACAGGACAGATCTAAAACAGTAGCATCGGCACAAAAAGCTGAAAGATGGGGACTTGTGCCAGGCTGCGCTCTCTGTGATGTGTGCATCCCACACATCACATCTGATGACAGCTGATTCAACCACAGTCAGAAGTTGCTGCTAACATCTTTGGAAAGTAAACTTCACATTGTATTTGTTTTCTATTCACAAAAGTGAACCATATTAAACATTGATATGGACATCACTTTCAAGGCCTGGGGTGAAACGAGATGGGCGACTCAGATGAGCATTCAGCGTTCAGCTTTTGTACTACCAGAACTTCAAGTCTAGGAGTATTTACTCAGGGGGAGGAGACAAAAAAAAAATATCATTTGAATTTGAATCCAAATCCTATCACGATGAGGATCATTAAATAACAACCCTACAGACTACTATGCTGTCTGATAAAAAAAACAACAAAAAAAACCCAAACAAAACCAACTAACACCTAAGCATGCTCTGGAGAGTTTCTTTGTGCACAAATGTGAAATTGTGCATGTTATTTCATGCACGTCGAGTGTGAGGAGAGTAAAAGAAGGGAAGGAGTGTTTCTCACTGGGAGAAACAGTTAGGAGAGAGGCTTACAGTTCAAACTACACTGTTAACCTTGCTCATGGTTTGAAAATGTGCAAAATCAGGTACAGCACCTTAAAGTTCAGGAAGTAGTGGAGTTGTCCAAAGAGCCCATTTGTAAGCAATCAACATGCTTTACTGTCCGTATGACAGAGCTCCCCCAAAATTTCACAAATTGTATTTCAAGGGGAGCTCATATTTTAGGGGAGCCATTAGCTTCCCCTTAAAATATGTACTCTGAATTTATGGCTATCGTGTAAATAACACTAAAAGTTTGAAGATGTTATCCAGATTTTACAAGGCCACTTTTTTTTTTTTTTGACTTGGGAGGTTTGCGTCTGACAACTACTAATCAAAATGTGATTATCAGGCATGCCTTATTTGGAATGCCTAAGTAATCTGTTACAGCACAGGTTTAGCCCTATGGGCCTACAACTTGTCTATTATCACACACCTGGGGAAACTCAAGGGATTACATTTCACTGACAGTGCAGAACGGAACAGGGGGCACCACAAAGCATGATGGGAAATATTCAAATGACCCCACTCCAGGACCAATTACACTACTCAGATGTTCAGACAACACTCCCAAATCTGTTAAATCTTACTACACCATAATATCACACTCACACCGCCATAATTGTTACAACAATAGAGTTAATTGTGTTTGAATCAACACTAAACTTTAACAATTTTTAATTTGCTGTGTACATAATAGTTACAAGAAATCCCATCAGACCTGAACCATGCAGATGAAGTTTCTGAAAGCTTGAATGTTGAGAAAATGCTGCTAAGATGTAGATGGGATGGCATCAGATGAAATGGCTACTACTGCATTGAAGAGGCTGATAATTTGGTTTGTCAATGCTGTGGAGGACTACATTCAGTCTATTAAAGGACCAGTTCAAGATGGCATAAGACGGAACTTCCAGCAAGTGGATGAAGAGTCTCTCAGAGTCAAACACAGACAGCTAAGAGAAACATTAGCCTGCAGAGAAGAGGCCATTATTGATTAAAAGGAGCTTGCCTCAGAAGATCTTTCCCAGGCTGATGGCACTGGAAATACTCTTTCATATACATAAAAACAGACTGATTAAGTTTTACTGATACCTCTGGGGAACACTGAGATGAGTATTCTCTTTTCCAGTTAAAGTAGAGAAGCTTTTTGATGCTCAAATTCATTAAAAACTAACTAAGGTTCTCCTTTAACTGAGAATGCATGAGTAGAATCACAATAATTAGCATCAGTTGCCAGATAGCAGCAGATCTTATCTGATTGAGTAATCGGTGACTTTACATATTGATTTAAAAAGAGATATAATAAATGAAAGTAAAAGAGGTCACAGTTTAGAGAGGCCTGCAACTTGAGTTTTCGTCACTTTAAATCACATACAGACATTTCATTCACAGTTACTGATGTTTTCCTATAGACAAACATAAGATTTGCTCAAAAATTCAAAATTGTTTGAATTTTGTTTCTACCGATCTTCTAAAATAAATGGGCTAATATATGAAATTATAAATGAGCTGCACGGTGGCGTGGTGGTTAGCACCGCAGCCTCACAGTAAGAAAATTGCTAGTTTGATTCCCGGTGGGGGAGGGGGCTCGAACAATTCCAACTGTGGCCTTCCTGTGTAGAGTTTGCATGTTCTCCCTGTGTATGCGTGGGTTCTCTCCGGGTACTCCGCCTTCCTCCCACCGTCCAAAGACATGCGTTTTAGGTAAATTGATCACTCTAAATTGTCCCTAGGTATGAATGTGAGCGTGAATGGTTGTCTGTCTCTCTGTGTTGGCCCTGCGACAGACTGGCGACCTGTCCAAAGTGTACCTGCCTCTCACCTGATAATAGCTGGGAAAGACTCCAGCAACTCGTGCAACCCTGAACTAGATAAGCGGTACAGAAAAATGACTGACTGATTGGTATATATATGTATAGATACTGTATATTATATATATATATATATATATATATATATATATATGCAACTGTTGCTTGTGTGCTACATGTGGTGAGAAGGTCCTACAACTATCCACTAGTTTATGGTCCCCAAAAGTTCATGGCTAGCTACTGTATGCGGGCCTCTTTCTATACTACTGTCTTGCTGCTGGCACAGGCTCAGTATAGACAACCAGTGTATTAATAGCCCCAGAGGCAGCATACAGAGAATCCTCTTACTCAAGCAGAGGGAGGCTGCAGGTGACACCAACAGGAGGCCACCAGCTATGTTAATGTCATCATGGGTGGCATGGATAATAGAGCTGGATCATGGTAGGAAGCTCTATTTCCCCCGAGAAAATCTACATCCCCACTCTGTGGCTAGTCATGGATCACAGTTTAGAAACCAACAAGAAGAAGCACCCCAAGGAAAAAAAAAAAAAAAAAAGAAAATTAGGGACCTGGTCGCAGAATGCAAGGGAAGGTGAAAAATGAGGCTCTGTCCAGTGGGGCTTAGAGTTAAAGGCTTATTTGGTAACTCACTGACACATCTACTTAAAAATGTGGTGCTGTAGGGGACCAGACTGCACAAAGCAAGCAGGGAAATATCATAAATGGATAAAAGAAAGCCTACGCTTCAAGATGGAAGACAGAGCAGGATATGGGAAAGAGAGAAAAATCTCTAAGTATGCTGAGCTGCAGGGGGTTGTCAGGGAAAACTTTCTGTTTATTGCTCAGCGAATAGAACATGTTCTGGATGGAGCTCAGTGATTAAACTTCCGCCATCAAAGCAAGCACTGGTAAAGATGTGCTCGGTAAAGGTAAAATTCCAACATGTAATTCCAAAGGTTAAAGTTGAATATGGAACATTTTTATTTGAAGCTATATTTAATAAAAAGATAAATAAAAAATACTTCCATAAGGTATTTGGAGGGGTGCAGAATGAGAGTACAGCAGTTCTTGAAAAAGATTATATTTAGCTGAAAATAAATATAAAATAAATTTTAATGAGTTTGACGATGGTATTATACTTATATCTAAAGACAATACAGGACGCCATTGCGGGTTGTTCTTATGTCTCTATGTTCACAATAGTAATTCAAATAACACAAAACTGAAAAAAAAATAAAAAAAAAAGTAATAATGAATAAAATTTACTGAATTATAATTTAGTAAAATAGGATATTGATTTTGAATTTTTGTTGAAAAAAAAAAAAACTGTCACAGACAAATTAAAACCCCTTGCTCTTGAACAGTGGGTCAACATACCTGTCTTCAGGTGCAGAAGTCTTACAGAAAACACCTGATTGCAGTTGTTGCCTGATAGTGTTGCTCAAAAAAATTTTAGCTTGGGAACCCAATCATGCTTGTAGGCTTCTTTTATTTTTTGTTTGTTTGTTTTTAGTTTTCTGTTGAACTGCAATACAAAAAGAATGTCATGATGTCCATAACATTTTATATTTATTATTACTTTTGTCAACTTCAACTTATTGCACTGGCAGACAATCTTTTTCTGTCTTTAATGGAAAGATATGTTAACTTTTAAGCACAACTGTAACTCAAAGAGTAAAAGCTTATTAACAATGTCAGTGTTGATATAGTTTAACTCTATAAGGCAAATCATCTTTTATCAGTGTTAAACTGACACAAAAAATATAACATTGAGTCCAGTGTAACTTTAAAAACCTTACAGAGCAGGACCATATGCAACCTGACTTAGGTTTAAAATTGATCCTTTAAAGGTGTCATAACCTGCTGTCTTACATCCACAATCATCCTTAAATTATCTTCTAATGAATTTTTAATTCTATTTGGGTGGGAAGAAAATTTAATGAGCTCATTTTAGCCTCTTTTTATCCACAACTATTGTTTGTCGCGAGAATACGTACGAGAGTTAGACCTGTCCGTGAGCGTGTTCACGAGGCAAACGTCAAAGCCAAAACAAATTTTTATCAGGACAGAGCAGGTGAAGGAAATGATGTCCCAACAGAGAAAAACGTGATAAAAACGTAACCGTGCGGTTGATAGAGAGGATCCGCGGAGTAAAAGGGCTGGACTCTGATGAATATAAGGAGCGGACGTCTGACGTGAAGTTAACCAAACAGTGTTAGCTTCCGTAGCTACATTAGCAGCTTGTCCGCTCGTCAACCACCGTTTACTGGTCTCTTACACAAAAGATAATAAGTTACACAAGCAGCAACACTTACCGACTGCACATCCTTACTGGTAAATATAATCCACTGCTCCCTGGTAGTGCTGTCCCTCCTGTTAAAGCACTGAAAACTGCTGAATTTCTGCCGAAGCAACTCAGCATAGCAATCTCCCCTGTCCTCCTCCTCCTCCTCCTCCTCCTCCTCCTTGTCGCCGGCGTCCTTTCTGACAAAGCCGGTCTACTCCATGGCAGGTAATCAGCTGCCTTCAGGTGGTACTAAAGACGCTAGCTTAGCAGCTAGTAGCATCTCTAGTTCACGTCATTTGGAGAAAGAAATCCAAACCGCGTACTGTGGAGAGCGCGTGCTTGTGGCCGATTCTGGTGAGAAGAGAGCGCCCGCACTTAAAGACGAAGTTACTTTCACTTTCCGGAGTTTCTGGCACATTATAACTGAGGTCCCGTTCCCGTGATGACTCCTTTAAATGTTGCACCAACACTGCTGATTTTACTGCGTGTGGCTGGCCTACAGACTAGAAGGTATAACAACTATCCTTTCATGATTTGTTTTGCTGTATAAGGATCAGATATTTTAACCACAATTCTTTAATATGTGTAATGTGTCAGTTTACATTAGAAGGATTTTATGTTTTCTAAATGGCAGCATGTGAAGTTGAATTATGGATGCATAAATGTATAATGTACAACAGTCTGTTTTCTAAATAGGTAATTTAAACACAGAGAATGGAACAGATACTGTGCAGTTTTGACTCCTTATTTTTCATATTCCAACCACTTTTCATTTTACAGATACAGTGGTGGGTGCAGTGCTACACATGGACATATGGCACTTTTATAGATGGACTGGCCTTGAAGTCTGAGAACAAAAGCTCCGTCTGTAGTAAACAGCGCAGATTATATGAAAGCCAACAACACTACTGGCTGGAGCAGTACTGTAGTTAACACTATGTGCACTGATATGTATTGTATGTGGTGTACTTTAAAGGCCATTTTCCCCAACTATTAATCATCTATAATATGCCAAGTTTGAAATCTAACTGCTGTAGATATCTTTGGTTTAAAATATATTTGAAATGCAACCAAATCTACAAAGTGAAATATTTATTTTGTTGTAGAATGAAGCAAGGTTTTTATATTGTATGTATTTGGACCTGTGACATAAGAGTCACTGCATACAACAAACATCAGTCCTAGACAAACAGTAAAGCAGATGTTTAAAGTGAAATATGTGTATGATAATTAGGGATGCACAATATTGGATTTTTGGCCGATATCTGATATGCCGATATTTTAAAACTCATTTGGCTGATAACCAATTACGATACCAATATTAAAGCTGAAATTATGTAACAGTCACCCCTTGTGCAAAATTAGAAAAATACTTCTGCTGCATCTGCTGCAGGTTCAGTAGTTGCAATGTTGCATGGTGGGTTTGGCCTTATTTTGTTCCCATGCCTCACGGATTAAGAAGGAAGAAAAACATTCAAAAACAGCAATCCACAGATTCATCACCAAACAGCGCCTGTTATGTACTGGTTAATTTTACTGGGAAAGATATCAGATCGATATCAGCCAATGTCAATATTTAGTTTAAAAGCCATTATCGGCCGACACAGATATCAGGCCAATGACATTTTTGTGCATTTGTAATGATAAATATTACCTCGCCTCAAATGTTTGTTTTGCACTCTAGAACAAGTTCTCTGCTCATCACTCGCTGCTGATCTTTCCAAGCTGATGAATAACCATCTATGTGTGAATCCAACAGGTGGCTGCTGGGGTGGTGGAGGGGCAAAAGGAGAAGACGGCATGCAGAGTAGGTTTGTTGGAGGAAAAGATTGAAATTTTGTTGCTTAAATAGACCACCCAACTGGAAGGGATACATTTGGGAGCAAGCAAGACATGTAAAATCAGCTTGAATTGCCAAGCTTGGGGTATTTCTTAGAATAATTACAGGCTCCGGGAGAAAAACAAAGTATTTTCACATACTTCTACCAGCTGGGGAAGGACTGATAAAAAGCCTGAAAAGAAGATCAATAAACTATGATAAAAAACAAATAGATGAATAAATCATTCTTAGCCTGTTGTTTTGTCAATGTGACTGCATGAACAAGTCTGTGCACAGGTAATCTTTATTTTGTTGCCAAGATGCACTTATTTTCAGCTGATGGTAAAAGATTCCCTGTTCTTATCTGATGTAGCTGCACTTTTAATTGCATGTATTTTTCTACCACATACACATTTTGAATAATGCTGCTATATGTTTAAATTGCATTCCCGATAGCAAAAATGCTAACGTCGGGTATGGCATCCAAACAGATGTTGAGGCCAGTTTCACCAGAAATGCATCGGTTTATGATGTAAACCATGACCCATGAGTATGAAAGTAAGCAACAATGTGTATTTTTCTACTCTAACCACGTGTTTCCATCATGTTAATCTAAACATGTGCAGTACTTTTCCTCTCCTAACTCTTACCAACTGGGGCAGAGTGTGAGGGAGAAAAGGAATTTAAATGGGAGGACAAGTTGAAAAGTGCAGGTGCTGCTGAAAAATGTTGCAGAGGATAGTCTGAAACTGGTGATATTTTGCATTAATCAGCTGAAAAGCACCATCTGCCACCTCTTCTCCTATTTAGAAGTGATGGAACCAACAGCGTGAAAGGTGTGTAAATTCACATGTGGCAAGACTCTGCGGGTTAAAGACATCTAAGATGTGATTAATCATAAAATTTAATAATGTAAGCTTCATTTACAAAACACAGCAACATGAGTGTCAAAGTTATAGCCATGGTGTAATTTTGGAGCCTTTTGGAGCCATGAAAAGTTTTATAATGAGAGTGAATTGGTTACAGATGGGCAACAAAACAAATTTGGGAAAGGTTTGGTAAAGATTATTTGGCAGCAATAAATGTAAACACGTTTTGTTTGTTTTTCTTTTTTTGTTGTTTTTTTGTTGTTGTTGTTTTTTTGTTTTCCATTGCTCACTAGACATATTTTTAAATAGCAGTCCAAACCAAATATTGAGCCCAGTAAAAACCACAGAAAAACCAAGTCTTACAAGTATGGTTTGGTACAGTATAAGTTTATTTAAACAGGGACAACACACAACAACTCAATGACCAAGACAAAGTCAGGAAAGATGCTTCGTGCCAGGTTATAACATGAATGCTAATTTACACCTGTAAAAGTGATTATTAGTCAGCTTTAAATCTATTTTGAAGGTATATATACATATATATATATATATATATATATACGTATATGTAGCCTCACAGTAAGAAGGTCGCTAGTTTGACTCCCGGCTGGGGAGGGGGTTTCGAACAATTCCAACTGTGTGGAGTTTGCATGTTCTTCCCATGTATGCGTGGGTTCTCTCCGGGTACTCTGGCTTCCTCCTACCGTCCAAAGACATGCGTGTTAATTGGTCACTCTAAATTGTCCCTAGGAATGTGAGTGTGAATGGTTGTCTGTCTCTCTGTGTTGGCCCTGCGACAGACTGGTGACCAGTCCAGGGTGTACCCTGCATCTTGCCTGATAATAGCTGGGATAGGCTCCAGCAACCCCTGTGACCCTGAACTGGATAAGCGGGACAGAAAATGACTGACTGACTGGTATATATATGTATATATATATATATATATATATATATATATACACATACAGTATATACTGTATATTGAAATGAACAGACTCATATCGCCTGACAAATATCACTGAACCAGTTAGAGTGCACATCTGTTTTATTAGGCAGTGTAATATTCATCCATCATATCTGTCAAACTTTTTCCCAGCACCATCATGCAGCTCATCAGCCTCAGCATTCCTTCATGGATAACTGGCCATGGAGACTAATTTAACCAATTTCACTCCATATTAGAGAAAATCTTCACACAGTGAATTAGTCAAAATTTACTGTCACTTAGAAACAGAAAAACAAAAGCGAGGCGAGGGGAAGACATTTTACCATATCTAAAGATCTGACTCTGTATGACCAAATTCTGGCTTAACTATACTGAGTTGCTGATTGCATGATATCTGAAGGATGTCTGTTTACACAAGTTATATACTGTAGATATTTATTTTTCTGTAGAAATCACTGACTGTGAGAATAGATTCTGCACATGAGTCTGATGTAGTTAATTTTCCTTCCCTGTGGGACATAAAGACATTTGTCTGTTTTGAATTTAGTTTTCTCAGTCCAGATGTTTACAAGAATAACAAAGGAATTCCTACCAAAGAATTCTTTTCCTGTCTTTTGGGTTGTTTTAGGCCAACTGACAGTGATGTAAGGAAATTGTCAGGGCTTGACTGTCAGCTGTCACTCGGGGAAACACACTATTTTGCTTTCTTTCCCTGCAGACAGGCAGCAGCTGTTTATTTAGTTTAGCTTTATTTAATGTGACAAATAAATCAGGTGTGCAAGCCAAAACAGAATCAAAGCAGTTTCCTGCAAAATTAATTGCTGAACTGCATCATGATAAATAACAACAACAGGTTATTATAGCAATACGATACGATACGATACGATATCATACGATACAATTGTCAGATGTGTCTGAAATTTACTTTGCATCACGTCAGTCAAATCTTTACAAAAAACAACAAAAAATAATATTAAACAATACAGTTTTATGTAGGACAACAACTAAACAGTATGAAATCATTTCCATTTTAGCAGCAAGTGGAATATATTTGCTTTCTTCGCAGATTTTTCTTTATTCCTTCTTTTTGTAATTTCTTGTCATATTTTTTCCTCGAGTTCAGTGTTCTTTGTTTTTGCTTTCTTGGAGATGTCTGGAACAACTCCAGTGGTCAACATTGATCAGTTCCTGGACCTGATTAGTTCCAACAAAATAAATCAGGTAATTTCAGTTAAAGCACTTTCATCACACAAGAAGATCCCATTGAATCTCAGCTGGAGCTTTTATGTGTAGAGTTCCTTCCTCCCACAATCCAAAAACATGTCTGTTACATTAACTGCTGATTCTAAATTGACCGCAAGATTGCGTGTGAGCGTGCAGCAGTTGTTTATCTCATTTATGTCTGTGTTGGCTCTGTGATGAACTGGACACCTGTCCAGGGTGTAGCCTGCCTGTTGCCAGACAGCCACTGGGATAGGCTCCAGTCACTCAGCAACTCTGAATAGGATAAAGCAAGTATATAAACTGGATAGCTAGAATTAGTTATGCTTTGAAAGTAAGGATTTTCTATCTCTAGTAGTTTTTATTTGCATTTTAAAATTAGGATATAATGGTTTCCTTTACCTTTCGTCGTCAAACAACATCACTGTTTTTCAATGGGTTTCTATTTTGTCAAAATGTGACATTAGGCCTCTTTACATGAGGGGGAAAAAAGAAATAAAAATTCCTCATATCATCATGAAATATGGGGAAAGAAGATGAGAATAATAACAGAATACTGTTTATAGAATTTCAGCTGAGTAAATCCAGCCCATGTATTCAAATATTCCAGTTAGATTTGTTTTCAAACAGCATTTGAAACTGTAGAAATGTAAATTGAGGGTATAAAAAAGGCACTAACTTGCAAAATCCATTGGTGTAAAATTCTGTATTTCCTCTGTTGGAAACAGCGAGGAAAGCCAAAATTTTCCACCTGAGTCCCTGTTAGAAGCTCTGTAATCTGCTGCTGTGTCCATGATTGTCCAAAGTGATATAGCTGACATTGAGAAGAGGTCGACCATTCACAGAAAAACTGCTGTATTCTTGCTGTTCTGCTCTATTTAAAAGTCAGACTTTATGATGCACAACATTATCTCCGGCTAGCTAAAGTCATTTTCTGAAGCATCTTATTGATCAGTGTTTGCGAGGCTGCCCATGCATCCATTAATACAGCCTTGGTGCACTTTGAGTCATCATTCCTCTCATCATCAGAGAAATACCATTGATTTGGTTAGATGAAAGGAACTTGCACAGAAATGGAAAGCTGTCATCCTCTCTGCCAATCAAAGGCCAAGGACTCAGGAAATACTCTCTCTCATTGCTTTTTGTTCTCAGGTGCACTCATTCATCGACAACACAGCAAAAAACCATAGAGATCACCACATTCAATTACCTGAATCCCACTGTATGTCCATGCAGAGCGATTTGTATGTTGACTGAATGTGAGTGCAGTCAGGGAGTGTGTTGTGTTAAATCTGCAATCGCTTTTTGCAAGTTGTTTATCCCAGATTGCATCAGCAGCTCAGTTTCTGCAAATGAAGATGATGAAACTTTCAGGTTCATGTTTTTAATTTGCAAATATAAACAAATGTCTTGAATAAATTTAAGCATGACACGTCTCTGATTCATCTGGCTACGGCACGGTCCCTGCAACACCCCATGCCTCGAGTGTTCTGTTCTTATGTGATTAAACAGCGACGCAATATATGTTTCTGTAAATGTCGTAAAATGTCTTTACTCTAAGAATAGTTTTTAAGTACTTCAAAATACAAAATCACAGCATGAGATGGACAGAGCAGTGTGTTCTCAGTAAGACATCAGCATAAAAAAATGACAGAAAGCTTGTGAAAAACTGTTTTGTTCTTACTTTTTTTGTATCCTGAAATTTAAAAAAAAGGAAAAAAAAATGGCATTTGAATGTCACAAGTTGTACTTGTGGTGCAGTAAGCCTATGGTTTAGTATTAAAGCATTACATGCACCATCTCTTAGAAGTCTAAATTAGATTTTAATGGGCGTGATCTGTTCATTGACCTGAGCTCCAGTTTCAAAGTGTCCGGCAGGATGAGCGAGTCCACTGCTGCTATTTCACTATTATTCACAATGAACCATGAACCTCTTTGAAAAAGCCATTACTGTGCAGATAGTGATATCTGTTTCTCTACAGCGGGACTGTTCTCATTTCATCATTGACATTTTCAGGTGATCCAAGAATATATTTTGTTAAATCTCAGGAGGGAAAGAGTATACTAGATAGTCCTAAATTCCATATTTAGCTTTTCTTTGAATCAGTGGAAAACATGTTAACTGGAGCCTTCAGAGTTTACAAGCTTAAAGCAAGAAAAGCCAAAAGAAATAAAAGTAAAGGGATCATTAAAATAAAATCCAAATTTTGATTCTGTAATTTCAATATTTGCTCTATAAGAATAAAAAAAAACAATTAAAAAAAAAATTGATGCCCATTAATTCTTTTATGTTTCCACACCGGTTGGGGATGGGTACTCTTGCTACATTTTTATTGTGAGTTGAGTCATCTCAAGGTTTGACGATACACCTAAAGCTGCTCCTGCATGCAAACTCCCTATTAGGCTGGCAGCTTGTTCAGACCTCATCAACTTCTACACAGCTGTTTTATCTATATGATGCATCAGGTGTTTGCAAACACTAGTGATGCAATCTCAAAACAAAATGTGAAATTCCTATATTGGTACATACTGCAAGACACTGCACATTTTGAAAAAAAGGTTCAAAAGCTAGGTTTTCCTGAGTGGTTTTCCAATCATATGCAGCTTTTACCATAATATAAATAAATCACCTGCTGATTTGTGTAAACCCTACTACCACTGCTACTCAAAAAATAAATAAATAATAATAATAATTCATTCATTGTCTGTACTACTAATTCCAATTCAGGGTTGCTGGAGTCTATCCCAGAAAATATCAGGGGAGAGGCAGGATGCACCCTGGATGGGCTGCCATTCTGTCCTAGGGCAACACAGACAGACAACCAACCACAAACACTTAAAAGAGTCATCACCCGGAAATCCCACTTTTTCACGTTAAAACGTGTATTGGAACAGGACCTCAGTTAAAACGTGCCAGAAACTCCAGAGTAAAAGTGACTTCGTCTTTGAGTGCGGGCTCTCTCTTCTCACCAGAATCGGCCACAAGAGCGCGCTCTCCACAATACACAATTTGGATTTTCTTCTCCAAATGACGTGAACTAGAGAGGCTGCTAGCTGCTAAGCTAGCCTCTTTAGCACCACCTGAAAGCAGCGGAGTAACGTTATGACCAGCTTTGTCAGAAAGGACGACGACAAGGACGAGGAGGAGGAGGGGGGGACTGCCTTGCTGAGTTGCCTCGGCAGAAATTCAGCAGTTTTCAGTGTAACTGGAGGGACAACAGTACCAGGGACCAGTGGATTATATTTATCAGTGAGGATGTGCAGTCGGTAAGTGTTGCTGCTTGTGTAACTTATTATCTTTAGTGTTGAGACCAGTAAACGATGGTAGACAAATGGACAAGCTGCTAATGTAGCTACAGAAGCTAACACTGTTTGGTTAACTTCACGTCAGACGTCCGCTCCTTATATTTATCAGAGTCCATCCTTTTTTACTCTGTGGATTCTCTCTATCAACCATACTGTTACATTTTTATCACCTTTTTCTCTGTTGGGACATCATTTCCTTCACTTGGTCTGTCCTGATAAAACTTTGTTTTGGCTTTGACGTTTGCCTCGTGAACGCGCTTACAGACAGGTCTAATTCTCGTGCGTATTCTCGCGACAAACAAAAGTTGGTGATAAAAAGAGGTTCAAATGAGCTCATAAAATTTTCCTCCCACCCAACTACAATTAAAAATTCATCTGAAGATAATTTAAGAAGGATTGTGTATGTAAAACACAAGGTTATGACACCTTTAATATCTACCCCTTTCGCTTTTCGAATGGACCCTTTTCGTATTGTATGCATACATTACTCAGGCATGTTTACAACTGCCCTTGATGGTCAGAAAGCTTTTGAAGTTCATTGAAATAGAATAGTGACTGGTCTTGATGGAGTTAATAACAACAGTGCAAAACAGCTGCTGTGTTTGACTGTTCCAATCGACAAGGGGAAACCTCTCCTATAGATGGGTTTCCCGTGGACAAACATTGGCAGTTGCGCACGCAACCAGGGGGCAAAAAGCCTGTGTTTTGTACTGCAGTCCATGGTCAAACAAGCACTCATATCACTCATAAAAATGTAAAGTAAGCCGACGAAACAAACAGAGATCGTTGTGTTTTAAATTATATTGAATAAATCTGCATTTTAATGACGAATAAAAAAATACCAACGCAGCGTTGCTGTGTTATATTTCTATTACCATTACGCTAACTTGGCAAGGGAGTCATCACCCAGAAACGGCATTTTTGTTGTTAAAACATGGATATTATTCCTGTTGGACCTCATTTGAAATTTGCCTGAAAAACCTCAGTTAGAAAGCGGCTTAAACTTTTGTTTACTCTTTGTGAAAACCAAAATAGTCCACAACAGTCTGCGGTCTGCAGCAGGTTCAGCTCCGTGTCGTCTTCACCACCTCCACACAGGAGCAACTTTCACTAGTTTGGGATTAAACCAGGCAAAGACGACATCATCGCTATGTTTGGAAAGGAGGCGATTCCAACTGTTAGGGACTCACCTGCATTGGTGTCGGTAAGTCTCGCTGCTTGTGGAACGTTCTGCTTTATTGTGTATGAGATCGTGGTGGGCAGTAGACAGACTAGCTAACTGCTAACAAGCTAACGGTATAAACTCAAACGCCATCTGATTTACGACCCCCGTACCTCCTATTAAATCTCCGGGATGCGTTGTTCTGCCATGTGAATGTTTGTAAACGGCTCCACAATGAGTTTATTCTTTATTTTATATTCCTGTCTGAGCAGAGGACGGCTGTCACACACAGCTACAGTGTTTACAGCTACAGTGTTTACAGCTACAGTGTTGTGATGCAGCCGATCACGGCGGTAATGCATTAGTACCAGTCTCCCGACTAGAACACGGGAATAATTTCTGCCACCGCGGTGGTTTAATCCGACATGGTGACCATGGTGAAAGACTAAATAAATCATGTAGTTTGAACCTGAATAAGTTTTGTGGAGATCAGTCACTCCTACTGTCCTATTTTCACCATTTTCAACCGTTTACATGCATTGACATTTTGATTTTTGCAACAGAACCGATACCAGGACTCAAACATTATATTTCTCCTACACTTTCACGTCATATCTTGACCTCATCTGCATTAAAAGTCGAGTCTTGTACGTAAAACACAGGTCTTCTCATAGTTCAATAATGCTTTTCCTGTGTTTTCTTGCCCCCTGGTTTGCGCGCTCATCCAATCTGTGACGTTGCTCAGAAACCCATCTGTAGAAAGTTTTACTGATTTCTCATGAAGAAACACTGTGATCAGCCAAGATTTGTGCAGTCACCTGTTTAAAACTGTACACCTTTGCCACAGCACTGGCTCTGCAGCCCCCTGTTGGCATCTGATGACCGCAAAGACGTGGACTAAATTGTTTCTGTTGATATAAGGGAGAAGATGAGAAACAACAGCACAAGTAGGAGGCAGCACTGATCACCGGGAAATTATGAAGGTAAGCACCAGTGTTAGCGGTACCGTCTGAGGTACTATGGTTTCTTACAGTAAGTATTAAAAAATCAAATAAAAGAAAAACCTTGAAATGTCCATCAGACTGCAAACGGGGAATGCCAGCAGTCGTTCCCTCTTTTAAAGGGTTGCATTTATCAAAGAAATGGGTCAGTTACGTTTTCAAACACAGCAAACATGGCGCCTTGTTTACCTTTCTCGTGCCAGTGACCTTTCTTTGTGGAGTTTGCACGTTATCCCCATGTATGTGTGGGTTTATATTGCATTTTTAGAGGTACACAATGAGCTTTATGATGAATCAAGCATTCATTCACTTCATAGTCAGATTAGTGGGGGTAAATGTGTAGTCGCAGCTGGCCTGGGGCAGTACAATGGCTGCCAATCTGCACCATCACCCTCTCTGACCACCACCCAACATTCATTCACATTCTTACACCAGTTTGCCTAAACTGAAGGCAAGTTGGGCAAAGTGTCTTGCAAGGCGGCAACTAAAATTCAGCTCTTTTGCCTCGGCTCCCTCAGAAGAGCTGGTTTTACAGGTTCCTAAATGGCTCCTCATTTAGTTTCCCTCAGAGCTTTGATTTTAGACTAATTTAGCTATTATTAATGGTTTGTGTGTTGGTAAGCAATGTTCCAATCAGTGGTGTCATAAAAGTGTTATAATAGGGGATTATCACGCTTACCGGAAGTTCCCGGATTTTGACACTTCCTCTTCAGGGCCATGTTAACGACAGCCGTTCCTGCTCTGTTATACTGTTTAAATCGGATAAACTCCAAACATACTTAAGTTTTCATTCTAGACTGAAATGATACTAAGGAAGAAGTGGATCAAAGCGACCGATTCGCCGCAGTGAAGGGCCGAACTTTATTATAAAACACACGTTTGTTTGTCGCCGGTGGGGCACAACACCGGCACTTCACAGCATGCTAGCATTTGCCAGCTAACGTTTACTGACGTGCTTAACATTGTGCGTCTTAGAACACACAAACATCTGAAAATCGGTTCTGTACCTCCCCGTTTCCAGTGGAACAACTGGGGACTGCCAAGAAAGGAGACGCTTTCAGATGCTTGTGTGTTTTCAGCCGCACAAAGTTAGGCACGTTATCGAGCTGGCTAATGCTAACCTGCTAACACGACTGCGCAGTCTGCCGGCCACAAACAAACGTGTGTCGTTTTATTACAAAGTTCGGTCCTTCACTGCGGCTAATCGGTCGTTTTAATCCACTTCTTCCTTAGGATCACTTCAGTCTGGAATGAAAACTTGGCATTGGCGTTTATCTGATTTACAAAGTTTAACAGAGTAGTAGCTGGCGGACTATTGTTAGCAGGTTAGCATTAGCCAGCTTGATGACGTGCCTAACTTTGTGCGGCTGAAAACACACAAGCATCTGAAAACGTCTCCTTTCTTGGCAGTCCCCAGTTGTTCCACTGGAAACGGGGAGGTACAGAACCAATTTTCAGATGTTTGTGTGTTTTAAGACGCACAATGTTAAGCACGTCAGTAAACGCTAGCTGGCTAATGCTAGCATGCTGTGAAGTGCCGGTGTTGTGCCCCACCGGCGACAAACAAACGTGTGTTTTATTATAAAGTTCGGCCCTTCACCGCGGCAAATCGATCGCTTTGATCCAGCTTTTGATCCAGTATCACTTCAGTCTAAAATGAAAACTTAAGTATGTTTGGAGTTTATCCGATTTAAACAGTAACAGAGCAGGAACGGCTGTCGTTAACATGGCCCGGAAGAGGAAGTGTCAAAATCCGGGAACTTCCGGTAAGCGTGATAATCCCCTATATGCTGTTTTTTTTTTTCATTACAATAAAAGAGAAAAAAATTAATTACTTTTTCAGACACGCTTGCGTGACAGCCTGATGCTAAAAGATACACCTGCTTATCTGACATGGCTGCACTTTTTATTACACGCATTGTTGTACTATAAAAGAAGACCCCATCTTTTACAGTCCTGATATACTGTTATACTTTATTTCCCCCCTTCCCCTCAAAATCGATTATTTTTCTATTTTGCTTTGGTTTTTTTTTTTTTTTTTTTTTTTTATTTTTGCCAGCAAACAGTCGGTGTTAGGAGTTTCAAGCATGGTTTGGTGATACAGATACAGATTTTTCTTGTGCTTCGATTATTGTTGCTGTGTTGTGGATACAGAACAGGAGCCTAGCGATATATTGCCATCTCACAAGTTTTCTGCTATGTTTTCCACTTGTGTTCAAATATCTGTATTCTGCTTTCCCCGCGTTGGTGAGATGACTTCTGAATTTTTGTCATAGACTGCAAAAAGAAGTTGCAAGAGGGTCCATCCCACCGTCCACTACCTTATATCTGAAGATTGAGTGAAGAGACAAATGTGGAAAAAAGATGAGAGGAGTGTCCACATGGTGTTTACACTACTGTGCCAATAAATCAAACTGATACTGACAAATGGAGCGAACATTTTCCTGCCGGGAAGCACTTACAGACAGTTACAAAGTGGGCAGTGTGTTTTTAATCGCTTCATACCACACTCCTCCCTTTGGAGGCGGAGAACAAGCTTGTCGATCTGTTCCAGTGAACATCAGGGGAGAACACCTTGAAGCCCGGAGCTCCTATCTGGCATGGTGCAGTGGTGGTAATGATTAAGTATCAGTCCAGCGCTTCGCTCATTTCTAAACTATCAGTTTCACCTTCTCCACCACATCGCATTTGTGGAGCAGCAGGTAATGATCCACTTGGGTGACTGCCAAGTTGTTTTCTTTCTTACATTCTCTCACTGTCTGCCCTCACTCTCTCTCTCCATCTACTCTCTTCTCACTTGTCTGCTGTCTTTAAGTTTTGATATTCATTTCTCACTGTGGAGATAAAATATCCAGGCCCACTAGGTGAGAGTCATCCCCAGAAAGTGTCTCTGACAGGAGGTCACAGAGAGTGACAGTAGTTTTACAGACTTCTTTATGGCAGTTACAGGGCATCCAAAAGCTGCAGAAAGGTTGGAAAGGTTGTGCATGCTGCGATTATTGGCTTTGCTCTTTGCCCTGCTGTTTAACTTTGGATATCAATCAGTTCCCAGAGACTGGGGGAAGGGTTTGACTCAGGCAAAAAACAAACCGCAAAATGGATTTCATCATCTTTTACCGACTTTATGTTTAGGAAGTGATTGATTCGAAAATAAAATTGTACAAATTGATGAAGAGATTTTTTTTTTTTTTAATTACACATCTCTATTTATCCACACAATACCAGGTGAACCTAAGTGAGAAGAGCACTTGCCTTTTAATACAGTATTTATAGCAGTGCTAATATCTTATGCATTGTTGTTGTAAATGTAGATCAGGCATTGCTAGCTAAATCTTTCCGCCCTTTCATGCTGAATCCAAAACGTTTTCTCATATGATGTAGAGCAGTGTTTCTCAATCCTGGTCCTCAGGGACCCCTGCTGTGCTGGTTTTCAAGATATTCCTACTTTAACACACCTGACTCAGATGAATGGCTCGTTAGCAGCTTGCAAAGAACTTGATGAGCAGTTGAGTTGATCTGAATCAGGTGTGGTGGAGTTGGAAACCTGGAATACATGCAGGGCAGGGCAGGGGTCCCTGAGGACCAGGATTGAGAAACCCTGATGTAGAATAAGAAATGTTATCATTTCAACTGTCTAGCTGAAGGTTTTTAGTTGTAGTAAAGTATTTGATCATCTTTGTTTTTATTATACCTCATATTTATGTAATCTTGCTTTTACTATTGCATTATAGCAGCTCTAGGGGCTCGTTGTCAGTGCCATTAATCATAATGTCTAGCATGTTGTTCTTGGGTTGGATGACTTTTTAACTCATCAGGGCATGCTCCTGCATTCTGCTGTTTCTGGAAAACAATATAATTTATGCCTTTTTATTTATTTATTTATTTATCCTAAAACATTTTTTTTATTAGAAGTCGAGCCAGTTTTAGACAGGAGCTCACGGTGCCATAAAATTCAGATGACTGGAGGCTGTGAGAATGATGTTCCTGCAGCTTCCAGGTAAGACCTGCAACACGGCGGTCCCTGCATTGTACCTTCCCATCTGAAATAATTTCCTCTCATCTAGTTGTGACAGTTTAGGTCCACTTGGCAATTTGGCAACATCTAATATGGTGGTGTGGTGGTTAGCACTGTGGCCTTACAATAAGAAGGTCACTAGTTTGAGCCTCGGCTAGGAGAGGGGTTGGAACAGTGGCCTTCCTGTGTGGAGTTTGCATTTTCTCCCCATGTATGCGTGGGTTCTCTCCGAGTACACCAGCTTCCTCCCACTGTCCCAAAAAATGCATGTTAAGAGAATTGGTTTCCCTAAATTCTCTCTAAAAGTGAATGTGAGCATGTGTGACAGTTGGCAATCCTGTCACTATGCCTCTGACTGATCATGCACCCTGGCTATTTAGCCAAGGGGATGTTCCTTTGGCTGAATGGTAAGCGAGCATAACTTTCACCCGGGAGTCTGAGGATCAAATCCTGTCCCAGCCCTTCTTCATCCTGCCACAATCAGGTGCTTGTAAGTAGGGATCCACGTAGCACTACGGGTGGGTCCATGGATTCTGGATGGGTGGCAGCCAATGTGCAAAGAGGGGGAGGGATGTGACAGTTGACGGTCCCGTCACTATGCCTCTGAGTGATTACGCATCCTAGCTATTTGGCCAAGGGGTTATCCCTTTGGCTGAATGGTTAGCGTGCATGACTCTCACCTGGGAGTATGGGGATCAAATCCTACCCCAGCCCTCCCTTAATCCTGCCACACATGCATGGTTGTCTGCCTCTGTGTTAGTAATGCGAGAGACTGGCAAACTGTCCAGAGCAGTGATTCCCAACCCTGGTCCTCAAGGCACACTATCCTGAAGACTTTCCATTTCACCCTGCTAGGACACAGCTGATTCAAATCAAATGGATCTCTGACAAGCTCTGCACCAGTCTGCTACTAACCCATTAATCAGCTGCCAGCTGTGTTTCAACAGGGAAACAATGAAAGTCTTCAGGATAGTGTGCCTTGAGGACCAGGGTCGGGAATCACTGGTCCAGGGTGTACCCTGCCTCTCAGAATTGCTGGGATAGGCACCAGCGACCCCGCGACCCTGAATTGGACTACGGAAATGAAGTACAAACTGCATGATAATGTTACTGTTGCTCGCCTGTTGACAACAGAGGGTGTTAACAAATCACTCACAGGTATCTGTTTCCTGTGTCCCCCGTTAAATGCCACAGAGTAGCATTAATCAAACCAGCAAATCTGCAGGGGTGAAGTGTGTTGTTCCTCATGTCAGGTACAACATCTGCTGGCACAGAGGAGCTGGACAGGGACATGTATTGGAGAACTTGGACGAACTTGAACTTGGAACTTTAATTTAACCATGTTGTAAAAAAATCTTGTTCAAAAGAAGCAGGATGAAATAGACCTCTTCAAAGTTTACAAACACAGTGATGTTTTTTGGTGGGCGGGGCTTAGCTTGGAGGCAAAAACAACTCTCGTCGCGATGTTAACAATCGGCAGCTAGCATGTTTTGGTGGCTTTTTTGCAAACGGAGAGTTTTCAAACTCAAGTTTTCAAACTCTCAAAGTGTTTCAGTCTCGGAACTGTCGGAATATCCAGACACTCACTCTACAGACCGTGACAGCTGTTTTAGTAAATAAACGCTAGCAGATAGAAGCAGGCTGGCTGATCCAGGCACCTTACAGGAGAGGGATAAGGATCTGGAGTGGCTGGACATCTAATCCAGAGACCACGTGTGTCCAGCAAAGAGCAGCTCAGAGCAAAGAAATAGCTGGATGCTAACTTTGTCAGAAATGGTCACGACACATTCTAAATATAAAATACACCGATCTACGTTTGGATCTTTCTGTGCTATGTTCGGAAGTTTTGCTGAGCCAGGTCAAAGCAAGAAGAATGACATGAGACCTGGATCATTGTCAATTGGGAAAACATTACAATTTTAACAGCAAACTGCACCTGCATGGTTGGGTAAATTTAAGCTAACAGAAATACTTGCAATGCAGTTGCAGTTTTACATTGCAGACTAGGGTCCTTTTGCAGTCATTAAGCAGTATTATTTGAACTGCAAATGTGCGCATTTATTATGATCACCTCTGTTCAGTCTTTTTGTCTTATTGCATTGAACCATAATTGTCTTGTTTTTTCTGAGGACTAGTGTCCGCTGGTGTCCTAAAAAAAAACCTTTAATTTACTGCCACAAATGTTCCTCCTATTCTGGCACCCAAACACACAACAAGACAACATTTTAAAGTTGTAATAACACTTGAGAAAGCTAATTTTCTACAGTCTTCGCTGGATGCATTCCTCTGTTTTTGTCTCCAGCTACAGTGGCAACATCACTGTGACATAAGACGTGAAGGGGTCTATATCTTTACTGTAGGTTTTTTGCTAGTTTTGCTCGAATAATGCTAAACCACGCCACAAAACGTGATGAGCTAATCACAGTGTGCACAGCACTTGGATATTCTCTGCTCAAACGTCCATTGAAATGCATTGAAGTTAGTCCATTTTTTTTTTCTTTGGTATGTCTCTTTATGTGTTTTTTTGTTGTTGTTGTTTAAAGCAGAACTCAGTAACTTCAGCTTGGGGCTCCCCCTAGTGGCGTCCTTTCACTGTCGTAAAGTTCAACCCCCCTGCACCCCCACAGCACACAGACGGCTTCTCTACCTGTCTTTCCTCTATTTTGATCCCTGGATATATTTCTAAGCTTTTACTAGCTTGTTGATGCTACTTTGCTGCGTTGGTAGCAGCACCACGTCTCCCTCTGCTCAGAGCAAAGACCTGTCTCTTCTGAAATGGGACATTTTACCCGCGATTTGCGGGCTTTGGCACCAGTTATACAGGGACCGGACAGCTTGAACAAGAGGGCCCAGTACTCCATACTCCAAGAACACACCCCACAGGAATCCCCAGGGACACAATTGAATGCCTTCTCCAAGTCCACAAAGCACATGTAGACTGGTTGTACGAACTCCAATGCCCCCTCCAGGACCCTGAAGATGGTGTAGAGCTGGTCCACTGTTCCAAACGAGCTGTTGCTCCTCCTCAATCCAAGGTTTGACTATCCGACAGACCCTCCTCTCCAGGACCCCCACATAGACCTTACCAGGGAGGTTGAGGAGTGTGGTCCCCTGAAGTTGTGATAATATTAATAATGGATTAGATTTATATTGTGCTATAAAGTGCTCACAGTAGGTCCATTATTCATTCACTCCTCATTCATACTTGATGATGGTGATGGTAAACTATGTATGTAGCCGCAGCTGCCCTGGGGCAGACTGACGGAGGCGTGGCAGACATTTTGCGCCTATGGCCCCTTGTCCCAACACCAGAACATTTACACAAGGCAAGGGGGTTAAGTGTCTTGCCGAAGGACACAACGACACATGGCTGGGGGATCGGGATTCGAACCACCAATCCTCTGATCATTGGCCGACCTGCTCTACTACCTGAGCCACTGCCGCCCCTAACATACCCTCCAATCCCCCTTTTTGACCCCAGTCTTGCCAATCCAGAGGTACTGCCCCCGATGTCCATGCGATGCTGTAGAGGCATGTCAGCCAAGACAGCCCCACAGCATCCAGAGCCTTAAGGAACTTCGGGCAGATCACATCTACCCCCGGGGCCCGGCCACCTAGGAGCTTTTTGACTACCTCAGCGACCTCAGCCCCAGAGACAGAAGAGTCCACCCCTGAGTCCCCAAACTCTGCGTCTTCATTGGAAGACACATTGGTGGAATTGAGGAGGTCTTCGAAGTATTCCTTCCACCAACCCACAACTCCCGAGTCGAGGTCAGCAGCCCACCTTCCCCACTGTACAGTGTTGATGGTGCACTGCTTCCCCTTCCTGAGCTGCTGGATGGTGGACCAGAATCTCCTCGAATAATGATGGGAATATTTTCATTAAAAGAAACAGCACTACTATCAGCATTACTTTTTTCAGTAACAGGGTAATCTTACTAATTACTCAGTCCATCATTTCAAGCCGCTACTGTTACTGCCCTTCACTGGCTGTTACTGACAGCATACGAAAACGACATCATTATAAACTGGATTCATCACAGACATTAGGAAGCCATTTTTATTACATAGACCTGAAGCTCCTCTCCAGAGGAGGAGATGGAGCCACAATATCCATCAGTCTGAGTGTCCATGAATGTTTCTGTTGGTAATTTATTCCGTTAAGTTTCCAATTCATTCATTAGTCAGATCTAATATTCACTTTTATCATGAACAATTCAACATAGAAATAATTTTAAAGTTACCTTAAAGGAAATAAAAGTTTTAAAAAGTAAAAATAACTATTTTTCCAAGTAATTGGTTATTTTTATAAAGCTGTACAGTAACTTTGTTACTAACACTATTATTTTTTTGGAGAAGTAATTAGTAACTATAATTAATTACTTTTTTAAAGTAACATTCCCAACCCTGCTCATGATCCAAAGTGGACACCAGCGGCTTATTGACAAAGGTGTGGTAGCCTGTATGTACAAATCCCATTTTCTAGTGGGTGTGTTTTATATTCAGGTGTGCTCAATAGTCCAGAAAGTACAGTAGTTTATTTTCAGTTCAGTTTTATTTTTGAGTTCATGTATAGTAATTAATTTTAACTATACTGATTTCAGCTTCAAGCTAACATCAGATTAACACCCTTACGTAACTGTAGATCAGTCAGAGAACTCATGAGTTTATGATTAAAAGCTTTATTGAGCATTGCAGTTTGTTTATTAGGCTATGATTCCATACTCATTGCACATGCAGTTAAATGTTGGAGTGAATACTGAACAATATTTCCCCTCTTGAGGTAGATCACATGGGATGCAGCTCAAGTTGTCTGCCTAAACTAGCTCTCAGGCATCACTTCATTTGTACCTGTACAGAGGCAAAATCTCCTCTGGAAACAGTCTGCCAAGTGTAAATATTCTTAACAGCTGAGTAATTAGAAAACTACTTTAAAATTTACTTTAAACTGGTAAAAGTGGAGATTGATGCATGTCTGTAAAGACATTTCATGCCAATTATCATCTTTTTATAACAATTTTATGATGGATGAAATGTTCATTTCAACAGTTGTTTCACTGAGCAAAACTGGGAAAACACTAATAATACATCCCTATGTTCCCTGGGCCTGGTGCTCTGTTATGCTGCAGAAACACTGACCCTCCTCAACAAAAGTTCAAGCAATTCCTCTCTGGAAATAGAAAGACCTATAGGCTTCAAACAGGGTCAAAAGAGCTGGATGATTCCAGTACACCCTCTGTTGTCTTCGCAGAAACACAGCTCAAAAATTGATATTCTGTGTGAAGCTCACACAGTGTGTGGTGTGAATTTAGAGATGATCTGAAGATCTGATGTGCTGACATGGAGGAAACCTGCCCCTATGCAAGAACTGAATTTGTACCTTGAGATTCAGGAGGGTGTCTGGCAAGACCCCGTCTCCCACACTACTCACTAACCGATTTCTTACCGATTGCCAACAGTTAACTTGTAAGCCTCAGAAATCTATATGGTGTAGCTTGATGTTGAAGTGCACTTCAAAAGGGAAGGGCAAGTTCTCTCCACAGATTAAAGGAGTTTGCAGGATTACATTTTCCAGCTGGGAAAATATTCCTACTCAGTGCAATTACCGGTTTCAAGGTTTGTACACATATTTCAATTAAAAATGACAAGACAATTTCATAACCAAGACAGATATGTCCAGACATGAGTAGAATACATTTCAGGTTGCTGCAGACAAGCTCCCAGCATAACCCCAGTCTTGACTTGTTTATCATCTCAGCACTGATAATCCTCTAAATATGGTAAAATATGTACCAAAAAAAAAAACTTGTCAAGATTTTGCTTATACAGTATTACCAAGACTAACTTTCATTTTCCCTTGACTCGATGCAAGATTTGAAATTAGACTTGAGATTTCCTTTAATGGGTTTCAGTAAGTTGACTACTGGGGGGAAAATGGTACTGATTACAGTAGCCCCAGTTATTTATCTGCATGCATCATTCATGGCTGTATCCAGAGCATAAAACACAAAAGAACTGAGGAAACTCATAAACAGGCTACATAATGAGAATGAGAAAATTATCCTGGAACAACAACACAGTATGTAACTGTGCCATGCTCCTCTGTGCTGTTATCCAATTTAAAACCCATTAACACCAAAAGTCCAAACATCATCAAAGTAATTGGTGGTTTGGTTGGATCTTTAATAATCAAAGCACGTTTGTAACCTGATAATTAGTTAATCAGAGAGAGTGTGCATTTCATGACTGAGAAAAAAGAGGATTTGCAAAAGTTAAAGGTTGCATTCAAGTTTATATCAGATATCAGTTGGGACTATTTCAGAATCAGTGCCCTTTGCTGTTTTACACCAAAGAGACTCTGATAACTTGGTGTCTTTTTAGGTGACACCTGCGACTAAATTGTTCGGAACAGAGGCGTTATCACTAAGCAACGAAGAAGTGATGTGCCACAGTAGAGGCTACTGCTAGATTACCTGTGAAATGCAAATATGACTGGGGCAGGGTTCATGGTGCTCAGCATGCAAATGAGCTTGGATTGGCTGCGGGAAGTCCAGCACCTCTGATCTGCTTCCCTGGCTTCCTCATTGCTTCCTTCTACTGGCTTTGACCAGGGATGTTCAGCAGAGACAAGGAGGGGGGTGAAAAAACTGAAGGCCCTGACGGTTGTTGTGGAAGGCTGCTTGTTTGAAAAAAGCTTCACTTTGTTTTAAGCTTCCACTGATGATATTTGATGTTGGTTTAGCTTTTAGATGAGAAATTTCCCACTGAAATTGATCACAGTTATCACAAAGTCTTTTCTGGTAAGTGATGAATCAAGTTTTTGTGCAGTTTTCCAAAGAAAAAAAAAACTGAGTTTAAAGGGATACCGTGTAACTTTTGATCCAAACATTAGCCTAATGAAATTATTAACAGATGATTTCTGGGGTCAGTATACAGCACTTGATGCATGCCAGTAATCCAAGGGGGCTGCCTTCCTCAAAAAACATACATTGTAAGATGCAGGATCAGATCCATCTTTCATTGGATCATGTGACCTGGGGCGCTTTGTTTTATGGCTCCATGACTTCGCTGTCAGCTGATCAAAGTGGTCTGCGGACACAATTCCAAAAAACAAATGGCTGTTTGATTTTACGACAGTTGTGGGGCCTGTGGGTAGTTACAGGTTTAGTGCCTCATGGCCAAAAGTTACACTTTAAGTTGAAATCTCTCAGCAGCTGTTTTCATTCCCAGTCCAGAATGTTTTAAGGGCGCTATAGAAGATGTTTTCGGCATTTCAGAGAGCAGAGACTGTTAGCGAGTTTTTGAATAAAGCTAGGTACACACTACAGGATTCCTGAGACCTTCATAAATGTAGAGATCACACAGTTGATGATACAAAAGACAAATCACACAAGATTTGCCTCTTCGGATCATATAGTGTGGGGTGTATACGACGGAGAACACCCCACACTAACTGATTCGTCAGCAGAGAATCGGCTCCTTCACTGTCAACATCCCAAATCTCACGATATCAAACAAGACTTTGTGACGAGACTTCGCGGCGAGACTTCGTGATGAGACTTTAGTGACAAGACTTTAGCATAAACAAACGTAGCGGACTTTTCAGCCTCTTACATTATGGAAAAAAAAACATGCATAAATAGAAAAAAACATAATGGAAAAAGTAATAGAGAGTAATAAGAATGTCGGCTGTATGACTGCGAGTTGGAGGTGAATAAAAATGGCCACAAACATTAGATAGCTTGGAGAGCAGGGCTGTAAGCTAATGGCTATGTGCTCTTTGTTTGTGTTTACTTCCTTTTCCGTTAGTCAGCTGTTAGCTCTTGCATTTTGGTTGGCTGTTGTTCCGGGAGCCGCCATGTGATTTTCCAATGAGAGCAACGTTTTTGATTTTGCACAGCTGTGAACACTGTGCGTGTTCGGGTCCTCTCGGATCACCACACACACCAGGATTTCTAGTCGCAAATATTAAACATGTTCATTATCTACAATCTCTTCAGAGCGGATCGGATCGGACAAAATCACTCGTAACTCACATCACACCATGAGAAGATCAGATGCAATGTTTTTTGCAAACATCCAACAATCGGACCTTTGCTGGCTTTGATCGTAAGGGGAAGATCGGGACATAAATCGGGCTGATTTTCCTGTAGTGTGTACCTGCCTTAATGCGCATGTGCAAGAGCAACCTGCTAGATTCACAGCTCCCTCTCCTGGCTGCCAAACAACTTGCACAAGCTCATCATGTCACAAATGCAAGTAAAACAGATGTCATTGTCTGAACATCGCTAACTGCTGATGATTGTTAGCTACCTGCTGAAAACGTCAGATGAGAGTGCACAGCTTCTGGCACGCTGTAGTACTCATTTTTATACAAAAACTTCACTTTCTGTTTACTTGTGTTATCTTTGACTCACATTTAAATTTGTTTGATGATATGAAACATTTAAGTGTGACTAACATGCAAAAAAGTAAGAAATCAGGAAGGGGGCAAACACTTTTTCACACAGCTGTATAATAATATTTAAATATCTAAAACTTTTAATTAATCATAGCATATGGGATAGTGAACCCAATTCCATTGAATATTGCAAAAATTGTTGAAAGAAACATCTTCTATAATGCCTTTAATATCAGTTGGTCTCTGTACCCATCTACTCTGCAGACAACCTGATATCAGCCTGTTAAAGTAATGTGAGCTGATATCAGGGATATACTGTATCACTATGTTCACACAAACTTATCACTCCTGCTGAACCCATGCAGATTTCTATAGCACTTATCTGTTTTATCACTTGCTGTACATTGGCGCTACTCAGTTCATTCCGATGAAGGCTAGAATCCAGCAGGTTTTCCATCTCTCCCTGCTCTAACACACCTGACTCAAATTAAACAATCATGTGCATTGTGCACAGTGAGTCATTAACTTGTGTTGGAGCACAGAGACATGGAAAACCTGCTGGATTGAGGCCCTCGTAGGGCTGAATTGAGTAGCCCCGACTTACATCATAACTTGATTTTTTTTTTTCCTGCACAGTGAAACAAGAAAGTGAGTCTTTGTTTTACAATCGCAGGGAACTATTTATGTATAAGCACAAGAAATTTTCATTTTATGCTTGCAGTCAGGTGGGAATTACTTTCCTAAAAACCACAGACAGTGTAACATGTCTCCAACAGCTCTGTATTTTCTCCTTGTGAACCTGGATGGACCTCATCTTACCTCGGTAATACCTGACTACAGCATCGCAAGCAAAGCATTGCAGCATTGCCTTTTACTGGCAGAGAAAGTAGTCCCTACCTATTTGTACAACTTAGCTACTTTCCACTGTGTTCATGTTAAAAGTGATAGCTATACAGTAAGTTAGCTTACTGTATAGCTGTATAGCTTACTGTATAACCCCCCCCCCCCCCCCCGTCAGTAAGTAGTGCGCTAACACTCGCTTACTCAATTAGCATTAGCATTGTTATAGAACAGGCTAGCCATTGATTAGCATGAACAAATTATTAACGTAATTTTAAAGCAGCAACCTCCATGGAATTTTGAGCCCCTTTGCTACCTTCCCTAATCTTACTTCATTTTTTTTTCACTTGAATTTGAGAAAGGAAGGAAGGCAAGGAAGATGCTATTTCTACACATGGCAATTAAGCCAGGAACTCTGGAACTAATACTAATGGTGAAAAATCCCAACATTGAGATGGAAATCAGATGAAAACGTTCATTTTTTAGGACCCATCAAAATTCATGAAACAATTGTTCATATTCTACAAAAAAAATTGGGGTAAAACTAATAATTAACACTGGTTAAAAAGAAAAAAAAAATAGACAATCTGTGCATTTTTTTAAAAATTATTGTTATGATTAAAAAGTTGGAGCCATCACCTTTAATGATAATTACAAATATGAAAATAAGATCTAGCTTGAGAATAAGTTCTAGAATATAAATAGTCAGTCAGGGAAGATTCAGTATTTCAATATAATTACCATTCTTCTTAGGGTCAATGCTTTTGAGCTATGTAGTTATTTGATAAATTTGATAATCTACACAGCAGAAAAATACTGAGGTTCAGACCTTGGTGTCCACAATGGTAGCTATGACCTTGGGTGGCTCGATCAAGGGAATTTATTGTATTAAAGCTTCAGAGCCATCTCTTATCCACAGGTTAAACCCAACGTTTTCCTGTGCAGCTGTTAAGTTGTGGAGCTTTTACCTACAGTTTTTTTTTTTTTTTCAGTTGAAAATGAAAAGAATTCAAAAGAAAAGGTCATGGTTTGGGCAGTTAAACATGTATTACATGTTATAAGACTTTTTTTAGCAAAAAAAATGAATGAATGAAAAATGAATTGCCTGTTTGAGGCAAGTTTGCATTTTCAAAAGTTGATGTAGTGAAAAAAGAAAAATAAATACAAAAAATCCAACAACCCACACATTTTTGTATTGTAATTAACTTGGCCTCTTTCTACTGTAAGTAAGATGTCCAACTGTTATTTTTATTTGAAGATAAATCTTTTTCACCGCTTAGTTGAACCCCTTTTTGGTTGCTCCACACTAGTTCCTATTTTTAAGTGCTACGATTTTGCTTTTAATGTCAAAAGAGTAAAGCTTTTAGGATTATCACTTAATGTGGCTTGGTTGACACTAACTAGGTTGGCTGGATCATAGAATAAATGAATAAGAATCACAGCAGACTTAAAGCTTAAATTATAAACATAGTGGGATCCAGGATTAGTTTCATAGAGGAGAAGTAATACATGATGTTGCAGATCTGCTTTTTTCATTTTATTTCATGACTTGTAACCCCAGAAACACATTTATATCAGTGAATTTAGGTGAAGCCTACATTAGATGGACCCACATAAACATTTTCCATGGCATCAAAACACATGTGGAAATGGCTACTTTTATCCTGGATCAGTAAGCTGACTCGCTTGCTAACTTGGCTAACATTAGCTGGAGGTTATAAAACTCCTCTGCAATACTTGCTGGACATGGTGCAGGCTGGTCACTTTTCGTATCCCAATGGCTGAATTACTTTTCTTCCGTTGCTACTACAACCCATAGACGCATGACATCCATATCCAACCCTTAAAAAGAAAATATCAAGGAGAATATACAAACGATTTTACAACTGCTAGTTTCAGCCAAGCAATTTGAAGCAATTAGATTGACCAAGAGACTGTCAACACGTAACAATATTGGAGTACAATATCAAGGTTTGTGCACTCTAAAGGTATCAGTCTGTATCAAACAAATTTACAGTCAAGTTGCCATAGCAGCATCTGCCGCATATTTCAAAACACAGAGTTTACACTGGCTTCCTCTTAAAAGTAGGTGCGGACCCTTCGGATCGGAAAGTTTAGAAGGTCATTTCACCATCGGGGAACAACAAAGGAAATGAGTCTGGCTTCTGATTTCACGCTACATTGTGATGGACGCACCAGGCATCTTTCACTGGCTGAGCATAGTTGTCGAGAGGAAGTGTAGCTCTGGATGAAAGAGTGAAGGTAGACAGGAGCTGTTTGGTCTGTTGTTTGCTAAAACCAGAAGCAGAGCTGTGAACTAGAGCCCCACTGCAACTTGAAGCCAGTTAGAGATGTTATCTTCATGAATAAATTGATTCTTTTGAACGTCTCTTTTAAATTGAGCCATTCATTTGTGAGCCAATCATTTTTTATGTCTGGATTGTTCATGCTGACTTCACATGACAGGTGTGTGTGCCATCATGGGAGTCTGATATCCTACACGCATCATTCACGTCAACGCATCTAGCAGAAGGCGGTGTTGAGAAACTAAGTTCTAAAACATTTACTAGAATTTACACTAGCTTGGTTTATTCTATTTTTATTACCTCCGCCAAGGAGGTAATGTTTTCGGTAGCGTTGGTTTTTCCATCCGTCTGTCTGTCAGCAACTTTACGGAAAAAGCACTGGACAGATTGATCTGAAATTTTCACCAACCGTGTGCTTCAGCCCAAGGACGAACCCATTAAATTTTGGTGGTGGTGATCCGGATCAACTTCTGGATCCAAGAATGTTTTGAAGGATTCTTTATCATTGTGAGATCGGCCATGTTAGAAAGGCTGTTGATGAGGCGTGAGTGCCCCCTTGTGGCAGAAGTGTACAGCTGGACATGATATCAGGATGCAGAAATGCAACTTCTGAGCAGCAGTGAGCACGAGGAGAGAAGACTGTTGGACAGACTTCTAGCCAGTTGAATATGGTAAACTGTGTGTGTCTGTGAAGAACTGTAAGTAACTAGTTATATTTCTGCCTGAACAGGATTTTTAGTTAGCCTATAGAAAGTTGAAGTCACACCCCTCTACTTCCGCACCATGGAAAACTAAGAGACGAAAAATTATGAATGGAAGTCAAAGAGGAGAAAATAATTACCCTCTGGTCGCAGTCATTCTCTGTCCTGGATTCCAGATTGTTGGTTATGGATTTAAATGAAAAATTTTTGTGCAAAGAAAAAAATAAAATAACGCAAAGATTTTCAATAATTTCAAGATTTACTTAAAGCCGCTTTGTGGACTACAGCTCTCGCTGAAAGTGATGACGTCGTTTGCTGTGACGGGTGTGAACAAGACCGGACATCATTCCATCGGCGTAATGGAAAGATTCAACATTTCCTGACTTAAAACAGTTTTCACCTCTGTTCATGCTCTTTTTCCTGTTTTTGAAAATAATGAAATAAAAAGTGGTGACGTGCCGGAGTAAAATCACAACTCTGAAATCCAGGACAGAGAACGACTGGGACCAGAGGATCTTTTTTTTTTTTTTGCCCCATTGACATCCAGTCATATTTTTTTCGTCTCTTCGGCCCCATGGTGCGGAAGTTGATGGGCGTGACTTCGGCTCCCTATAATGTTTTTTAGCTGATTTGCTAGTTGTAACAATAACTAGTTGTATTTCTGCCTGAACAGGATGTTTATTAAGCCTTTAATGTTGTTTAGCTGATCTGAAGTGTTCCTCCATTCACCATGTGTCTTTTTATGCTTTTAAGCTAGCTGACCTGTTACATGCCACTTACTGTAACTGTTAGCCTTGAACACATCTGCATGTTAGGTCATAACTGTAAGGGATTTATTCGCAATAATTCGGAGAGTGCAGACCTTCGCCAAGCAGCTCGACTCCCTTACTTTTGTGTGTTCTGGATCATCGTATCCGGAATTTTCTCTGGATCCGGATAAACTTTTGAAAGATTCTAGAACTCATTGAGATCCTTTCTTGTAATTTTTTATTAAACACTCGGGCCATTTGTATGGAGTTATAAGGAAAAATTACAAGAATTTGGCCTATTAGGGTGATGTTCATATAAGACTGTTTGGGCGTTGGTGGTCTGAAGGAGGTTTGATGTTCACTATGGGGTGTCAGTTAGAACACACGGGACTCGCTTGTACAATTAACTGTCTTCATTAATCTCTCTTAATCACAACAGCACAGTAATGCAACAAACGACAGGCTTACAGGTGAGGAATGCCTGGATGGAAGTGAGTGTGGTCTATAAACACAGAAATACAAAGCCATGAGGAACATTCATTTAGCAAATAAACACATTCAAGGTGTTAATTATTACGAATAAATCCCTTACAGTTAGGACTAAACATGCATATGTGTTCAGGGCTAACATTTACAGTAACTGGCATGTAACAGACCAGCTAGCTTAGAAGCATAAAAAGGCACATGGTGAATGGAGGAACACTTCAGATCAGCTAAACAACATTAAAGGCTTAATAAACATCCTGTTCAGGCAGAAATACAACTAGTTACAAGTTCTTCACAGACACACACAGTTCACCATATTCAACTGGCTAGAAGTCTGTCCAACAGTCTTCTCTCCTCATGCTCACTGCTGCTCAGAAGTTTCATTTCTGCATCCTGATATCATGTCCAGCTGGACACTTCTGCCACAAGGGGGCACTCACGCCTCATCAACAGCCTTTCCAACATGGCCGATCGATAAAGAATCCTGTAAAACATTCCTCAGATCCAGAAGATGATCTGGACCACCACCAAAATTTAATGCGTTCGTCCTTGGGCTGATGCACACAGCTGGTGAAATTTCAGGTCAGTCCGTCCAGTACTTTTTCCATAAAGTTGTTGAAAGACAGACAGACGGACGGACGGACGGATGGACAAACCAATGCTACCGAAAAACATTACCTCCTTGGCGGAGGTAGTAAGAAAGAACCTTTTAAATGGTTCTTTAGAAGGAATGGCTCCTCAAACTTTGGCTCCCTTCAGAGCCATAAATCCAATCTCTAAAACAGTGCAAAGAGACAAGCAGCGGAGTGATATGGGCACTCAAAGGTGAAACAATCTGACTTGTTTTGCCTCAAGGAATTGGCAGTATTTATTTTCCTGCAAATTACAATTTTTTACAGTGTCTTTATGCTCAGACAAATGGGATGGAATGGTAAATGGATAGTAAATAGATTCGAAATACACAAAAACCTTTTGTTTATTTTTTATTGAATATTCAGTTTCTGTAATATTGGAGAGAATGCAAATTCCCCCGTTAATTAAAAACAAGAAAAAAAAAGACTTTGATCTTAGTCACCAGTTCTATTAACCTGGTGGCTGAAGCCCCATTTAATTATAATCATGGCCACTGCAGTCAACTGGAAACTCGGTTGTGTCAACAATTTAAACTGCAGGTAACACTGCAGGTCGATTTAGATCACATTTTCTTCTGTAAGTTGGTGCACCAATTTGCAGTTACTGTATTGCAGATTACACTTGAGGTAATGATGCACTCATTCCTCTTTTTGGAACCATAAAAATATGGCTGTCATAGGTTTTGGGGATTGCATTTATAGACATGAGCAGGTGTAAAGAAACTTTCGTTTATTGGCTTCACCTCCAACGAGGAAGCACACTATTCAGATTTTTCTGCACTTTTAAGTAAATACTGTAGAATAAATCAACCAATGACAGTGAACTGTAGCTTCTGATTTATTTTTTCAACATATTCGCTTTCTTCTAAAAGATGACTATGGAAAAAGTTGCCTAAAAATAACTTGAACATCAATTATTTGAAATCTTGCAGCTTTACATCAATAAGCTATAACACATATTTTATCCCTATCACTGACTGTATGATGACTAAAATTTAAATAAGTTGTAGTATTGGAAGCTGCATGGCGAAAAGTTTGCTTTGCATGTGAGAAATATTCATGTCTTTTTCCAATGGAGAGATGCACTTTGCAAGAATGAATTTCAATGCTCCAAACTGTGAACCTTTCAAGTTTAAAATGGACAGGGGAGTACGTGCACCCCCAGGCTCGTTGCTTGAGGCAGAAGATAGGTAAGCATTTTTAAATAAAGTGCTGCCTAAGGCCAGAGGACCACTGGACTAGTTAGATTACAGAGCATTTTACCAGACGAAGATGACTGACTTAGCACAATCAGCACATTGATTAAATTTGACAATGTTTGATAATAAGTGATGTGTTGGAGAGATATTCAGGAGAGTGAGAGGTTCATTTAATGGCAATGTGTAATGTAACCATTGCCTCCAATGCCACCAATGGTCCTCTGGCCTCAGGCTGCACTTCTCACATAAAAAGAAAAAAAAAATGTATTCGCACCAACCAGTTTTCCAGACTACAACTCATGCCCATGTCAAGATAGGGGAGTGGACACCCCCACACCAGTGTGGCATTCTCATACAGAGGCTGTGTTGGAAGGATGTGAAAAGATTCAATTCCACTCATCAGGTGATCAACTTAAAAAGTATGCAAGAAAAAAGAAGGGAAAGAAATGAAATACAAAGAAAAAAACTGGCAAAGGCAAAAGGTCTGCAGATGTTATATGCAGGGTTAGGCAAGTTTATTTGTGTAGTACATTTCATGTGTACAACAATTCAAAGTGCTTTACAAAAACATTAAAAGCATTACTGCAGGGTGCAGAAGAAAAGAAGCATAAAAAGTAAAATAATTAATATCACTTTAAAAAAGGCCTGATCAGATTTGGTCTACCGAATAAAACTTTATTTAAATGCAGCTCAGAACAGGTGTGTCTTTAACCTGGATTTTAATAAACTGTGTTTCAGCTGATCTGAGGCTTTCTGGGAGTTTGTTCCAGACATGTGGAGCATAGAAGCTGAATGCAGCTTCTCCATGTTTCTGACTCTGGGAGCTGATAAAAGACCAGGGGCCTCATGTACAAAGGGTTCGTACGCACAAAAACGTGGCGTACGATCATTTCCACGGCAAAGTCGAGATGTATCAAGAATGGAGTGACCGTGGAAATGTGCGGTGCTTCACGTCAACTTCATGGCTGGCGTACGAACATTTCTACAGCTGTGGAGACTTTGGCGACACTTGGAGGCGACGCTGGGAAACTGTTAAAAGAAATAAATGTGAAAACAACCATCCCCAGACTGAGTGATGTGGTCAGACACATGAACAAACAGCCCTCATAAACAATTAACACCTGCGTCTGCAATTATGTGTGGATATAAAAGCGCAAAGTGGAGCAAAAATAGGCTCCTTTCCAGCAGCTGTTTTAGATGGAAGAAAACGTTCGAAATGGTGGATATACAGAGAGAGTGTTTTTAGAGGTCGAGAAGATTTACTGATTTAATGATAACTGGCTGGTCAGACGCTTTAAGTTCCCAGAGACATCTCTGTGCACAGAGCTGAAGCCAGGCTGGGGGGGCAACACACCCAGCTGTGCCTCCACGCGCTCCGGCGAATAAATTCACTTATATGCCGGTTTGTTTATTAATGCACTTAATTTGTGAGGACATCTATAGGATGATCTGCTCAATCACTTATACCAACACAGCAGGGGGAGGACTCGGCCGGTATGGCGATTTAACAGTAGCAGGTCGGTTACATCTGCATCCCGGGTTAGGAAACCCCCGAGGCTGTGACGCAGGTGATGCAGGAGGAATTCCCAATGCTGCACGTCCTCTTATGGTAATAGATTGTGTCAGCTAATAAATACAGTATTTCCCGTGACATCAGGCTGTGAGGAAGCGACTGTATAAACACACGTTTCACAAATATATATTTATTTACCTTTAGAAAAACCGGAGTCACCCTCATGAACTCCCATCACCTCTGAAAGACGAAATGCAGTCACGAGCAGCCGTCCTCTGATTCACATCCAACTTGAAGTTTCGGCTTGTGTGCGCGACTCTGACCCCACATCTTTGACCGCGACACACACTGTCCCATTCACTTTTCTGTTGGGTGTGTTGCCGGACAACAGCGTGTTAAAGTTCACATTTTTGCGCATTTATACTTAAACAAGCTGCCTCAAGTTCGTTCTCCGTGAATTTTTTTCATTTTCATTCACTGTCATGCTCATATTTTGTCTTTCTGATGGTGCAGAGAGGAGAATCTCCGCTGCAGATCTCATTTAAATGTCATTTGCGTATTTATGTTGGGGGTGTGGACAGGGAGGCGTCAGGTACTCCAACATGTGCGCTCAATTCCACGTTGATTGGGATGTACAAAGGAAAAGTACTTGGATCCATGCGTGCGCACAGTTTCATACATCTGAAAACTTTTGTGCGTATGACGTTTTCAGGATTTGATCGTACGCCGGGTTTCAGTAGGAAATCCACGCAACTCTTTGTACATGAGGCCTCAGATCCAGATGACCTGAGGGGTCTGATGGGTTCGTACTGGGTCAGGAGGTTACTGCTGTATTTCGGTCCTAGATCATTTAGAGATTTAAAGACCAGCAACAGGACTTTAAAGTCCATTCTCTGATGGACCAGCAGCCAGTCTAAAGACCTCATAACTGGACTGATGTGGGCCACTTTTCTGGTCTTAGTGAGAACTCTGGCAGCAGAGTTCTGAATGAGCTGGAGCTGTTTAACTGATTTTTTTAGGTAGACCAGTAAAGACACTTTTACAATAACCAAGCTGACTGAAGATGAACGCATGGACTAGTTTGTCCAGATCTTGCTGAGACATCAGATCTTTTATCCTTGAGATGTTCTTCAGGTGATAGTAGGCTGATTTAGTGATTGCCTTAATGTGTTTCTCAAAGTTTAGGTCTGAGTCCATCACTACATTTAGGTGTATGGACTGAAGTTCTTTGGCAACCTGCTGCCATTTCTCTTTGGCTCTACAAACAATCACCTCAGTTTTGTTTTTGCTCACTTGAAGAAAGATGTGGCACATCCAGTCATTAATCTCCTCAATGCATTTACCAAAAGCCTGTACAGGGCCCCAGTCTCCCGATGACATTGTAATAGCTGTGTGTCATCTGCATAACTATGGTAATATTGTTGTTCTTGATAACCTAGGCCAGTGGGGGAATGTAGATGTTAAACAGAAAAGGCTCCAGGATGGAGCCCTGGGGAACTCCACATATACTTAGCACCATCAGTTCACAGCAAATCTTCTTGGTTTGAAACATTTTGTTTTGACTGAATTTTGTGTTACTTTTATATGATAGTTTTTCATTTAATTAGGTTTTGTTTTGTTTCAATTTATCTTATATAGATTTTATTTTTCATGAATTCCTTTACTTGCATTTCTATTTTCTCTGACAATAAAAGATTATCTATCTTTCATTGTGTTTAGGGTTATTTGATCTTTGGTTTTACTCTTCATATTTTAACTCTAGTGTTTCTTCATGGGGATCCTTTGCTCTGGGGGCTTCGCCTGCTCAATCCAGGGGGTAGTAGCTGCAGTGGATGCTTTTTTCTTGGTTGCTTGAGGTCATGCACTGCAGCCCTATGGCTGTGGTGTGGACCCCGGCCTGCCTGATCTGGGGGTCCCTGTGGCAAGGCCTTCTGTAGCCATAGGTGGGCTGGCTCCAGGTGTGAATGGATGCCCAAAATATCGTTTCCTCACAGCAGTGTCAAGCCAGATGGTTATTACTATTAGTGTTTTTTTTATGCCTATTCACTCAAGAGACAGAAATTAAGGGTTGGAAGTCGTGCGTTTTGGGAGGGGGGGTGTATATGTGTGTACGTGTGTGCATGTGCTGGAGTGTGCACTGTATTATACAGTACACTTGGATGTGTGGAGGCTTGGTTTTACTCCTGTATGCATTTGCTTTTATTATATCAAGCACTTTGTGTTGCCTTTTAATGGTGCAGTATGAAAAGTGCTTTATAAATAAAGTTTGATTTAATTTGAACATGCTTTCACAGTCCAAAAACATACTGCCTGGGTTGGTTGGTGCTTCTTATTCCTCCCTAGGACTTAATGTGTTTGTTTTTCTGTGTTGGCCCTGCAGTTGACTGGTGACCTAGACCTGTTGCTCTTAGGTGCTGGAATAAGCTCCAGTTCCCTGCAACCCTGTATTGAAATAAGTGAGAAATGCATGATTGTAACAGACATCCTCTAGCGAATTAGCACATTTTTGGCTTCTTTTGTAGCGGTTTTTCCACAGGATGATTTAATTCAGTTTTTAGACACACACACTTATAACTATTTAACTTGGAAGCATCACATTACATGTTTTATTTCCCACTTATATTTTTTGTTTGCAACACAAAGAGCACATCTCACACATCAGCCAAGGTATGTAATTCCCTTTAGACGCCGTGCTCAGAAAAAGAGAATTTTCAATGCTATTGGTGGGTTAAGAGTAACTTGGATAACATCAAATATACAGTACATCAATATTTTGAAGCTATATTTTGTGATATAACTTTTTGGATAATTTGAAAGCAGGACATTCACCCAGGACACAAGCAAAGAATGACCTCTGAATCTTCCCATGTAATGCAACATTGAGCTATAAATGTCAGAGATTACCAGCAGTTTTTACATATACAGACATAGTGTCTTGTGAACAGATTTTTACACTCAGCGAAGCCCCTCTGGAATGGAAATGAATAGTAAGAAAATAAATAAATAAATAAATGCTGAGCATTCTGCAGTCTGCAGTGGAAGTCTGAGAAACAAAAACGTTGCTTCTGGACTCTGGACTTCGACAGGTTTCATGCTGTTTTACACACTTCATGCATTATTTATGCTTCTTTGCAAGAGAAACTTTTTTTTTTCTGTATTATATTTTACTGGACTCACACAGTATGTTCATGTAACCTTATATAAAGTGTCCTTTAAGTTTTAGTTTATTATTTACAGGAATAAGAAAAGTTGAAAAAATTAATTATAAGATTAAAATAAATAAATAAATAAATGAAAAACAGGAAAACTTTGCTTTCCCTGAATCTTGATGTTTTGCATTAGGTTATTGAGAGCAATTCTTTACATTATCACCATATTTGTTTATAAATTTCATTAAACATCACAATGCAGAGCCTTAAAGTAAAATAGATCACATGACCTTGTCTTTTACTTTGAATCGCACGTCATTGCTCTGACATTTTGTAAGACCATCTCTGTGTAGCTGTCTCATCTAACATTCATGCCCCATTTCCTTGCAAAAGTCCCTGAGTGCAAAAGTATAGACCAGATTTTTCATCTGCTACTCTGGTGCGTGATTAATTTAAAGGATGCAGTCATATTCTTCCCATTGAAGTTTTACACCTTTTTAAGAACACTTTTCTCATTTATTTCGTGAACAAAAAAAGCAAACTTGCCCCTACTGTGCACTACAAGATCCCCTCACTGTGGGTATCAAGGGCTTGTGTTTTAGCTTTAATTCCCCTCTATATCCAAAGTGAACAGAGTCCAAATCCTGATTCGGTTTCATTCAGCAGTGCTTCATTTTTAGAACAGGTTTGTAATGCCCTCTGTGAGAGCTGTCTTTAAACCAAAACATCATCCCTCAAAAGCTGTTGACCTACACAGGTCAATGCCTCAGTGCCTTTTTTCTCTTGCCTCTGGGGGTTTCATTAACCTGTACGACCAGATTCTGATTTAATAAATAAAAAGATTTTACACAGTTCTAATAGTTTTCTGAAGCATCTCAAAAGACCCAAAGGAGTCTGACAACTGGATGAATGAATGAGACAAAATGATAGAAAATAAACAGGTATGAAAATGTTTATTGGTAATATGAAAAGGAATGTGTTTTACTCATTTATATGATTTATATATACTGTAAGTCTGATTTAGACTACTTATCTACGTAAATAGACTTAAGTCATTAACATTGCTGACGAGTGTTCAGTTCTGGAGGTCAACTTCCAAGTGGCATAGATTCACAAACAAATTGTTACATCATCATTAACCAAAAACAGTTGTGTGTCTGGAGCAGTGTGAATTAGTGAAGTTGATAAGTTGATAACAAGCAGCCGGTAATTTACCAACAACATGGGAAAGACTTTGTTTGGTGCCACCTACATGTGTTATATTTGTTCTTTTTTTCAGAGCATCGTTAAAGATGCAGTGTGCAATAATTACTGTCGCCTGGTAAAGATGAGCATAGAAATTACTTCAAATGACAATTAGCTGCTGTCAGTGGCCAAAATTCTTCTAGAAATAAACATGTTTTCATGTGTGAGAGAATCCAGCTAGCCTGGAATGCCAGGCTGACCTATACCATGCATGAGGGTAACTCTGGGTATCCTCCGTTGGAGGCTGATTTCCAATTTGAGACAAGTGGCAAGTGTTCCCGACTAACGGGAACAAGCTGAACCAGAGAGAAAATAAGAGAAACATCGATATGATGCAAATATCTTTATAAGAGGAAAGCCCTTAGCAAATTATTGTGTTTTTCAGGACATGTGCAGCTCATTTAAGACATCAGAAAGGGCATCATTAAATCGTCGCTCCTCTGCGGCCGCCATTCTGACTGTTGGAGAACTGAGTCGCCGAAAAAGACGCCCGGCAAAGTCCCGCCTCCCGTGCTGTGATTGGTCTGGTCAGTTTTTTACTGAGGTGGAAATCAGTTTCCAAAAAAGGGAAACCAGACTCACCTCCTGTGTATCTCATACATGGCATTGGTCAGGCTGGCATGCCAGGCTAGGATCAGGTGGCCTCAGGTGCAGCAATAACTGCACTAATGGTAACTACTGTAGAATTATGTACATGTGCACGCCCGTTTTCTGTGCCATTTAAGGCTTTACATGTTCAAATGAGGTTCTGGCACCTAAACAAAGCTGCTTGTGCAGTTTTAAAGCTCAGACACTTTATTTTACTGAATGAAGTTGTTTGTCTATTCAGAGACACTAAAGTAAAATATGGCAGCTTCCATTTTGCCACTTTGCCTCTACTTTTTGGTGTTTTGTTCTGCTTTTTTTTCCAAGTTTTGTGCAACATCTTGGCTTACAATGATTCTATAGATCAGTGGTTCTAACCCTGAGGACTCCATTCATATAACTACCAAAAAGCTGTGGACCCTCCCACTCACCCCCACTACGTTAAGACCATGCTTGGTTTTATTTTTATTTGCCAGCTTCTATTTGATGAATGACACAGGCATGACGGATGGCGTGATTTGACACTGATGTTCCTTGAGCTTACAGTTTACCTTTGATCTCTTTAGAAGTTTTTCTGGGCTATTTTTTTTTTTTTTTGACCATTCGATATCCGTCTCTTTGATTTCTCATCAATTTTCCTTCTGTGGGTCCAGGAGGTTGGCTACAGCCCCATGGATCTTAAATTCCTGAATAATATGTGCAACTGTAGTCACAGGAACATCAAACTGTTTGGAGATGGTCTTATGGCTTTTACCTTAAACAAACTTGTTTATAATTTACTTAAGAGAGAGTTAATTCTGAACTCAAACAACAGTACCCATTCATTTGTTCATTCTACTTAAAGTATTGGTGAAATAAAGGAGTTTTGCTGCAGAGGCTGCCCCATCTCTCGCATTATATAGATGTATGCCGAAGGGCGACTCAATGTAATATCTTCCAAAAGAGTCAAAGTAATAAAAGAAATATTACCGAGTAAATGTACCTGAACTCCTAGAAATAAGGTCCAGGTTGAAAAAAAAGAAAGTTGTCCTTTAATATTCATTCTTCATTCAATAATATGTATTTATTAATGACTCAAGAATTAATGAACAATTCATTCATTGATTCTAAACTTTGTTAAGGATGCACATGGATCCATGTCAATGCAAAAAAAACAAAAACAAAAAAAAAAAACAAAGAGAAAGAGCATTAAAAAGTGATAAGGAAAGATAAAGTAAATAAATAAAATCCAACGTCAGAACCATAGACTGTATATAATTACTGGACGTAGCTTCCGGTCTCTTCTGAATAGAGAAATGTGAAGCCAGGTGGGCGTTTCTTACCGTCGCCATCTTGCCGTGTCACGTACGTCGTCACTCCAGGAAAATCCTAAAATGGGCACAGCGCGGCCGCGGGGCAAATGATTGACAGCTGACGTACTGTGGGCTAAACGCTAACTGAGCTAACACGAAACTAAGAGGAGATAACAAAGATAAGCCCCCTAAGCGGCATGGTTAAGGTAAGACATGCTTAGACTTGCAATTCGCTGACTAAACACCGCCGTTGTGCGACTCTGTAACAAACTGAGACCTTATTAAGAGCAAAGAAGGAGCTAACTAGGAGCCTCCGGTCGGCAGGCGGAGCTTCCGGTCTGCCGCATGTCAATCATAAGGACACGCCCTTAATTATGTGTAATTTGAAGAATAAATAACATCTAAACGAATGAGTTATAAAAAAATTCACCCCCCTCACAGTTGACATGAAGGTAAACTTGACCTAATAAACCTAAAATGATTTTTTGAACCAGGCTGTAAACCTGTTTATTTCTGCTGTGAAGTTGGCGTTTTTAACATGGGAGTCTATGGGGATTTGCTCGCTCTTGGAGCCAGCCCCTAGCGGATGAAGGGAGGATTACACTATTTACAACAAGGAAGCGAGCTTCACTGTTCTGAGGCGGAGTTTGCCCCTTGGTCAGAACTTAACATAAAGGTTAAAACACCAGTGATTCCATAACTCTGAATCCAGTTTGCATCAAGTGAATAAAGTTAGATTTTTTTCTATCTGATTTGAAATTGTTTTGGTTAAATAAATATTATCCAAATAAAGTTTGTTTTCCAGTTTGTTCAAATGGTTGAGCCGTCTAAGTTCTTATTGTGAAATTTTACTTAATTTTTTACTTGTCTTACATGTGATTAAAATGAGATATGAGGAGCCTCCCATTCATTCTAACAGCAGCTGCCTGAACTGTGGTCTGACCCAAGATGGCTGCTCTATAGGCAGGTCAGCCTAACGGCCAGCAGTGTTCAATGGGGGGTCTACGTATTAATGTTTATGACACCACTCCCATCCGGGTGCACGCCCTGGTCACTTCCTGTCTTGACTGCAATTCTGTTCTTTTTGGTCTACCCCACAAATCACTCCATAATCTTCAACTGGTCCAGAATTCTGCTTTCCGCATCATCACTAAAACCGCCTCCCCTCATCACATCACCGCTGTCCTACAGCAGCTCCACTGGCTTCCCATCAATTTCAGAATTATGTTCAAAATTCCTCGTCTTGCTTTTAAGGCTATCCACAAGCTCGCCTCTCCCTACTTTTCTGTGCTGGTCCACGCTGTTGTTCCCTCTCGTTCCCTCAGATCTTCCTCTCTCCATCTTACTGTCTCCTCCACTTGACTGGTTACTGTGGGGACCAGGGCTTTTAACTGCTCTGCCCACAAACTCTGGAACTCCCTCCCTCCTGACCTCTGGAACATTGACTCCTTTGTTCTCTTTAAATCACATCTCAAAACTTGCCCACAAACTCTATCATCATCCTATCCATCTGTTAAACCGCTGTATTCTGTCCTGTTTTCTTTTTTTTTTTTTTTTTTACCTTTTTTTTACCTTCTCTTTTTATAGGTATTTTGTATTGCATTTCAACTAACTCTTGTGTTGTACCTATTAAAATAAATTCTGCAAGCTGTATTAAACATGATGTTGGAGCAGGACCCTATGTAGAAAAGAAACACTGAGACCATCGTATGGCAATGTTTTGTACAGTCATACATGATCCATCATGATAGATCATGAAAAGTCAATACGGTTTCATTAAATATTCATGTGTGTTTCCACGACTACAAACTGAATTTAAATCAAGCCTTGCTTAACTTTTCAATCATACAGTTTCTATTTTGTATAAAACAGAAAACCATCAAAAACAGACACCTTTCATTTGTACGAATGCTGTATCAAACCTGCATGTAAAAGCATCTCTGAGTGCACAATTTCTTGGTCATTGCTGAAGCGGAGATATTAGCTAAGGAATCACATCTGAAAGCGGTCTCAAAAAGTTAATTAATCAAAATAAATCTGTGGATTCCTCCTATCTGCAAGCAGTGTTGAGGAAGTCCTTTGTACTGCATATAATCCAGATTATATGCAGTATTCCCCATACTCCCTAGCAAACATTTTTAAACAGATGTTAAACCTTCCCCCTTTGAAGGATTAGTTTATGAATCTACTTAGTCTTAGATTAGCTTTAATCATCATTCTTGCAACTGGTTAAGTTTAATCCAGAAAAGGCTAAAACTTTGAATTCTTCAAGCCAAGTCTCTGCAAGTGACTTTGAGTTAAGTCTGTTTAAAGAGGAATTTTAGTCCTCTGAAACCAGCCTTATGTCAACTTTCAGGGTCATTCTGATCACAAATATCTTTTAGATAATTTGTGTTTGACTGGTGCTTAATCAAAGTAGGTTTTTCTTTTTCAGCCTTGTCTGTCTCACTCATGCAGACACTTCACATTAACTGAACACAGGCCCAAAGTTCACTCTTCAAGTTCATAGTGTTAAAACTTTTACTGCTGATATTTCAAAACTTTTTTGCTAATTTCAGACAAACACATGCACCAGCTCCAATATGATAGTAATCTGCACCTATATGTACATGACCAACTAAAACACAAATGAACCTGCATGCCTCCAGATAAATGCATAAAAGCTTTCCTTCCTGGCTTGTATGATTTTTTTTCCTACCAAGACCATACACTCATCTGACTATAATCTGAAAGGTCAATTGATGGCATTACATCAGGCGCAGAGCGAGTGTCACATTTCAGAGGGGGCGGCGACTTGTAGTGGGCGCTTATAGGCTATTGGCTATTTCACTTGTTAACAATTCACATTATGGATCTGATCTGGATCTGAGACACTAATGGCACTTTAGGCTCATTCTAGTCAGGCGATAAAGCCTTTCACAGAACTGAGTCTGCACTTCTTAAAGGCCAACTTTCATTTTAAACATATGAAGAAGCCCTTGTAGTGCATAGGGTCCACATTGAACTTGCCAATGCAAAAATGTACAAAAACTAGTCCGACGGGACTTTACTGCTGCTCCGCCTGAAAATAGCGCCCCCAGCAACAGACCGTGAATGACGTAGGGCTAGGTGAACGCTCCCGACTCTGCTGATAAAAAACGTAGGATCACAGCAGGAGGCGACTCTGAATTCGACATTCATCACAGCTTTTTTGCTGAAGGTCACAGTTATATGTAGAAACATGAAAATGTGGAAAATAACATTGAAAAAAAAAAAATTGTAAGTCACCTCTCAATTAGTCTCCATTTTTAAATCGTGTACAAGATGCTTGGTGTCACACATTTAGACCTTCCATCTATTTATTTATTTTAGACCTTTTAGAGGTCTACGGTCTTTAGATCGTTTAAAAATCTGCTCCTGTTTATCTGATTAATTGTATTTTCTTTTTGCAAACATCGTGTATTTGTTGAGGTTTAAAGTGTGTTTAAGCGACAGTTGCTGATGAATCTCCATTTAGAGGAGACTGACGCCGTTCCAGCGGATGGGACATGAATGTCCGCCAAACAGCAACCGCGTCCATGTGTTTACAACCGGCTCTGTTACACCTCAACAAAACACAGCAGCAGGACATTTTCCCTTTGGCTCTGTCCACAGATGTCTCTGATAACAGCAACACCGCTCTCATGGCTCATACAAAGCACTTCTACATATTTTTTGGAGACCAAATGTGGAGAAAAGTCGGTGAGAGCCGCTGAAAGTGACCGAGGAGCTGACATGAATCGTCCTGGCAGGAGGAGAAAAAGTCCTGGAAACCAAACATGAGCTCAGTCTGGAGGAAAGAGTTTCCTTCCTCTTCCAGTTACTCTGCGGTTGGAAATCCTCACTTTTCTCAGGAATTGTGCTGAAAGGCAGCGGACAAAACACAGTTTCAGGATCTGAAAGGCAGCAGTCCTGCGGGTTGCGGGCAGAGCGAGTCATCTCTCCACGGTTTGTGAGTCGGGCGCCACCTCTCTCTCCGTAGGAAAACAGTGCCACAGCCAGCGCAAAGCATTTTTACCACAGATCATGTGCGGTCGTTTATGAGTTCCGCCTCCGGCTTTGAGCTGGAGATGTTGAGAGGAACAGCGAGAAACAAACACTGAAACATGACAGAAGCTCCAGCAGCTGCGCCGAGAAGGTCCCATCTGCAGCTTGCGGGATGAGGCGGAGACGGATATTATTACTGGTTACAGTCGTTTAGTTTAACCCTTCCCCCTATCCCGAAGACCTAACCTCACTATCTGGTCATGCTCATCGGATGTCCAGCGCTGCCTAATATCCGTCTCCTGCAAGCCGCAGGCGGGGGTACTTGGCTGTGTCAGCTAAAACTAAGCTAAAGCTAAGCTAACGTTGGCAGGACCCTGTTGTGGCCGAGTCTGTCCAAGGAGAAGAGGATGTCTGTGGGGGCGATCAAAAAGGTGCTGGCCGGAAGAGTTAAGCCTCAGCTGTAGAGGTGAGGTAAAGAAAGTAGACAGATGTTAAGGATGTTATCTAGCCATTAATCAGCTGTTATCTCACCATTTATTAGGTACAGTATTGTTTAGCATTGGTCAGCTGTGGAATTCACATGACTTCACCTACTCTGAGGTCAGAGGTCGCATGATTCCAAAACCACGGGGTGTTGGTGAAGGAAAGTTTTATCCCCTCCCTTTTTAATGACTACCGCACACGAGAGCTTTCTGCTGAGCTAAAAGTCATTCAAGACCGTTTGCGTAGCAGATAGCTCGCCATGTGCGCCAGATTTTTGGTGAGTTTTCTGCCTCACAAGGCCTTTAGGTAAAAATCAAACACGTTTGATGTTCTCTACCTTGTGAGGTGAAAAACTCCCCGTGTGCACTCAACTTGAGCCGCCTGCTGAGGGCAGAAGAACTAGCAACCAATCAAAACACATCTGCAGATCTCCTTCCAACCTTCCAACTGCCTAAACCCAACCCTTGTCCTAACCGTAGCCAAAACCTAATCGTAACTTAATCTCTAAAACCTAATCTTGACCCTCAAAACGGGGTTTGTACCCGTGGGGACCAGGAAAATGTCCCCACGAGGACAAGACGTCCCCACGGTGATAGTAAAAATCCGGAATAAAAATGTTGCAAAAATGTGCCCACACCCATTCACACACACACACACACACCGCACACACCCACACACACAGTATTACATGATTCCATCCTGAATTGAACAGAAAAAAAATAGCCCCCAAAATTAAGAGAAAAGTCAACAGTCCCTTGGAGAACATTTTGTTTCACTGTAGTCTTGAAACATTTACTTTTGCCAGGTAGCCAGACAAAATTTGACAAAAGTACTTGGCAGCCGTAATCACATTTCTTATTCGTAAGAAATTGTATTATTACTGTGGAACGCCTTCTGCTCTAAGTCATCACAGCTTTAGGCCGAAATCTCAAGCAAAATTCACCAGTCAACATTCATGACAGCATGAATAAACAGCAGCTCTTAACTACAGCAATATGAGAATGACCTCTATCAATATGGAAATGACTTAAATGAAATAATTTGCCATGGAGTGGTTTCAGGGGTTTGTGCAGTGTTTTTAGCTCACGGGTCAGCCGATTCTCTCCCCCCTCTGTCTCACTCTATCTGCTTCACTACAGCAAACCCTCTCAGCCAGAGTGCCTTGCATTATTTACATGTTTATGATTAGTTAAGCCCCACATGGAGCCGCCATCTGCTGAAAAGTGGCATGTAGAATTGGACTGCCATTAGGCTTTTTTATTTTTACAGACAGAGAGAGACAAATAAGGATGGATAGCCATGTGGCCTCCGAATCACAGACTCAAAAGTCTGCTGTCATGAGTACCCTAAAGTCACAAAATCTGGTACTTATGCCTCATTAAATGTTTTAATGTTCAACATTACTGTTTAAATATTAACCCCAAACCAGAATAAATAAACTGGCAGATGGTGCTTGGCAACCTGTGCCCCATCCGGAGAACGCGCCTAACAACAAACATCAATCTGACAAATGGGTTCAAACCTCAAACATGGAGATATTTTAGCAAAATGATTTCTTTTAGCATAGGTATTGCAGCATCACAGGACAACACTATTATTTGCAAGTGTTTTGCTTTTTCTACATTGATTTGAATCCAATTATATTTTTTTCCAACCATTCCCCTTTTTCTTTTCAACTCTAGATGGCAATGACTTCTGTTCCGTAAATAAGTTAGCAGACTCTTAAAGGCTGCTGTGTAATCCACCAGAGAGAACATCACTTCTGCATTACTGTTATTACTACATTGCAGTAGGGTAGTTTAAAAGCAGACTTAACTGAAAAGTTTGAATGCATTATTTAGATATTCCTGGAGCAAGGAGAAAAGGTGCATTTAAATGCTGTTAATAGAAATAAATACTGACTTTCAGGCACAAAAAAACAGTAAATCACTTTGTCCTGAAAGGTGAAATTCAGTTTAATGGATTTATAATGAAGTGTTAGATTTTCCACTGTTAGTTCTACCTCTTTAAGTTAGTTTGACCTCTGCTGATGACACCTGAGAGAAACTGACGTGACACTGTTCTCATATTCCTACGAGGTAGCGACCTTAGCTGATAAACAAAAAGGCAGCTTTTCAAACAGCCATTGAGAACGCTGCTCTTAAACTAGTGCATGTTGCTGGAGTGTAGCAGCATCGTCCGGCTTTGCCTGGTGGCCAACCTGCAGCTGACAGGAACAGACAGGTGCAGTGAGCTTGTTTCTTTCCTTGACTGTTTCTCTTGTACTCCATTTCCCAAAACAGGACGGTGGTGTAGACTTTAGCATTAAAAAAAGGCTGAAAGTTTTTCTCAACTTTTGACTTTGTGGCATACTTGAACAACACAGACTTTTAACAGTCTTTGATTTGAGGCAATAGACAGGGGCTGGTCTAAAAAATGATTGGTGGGAATGCACTGTTTTGAAATTTTGGGCGATATCCGATATTTTAAAACTCATGTGGCCAATAACCAATATCGATACCGATATTAAAGCTGAAAAAAATAAGCAGTCATTGCAAATAACAGTTTTGTTTTCTTTTTTCAACACTTTGAAAAATAGGGGTGGGAAAAAATATCAATATAATGAAATATTGTGATATTTTCATATGTCAATATCAAATAGATTTTTAAAAATGCAGTATTGATCTATTTTACTTAAAAAATCACGTGAGATTTCATCGTTCTGTTGCAAAGTCTCACGATATTTCATGAATTGTCGTGAGATTTCATAACAGAATGATGAAATTTTGCGAGATTTCGTTAGTAAGATAGATTGATACTGCATTTTTAAATGTCAATATATCAGCATATGATACATTTAACAGATTTTATAAGACTTTATATTAAAAATAAGTCAAAAACGGCCTGTGGGCGGGCCCTGGCCAGAGAGCAACAATCATAGTAGTTGAAATTTCTCTTTCCTATGAGCCCTTGCTGCCTTTGCACATTTGGTACTGTGGATCTGTGAATCAGGAGAGAAGTTTCTTTAGGAAACTAAAGCTATGTCAAACTTAAATCTTAAATTTTGAGAGTAAAACTAATGTCAGATGACTTCAGAACACAAACCTTCAGATATACTGTAATTAGCATTACAGGAATTTTTGTTCCCAAGATGCAATGTGCAAATAGAAAAAAATACAGATAAAAATATGGCCCTATATTTTTAAGCACTTTTCTTAGAGTGTGTCTGTGCCAGCTCAAGTGGAGCAAACTGCTGAACAGGTGTGAGGTTTAAAAAAGCTACTTATCATATATAGAAATTTATTTTCCTATACCTGATAAATAGAAACTACTGGGAAAAACGATCCCTGTTGATATTTTTGGCAATTTTTTAGACTGAGTCTGTGAACATTTAGGCATATAACGTCATATCTAAAGTCAAGGCAAGGCAAATTTTCATGAAAACAAATTGTGTGTGTTGGATAGTACTGCTTAAAGCATGTTAAAAGGCTGAAAAATGCTTCAAATGAATTGCAGTTAAACTGTTTAACTTATCATCTCCAGCTTTCTGCTGAAGATTTGTAGGGGAAGTTTAAAATCACTGCACAAGACAGAGTGGAAGTGAGTATATGGGGCAAGCAAAAGTGCTCCTGGCCTGAGCATTAAACTAGCATCTAGCTAGCTAACTGTTCTCACTTCATCATGGAAATGCATCTTGGGGTGGAAGAATTCACAGGCTGAGTGAAACTGCCCAAGTCCAATAACAACAACAACAACAAAAAGAATCAGAGAATAAAAGAACCACAGACCGGGCAGCACGCCAGCAGAGCCATCATGTAGCACCAAGAGCAGCACGAGAACCAAAATTCCAAGAGTAACTGCAGTCAGTGCATAAACAGAGCTGCAGATAGAAAGCTTAGAATCACCAGTAATACCCACTTTATTGTTCCCCTGGTGCCTTTACAAACTTTTATAAAGGACAGCTGGGATTATCGGGTACACTGGCACACTGCTGTGACCACCTGACTGAGTTTCTGGCTCCCCCACCGCCGTAGTCTCACAGAGCACATGTACTGTGTGTCTGCTGAATCCCTGCAGAACGTAGAGCAGAGAGAATTTCTCTGTGATGTTCTTAATTTACATGCTGATTGTTTAATCATTTATTTTTGGCTGAGTAGCTAACAGCACTTTTGTCTGTGATGTGACATAACTGTAATTCTGCTTTACTCAGAGGTGGAAATAAAACAGAATTTCTTCTTCTTAGTCTAAACGCTCCAAATTTGACAGTTTTTCATTACCTATTGATAACTCTATTTTCCATCCCTTCCCTCAGGTCAAGATTCTGGGCATCATCTTCAGTAGCACCTTCTCCTCTACTGCACACATCAGTAACATCACCCACTTTTGTTTACTTCCACTTCCGTAACATCCGCCGCCTCTGGCCATCACTCAGCCTCAACAGCACTGCCATGCTGGATAATGCCCTTGTCACATCTTGTTTTTATCACTATAATGCTCTTTTGTTTGGTTTAACCCACAAATTCCTCCACAGATTTCACTTGGTCCAGAACTCTGCTGCCAGGATCATCTCCCCTGTCTTTAAACGACTTCACTGCCCCCCCCCTGTCTGCTTCCAGTGCTTAATTTGTAAAGTGGGAGGTCCCAGAACCCACGGAGAGGTTGGCTACTCAAAAGGGGAATACTCAAGGCAAATGAGCTGCCTCGAGAATTTGTAAAATTCACTGTTACTATTTTGTGCATCTGCCTGGATGGTTTTTCTGTTACACAACCCGGCAGAACGTTCCGCTCATTTAGAACCTGGGCCTGACTGTATAATAAAGGCCACTAGAGACAAAACTGTTTTTAAAAAAAGATTATGATTTTGTTTGATGTAGCAGTGAGGACAGAGTTTAGTGCTTGAAATGGTTTAACATGGTTGAATTATAAATTCCATTATAAATTCCACCAATTCCAAAGATCATGCAGTGGCTCAGGTGGTAGAGCAGGTCGCCCAATGATGGAAGGATCAGTGGTATGAATCCCACCACCCCCCAGCCATCTGTAGCTGTGTCCTTGGACAAAACACTTAAAGGGACTAGAGGCAAGATTAAGAAACGAAACTCGCGACTGGCGCTTCACGTAACTGCAGCCACGAGCCAAGCCGCCACAGGAGCGTGCACAAACTGAAGCTATAATGTTTACTACGTTTTATCTTCATAGTTACACTTTTTAGTGTCTTTCAGTTGGTCTGGATCGTTTGCTGATGACAGAAGAATCCATAACTATCGCTTACAGTGTTTGAATTTACCGCGACCGTCTTCTTCCTGTATCAAAACTGTGGATGTAGCGTCATTCAACGTCACGTCCGCGGGGCAGTGCGGGAAATTCAGCTACCGAATCGCAGCGCATTTTGCAGCACACAGCCTGTTCAATGCAACGGAGTAAGACGTGGGTGGAAACGTACTTTTTGGTATTCAGCGCTTCATCACCCATTAGTATTAAAAAAAAATGGACATGCATGTTTGTTTTTTTTTAAATTCCTGCCTCTCGTCCCTTTAAACCTCCTTGGGTATCGGTGGTGTATGAATGTGTGTGACTTTCCCGGTGGTGGTTGGACTGCCCCCAGGCAGCTGTGGCTATGTACATCACCCCCATTCAGTGTATGATTGAGGAATAGATGAATAATGGATCTGATGTGAGCGATAAAAATCTAATCCTTTATTATTATTTTGAAATTTATTAAAATCTATGTAAATGATTCCAGCTTTTATGTTTGTATGTAAAACAGGACAAGATAATGTGTAAAAGTAGATGTTTATGACCAAAGCAGGTGTTGTTAAACTTAAAAACCGCACTCCTCTTGTTCTCTGAAATATTTAAAAGTAGAATCCAGAGATTTTCCCCTGAATATAAATGCTAGACTTGTGTGAAATCTGCCTTAAACCACACCTTTGGGCCTCTACTTTCATGTGGCAGTGATTTTGTTTGCAACTCCCTCTCCCCCTGACTGTATTTTTTCTTTTCCCTTTGTTTTGGTGCATTTGTGACATTTCTGGGCGGAAATTTGCGCATTGTTTCCAGCCAATGACAGAGCTAAAGGCGTAGTGCTCTGTGGGGATAAACTCATCAATTGGAGCAGACACCAGATTCCCTCGATTTCTCAAAAAGGTGGACTCAGCAAAGAAAAGGAAGTCGGCGTATTCTGCAGCGAAAAGAGCTTTAGATAGTGCTCACTCAAAAACCAGTGTCAGTACTGGATTTGCTTTCACACCCTTCCGAGCTTTGAAGGAAAAAAATTGGACCTAGGGTTAGGGTTAGGAGGGGAGGGGCATTCAGTTTGATTATAGTATTTACAAACAGAAACATGGAAAAAATCTGGATTCTACCTTTAAGGATCAATCATGCATTTATTGATGTATGCTATTTAGACGTTCTAAATTAATGTAAAGCCAAACCAAAGATTTTTCTCATTATGTATGCCAATGGTACATGAGGGAAATCTGGGGTTGACCCGGGTCAACCTGATCATATTTTCCAGTCATATATAATTGGAGTATATCAAGTATCTGATGATCATTACTTGATGATAAACTCATCATCGAGTACTTAATGATATACCAGCATTCTTATAATTTGCAAAGATTAAAGTTAGCAGATATTTTGAAATGGGTCATTTGATTCATAATGACACTGTAAGTCTTTCATGATTCTTCAAAATATCCAGAATCAGTGGATGTGTCTCACCATCTGATCTGGGAACACCACTTTGGACTGACTTAGTTACAATTCAAAAGTTTTTTAAAGACAGTTAAAAAGTACTAGTTTGAAGCTTTGTGTGAGCTCAGGTTACAAATAATATACAGCAGAGGTCCAAAGCTGAACCCTGCATTTTTCAAAAGCAAACATTTTGTCCTGGATGGCACTTGAGGTGGCATCCTGACCATCCTCCGCATGTCTCAGCTCTGTTCCTGTCAGCCCAGGCCATGCTTGACTGAAGCCAGTTGTCACTAGATGATGTTGACAGTGTAGCTCTTGTAAATGAAAAAGATTTTTCTATATTTCCCAACACTTCTTCCTGGTGCAGCTTCCCCTGCCAGATACAGGTGCACCTCAAGGATGATGTAATCAGCTGTTGATGATATGTCTCACTCAGAGGTAGATAAGCCCCAAATCCATTCGTTTATTCCTTGTAGTTTTGACAAAAAGAAGCAATAAAGTGAAATTGAAAGAGCAGTTGGAAGCCAAGAGTTTGCACCCTCAGACTTCCTCCAAGAAATGTGCTTCCCTTCCATTTCACTGCTTCATCGATGTGTTGCATTCGAGTGTAACTGGAAAATAGTTCCAAGTTTAACTCTTGTACACCAATCGTTTATTAGACCTTTAAGTTGATCTCATTTTCTGGAAATAATTCCATAGAATTATATAAAATCAGTTTCATTTCCATATTCATTACTGAAAATTATTCTTATTTTCCCATTTTGGGGTTTTCAGCATCCTTCTTCTCCTGTAATGCATTTCGTGGAGATTATGCCTTTGAAGAACATGTTTCTGAGCTGCAGCTCAACAATTGTTTTTGGCAAAAACAAGAGGAAATTAGATGATTCATTGTGGCAGAGTTAATTGGGCCTGATTTTGGGAATGTGGCTTACAATGCCAGCAGGATAAATGTGAAAACAGATTATTGACTGAATTAGACAAAGAACAGAAAACTGTACTGATATACATTTTCATTCCATTTTCATTTATCTAATTTATATAGCACAAATTTTTACATGCACCTGGAAACACTGTACATACAGTAGCGGGACATTAACAAAAGGCTAAACAAAAACATACACTTTTGTTTTTCAATGTATGGAAAACAGAAGAAAAAACATTTTGGTAAATATATTCAAATTAAATTGAGTGCTGAAACATCTGAATAATTTGACCTTAAAGAAAAAAGTCAACTTATCTACATATTAGCTTATTTTTCTTTTTTCTTCATAGTATTTAAGATTCAAATAAAGTCTTATTTTCTCAATAACTGTATGGCTTACTAAAATTAAGACATTTGAAGTAACTTTATGCATAACTTAAACACATAAGTTGACGAACACTTTGCATGTTAGACGGAAAAACAAGCCCTCTTATCTATGTTTGTATGCTTTTATTCCTCTTTGTAATATTTGTGCGGTCAGTTTCAGCCAATCCATTGAAAGGGCAGAATCCACTCTACCTCTCAAGGAATACCAATTCCTCTAGAATGCATTGGGGTGAAATGCGACGCAGCTTCAACACTCCTTAAGGTGATCGGGGAGCTGTATACATTGATTAGTAATTGTCCTTCCTACTTTCCAGCGAGGCTGTTTGTCCCAAAGGGAGGTGGCCGTTACACCACAGCTGACCATGGGGACCATTCAAGGGCAATCAGAGCAAACAGACTTGGGATAACCACTTAGATGGGAGACCACTTGCTGGGATTGGCAACAGTGGATAGAAAATAAGAACGTCTGGAAGCAGAGCTCGATTTATTGGCCTCATGTGAAAATGTTATGGTGAACAGCGGCGCGGCTGTACTCAAATGATTTTTTTTTTTTAAAAGCTTTACACAAGCTTTGGTGAAAACCATTAAACACTGCTTCTTATGAGAGTGTGGTAGTTAAGTGCATCCATTTATGAATGGTTTGATAGCTTAAGTGGTTTTCTAAACAAATACTGGAACATATTAATCATACTGCAGTCAATAATGAATATTTCTTTTCAACAAAGCATATTTTGGCACATTTCTTACGTGATATTAAAAGTGTTTGCTCAATATTTCAAACTAACCTTGTCGGCATTGCATTTTCTTCCAAAAGGTTCTCAAGGCTGTATTTTAGTTTTAGATCATCAATGTTAGGAGAAAATAAAATTGTCAGATTATGGTTCACCAAAGCTTATTTTACCTGAGCTGTACTTAGATGCACCATATGTAAATCTTAAGTTGCTAATGGACTTGTACAAATGCACTTATGTCTCCAGTTTGTACCCAGTTCATATTCAGCTTTTCTTTCCATGGAATAATTTAGCATAAAATACACATCCAAATATTTATTTATGACCCATTTTTCAACAATTTATGCTTTCAGTAGCAGCCTGGCTTAAGGCTGAGCACCCAGAGTTAGAAAGAATTAAGAGACGCTGCATTAGTTTTCACCATGCTGACAATTGAGTTCATTATACTGTGAACTCTTTAGTTCACACTTACCTTCAACTTGCCTGCAACACTTTTCATACTTTTAAAATGTTCTAAAAAAGAAAGAAAAGTGCTCCAGAGACGTGTTAACATTATGGTTGCTTTGCCTGAAAATAATCTTATGTGACAACTTATGGTCGAAAATAGTTCCCATTAAGAACTTAATAAGCATGAAGCATAAAGCTTGTGACAGTATTAGGGTCTTGCGTCAGTGTTAAAACACTTCTAGCTGTTTGTAAAGTAAAGCAACAGCCTTCTATTTATTATTTTTCTTTCAGACATGCTGAATAATTGTTATATAACTTAGATTAATTTATTTGAAATATAAAAGCACTTACTGATTTGACAAAGTGGCTAACTCTGGGAAGCAAATGCATTACTTTTCCCTAAAACTGAAGTTTTATATCGACTGACGCATTATTTCCTTGAGCCACCATATCCTTTAAAAAAGATGAAAGAAAGCATCATAGAGAAATAAGTTGGGGTTTGTGGAAAGGTATTCTTTGTGAAGCAAGTTTCAAAGCAGCAGTGAGCCAACAACTCAATCATTTAAGACCCAAAAGTATTTCAGCCTCTGAACCTTTTTCCTAAAGTTTGAAGGGAGAATATGAAACCATGTAAGTATTGTAGTTCTGTAAAAGTTGGCTTTCCCAAAAAGGCTCAGTCTTAGATGGCAAAGTCTTTACTTGGGGCTTTAACAGGCATGTGGACAGCACGTTCTCATTCCCAGGCAGCACATCAGGTGTGCAGCAGAATGCCGTCTATCTGTGTGGGAGTTTGTTTACTTTCCTTTATGCTTCCCTTTTCTCTGCACAATCTCTGGCCACATGTATCTTTACATGATGACTTGAGCTGCTTTAGTTCAGTGCACAGGGGGTGAATCCTTAAATTTTAAACCACAAAATAAACCCCATTTTTCAGCTACACATCCTTCGACAAAGAAAAAGATGAGGTCATAAGTCATACTGCTGTGGCTTTCCTGAAGTGGAATGAATCATAAGCTTCCTTAGACTCTAAGTTAGTATTTGGCTAAGTCTGAACTGTTCCAGCTGGTGGATGAAAATTTCTTTGACACTTTTTCCTCTCCCCTCCTGTAGCCCCGGAGCCACAAGTGGCTCTTAAGACCTTCCACAATGGCTCTCAATAACATCCGCTAAATGTTGAAGACCCAACTAAAGTTGTAAATATAAACTAATAAATGCAGATTTTAGCTGGTTTTTTTTTTTTTTTTTTTTTTATTTTAATTTAATTTAATTTAATTTAATTTAATTTAATTTAATTTAATTTAATTTAATTTTGTTTTGTTTTGTTTTGTTTTGTTTTTTTATGGAGAAACTGCATTGACTTTAAACAACGTGACTAAAAGTAACTGATTTTTTTTTAAGATCTATTTTTTTTTAGATCCATTTTAGCTTGCAAATTATGGGCTTTTCTTCCCTCTCTCTTTTATTTACATCCAATTAAAGCAAATGAATCTGTCCTTGTTATGCAAAAGTTTTGTTATTTCATTTTCAAACCTAAAAATAGAAAAAAAAATTGTGGCCCTTTTAAAACTTACAGCAAATATTATGTGAGTGTGTGGGTGGGTTTGTGTGTAGCTTTTTCCCAACAGATAGCACGTTACATTTGCAGCTCTAAATGAGTAAATGGCGTTAGCTGGGTTAGGACAAAAATGGCGCATTAGATTGTAAAGGTTGCAGGCCCCTACCTAAACCCCTTCCTTCCCCTCCAATTGAATCAGTTTATTCATTTATACATTCACTATCTCAATATCTATCATTCAAAATTGCTTTATTTTTGTACACATAAATTAAAGTTCAAACTCTAGCATCTAAAGAAAAATCCATGTAAATCTGCAACTTTGCTGCTCATGATATTTTTATTTATGATTTTACTCGCTGTTTTAAAAATGACCTCACAGCACCTACATCGTGTTGTGAAATTATTTTTCACCCTGAAAAACTTGGTAAATTGTTCAATCAGTTGCCTAAAATGAGTGCATTCAATTTTGGCAAATATGATACAAGTAAAGACTTCCATAAGAAAGCAAAAAACAAAATACCCTTATCGTTTTGATCCATCACACTTCAGAACAGCAATGAAATGAACACTGATATGAAAGTTCTTTACAAAATTTGTTCCAGTTTTGGCAACAGACTGCTGAGGCTTCCTCGACCTTGAGAGGCAGACCATAACATCTTGGAGGCGATGGTGTACGGCGCTTAATAAAACTTTAATGGTCAAGCCTGCTGACTGCTGCCACATTTTTCTGTGCTGATTACCTTTCGCCCATGAGTGACAAATCTGTTTAATTTCATCGCTGCATCATCTCCTCTGAAAGTGAAGGTCCGGTGATTGCAGGGGTTGATTTACGCACGCTGAAAATATTAACCAAAACGTGCCACGGATCGCCTAAATATTTATAGTAACCTTATCTTAGGATGTATACCTCTATCATCACTGCCTTAGGTGACCATCATTCCTTTTTGCTAATTCTGTAAATGTTAAAACTTTAATCTACAGCCTCATTCTCACAGCATCAGTTTTCCACTCTAACAGCTTCCTTATCAGACTTTTTCCCTTCTCTCACATGAGAAGAAGCCTTAAAGTAACAGGAGCTGATGGATACAGATCAGTGCAGACAAGGCACAGGTAAGAGGTGAATGTTAGAGTTTCCTTGAGTCTTTCTTGGTCTTTAAACTCTAAACTTTTAAGTTCTTGCACCATGTAATGTTTATCTAAATGGAGGGAAAAGTGAAGAAAACTGGATAATGTTGCTGGAAACTTAGGAGAAGGTCAAGTATGTGACTCAAAGATCATTTGAAGTACCAGTTAAACCATCTTATATCACATAATCAATGAAAATACAGTTCATTCAAAGATCATTTGTATAAACCTTTCTGAAATCATATGGATGTATTACACTAAAATACAATATTGCAGATTTACAGTATTTTACTTTACTATCACAAAATATCAAACTTCAATATGAAATTATTTCTAAATAAAGACACATTGTAAGTTGTTTTGTGAAATTTTCTAATTGCACATTGCAGAGAATAAAAAGTGTGTGACTCTGTGATCATTTCTTTGGGCATGGAGATAAACTAGAACATTTTAGCAGTCCACACCCACACTTTTATACATTTGCAACTACTCATCCAGCAGATGCTTTTACCTCCTTATGAATAAGTAAGGCCGCGACGTGTGAAAGCTTTAAGTACATCGACTTTTCAACAGGAGAGGCGACAAATAGAAGAAATGCAGAGAAAAAAAACAGTATAGTTGTGTTAGGAAGAGGTGCTGAGATGCAGATCTGAAAGTTAAACAAGGATATTCTTGCTCTCATGTTAATGTATTCATATGCATTTTTGTCTTTCTAAATTGGACACCTGTTCTATGGAAGTCCAGTAATCATCTGCGATTGTAAAGTAAACAATCTATGCAACGTTGGAGAAATCCAAGAATAAACCAGAAGGCAGCATTTTATTTGATTATACGTTCAGAGTGATATAAAAAAAAAAAAAACATGAACACAGCTTTCAAGCATTGCATTACAGGGTGGGGGCTTGTGTGTTGAAATTACAAAGCTCATACATGGAGTCTTGGAAGGAAACCAGGGTGATGAATCCGACCACTGATGGTAGCTCTGACAGTGGCGGGCAAGGTGCCAGGATTTTTTCTCTCATGGTGCTAATGGGGGTAATGACCGATTCATGGGGGTGCTAAGAAAATAATAGATTTTCATGACTGCAGTTACTCTATAGGGGTTATGGTGTTTTCAATAAAAGCAGCTAAGATAGACAGCACTTCAGCTGGATTTGGCCAAAGAATATTCAACAAAATAACTAAGCCCGATCCAAGCGACCACAGCAATGGCAAAAATGTTTCACGTGGAAAGGTTCAAGATTGAGCACCGGACAGCAACCATGCGACGTATCTATTCCACATGCATAATTAAGGAACAATGATGCGTTTGTAATATTGTTTCAGATCACAGCATAACTTAGGAAATGAAATCCACATGAAATCTTTCTCCACAGCTGGTTCAGGAACGGAGAACACAGCTGGAAGCAAAGATGATGGATGAGATCTTGTTTATGCAGCAATCTTTGAATAACACAAATTAAGCCTCAAAGAGGCAAAATAAAAGACTATAGGGATGTGGTCAAGTGGTTCAGCGCAATATTATGCAAGCGAAAAAAAATGTTAAAAGCATTTGCTCCTTGAAATAAACTTTTAAATGACCTATTTAGCCTGCTGTGCTCTTCTCTTTTTCTTGTTGTAAATGAAAACTTGACAAAGCAGCAGCAGGTTATCACACTAAATCGCCGACAGGAATGAATGAAGAAAAGAAATGCAGTATAGGGAGAGACGGGATGTAGACTTGTGTTAAACACTCTTCTGCATCAGTTAGCAACAGTTTAAGGTAACTGTTGTTTGCAGAAATGCCCAGGAAACATACTGTGACCGCAGAATCAAGTGTATGTCAAAGTGCTGCGTAGCGGAGATTTCCAGTATCGAGCGTTTTGGCCGCACCGTGCTGCTAGCGTGCTGCAGCAACAATAATGTAGACAAATGTTCTGAACGCTGATGCGTCTTCAACAGCAAGTATGAACGGGTGATGTAACGTGCAGGTCGGGTAGAGAGTTAAACATCGGTGGGTCGGGTGAATTCTTGAGGGGTTTAACTGGGGCTACACAGGTTTCTGACGGGGCTATAGCACCCCCTAGTCCCGGTGTAGCACCGTGCATGGACAAGGTTCTTGTGGTTACTGATTTATTCCTTTATTCATTCATTCATTCATTTATTTATTTAATTGGTTTGACTGGTTTTGGTTTATTATGTTAAAGGCCCTGTACCTGATTTTATTTTAATCTCTCTAAGAAAAATGCTTTCTACACAGTATGAAATGTGGTAAAAGAGGTAATTTCATGAAAATAAATCACTCACTGATTGCATATATGCATGAATCCAGGCCTTTTTAGTTTAGGTTTCTAACGCTGTCGTGACGCTCTTCTCATGCCAATGCGGTTCGTTCCACAGAAGTTTCAGTTTCCAATCAGCCACTCACAGCGTTTCCTAATGAGGAGCGCCCTCTCCTCGCACAAGCACGGCAGCACTTGTAAACAGAACCACATGGCGTCTAACGAAGGGAGAGTGGCGATTTTGGTGGATTGTACTGAGGGTAGAGAGCATCTGGAATGTCTCTATGACTGAATGTGGACTGGAAATGTGCTGTAATCCGACTGGACAGGTGTTTTTTTTGATAACTTTCTTCTGAGTAACAGTTGTTACTAACAGTTGTTACAGTTGTATGTCCTCGGGTGCTGGCGCTACCTCTGTTGGTCTAACGCAGTGATTCTTAACCATGGGGCCGCGGCCCAAACTTGGGCCTCAAGCGCCACTTAGAGGGCCGCTGAAAAACTTTCCTTCTGTACATGTGGGCCGCGAGGGTCGCAAGACCTTGAATTTTTCTGTTATTTATGACTGGATGAGTTGCAATGTAGCCTCCCCCCACCTGGTTTGTCAGAGTTCAACAAACAAGCAGAAGAAGACACTCAACTAGCCGCTAGCCTGTAGCTAACGTTGTAAAGAAGAAATATAACAATGGAATGCAACAGCCCAGGAATAAATAATGAAGACAAATTGGATTGGATTTTTGCCTCTTTAGGGGGCAGTTTAGAACCATTTTATCAAATATAGATTAGTGAGTAGAGATAACAAAGCAGAGCTGAGAAGTCTGAACGGAACGCCAGCTAACGCTAATGCTAACGCTAACACTAATGGAAGCCCTGAATCTTTCATCTGCAGCTTCATCTAGAAACAAACATCTAACACTCGTTGGAAAGAAAGGATTTTTAAGAAATAAATTTATTAATGCAGAAAATGTCTGTTATGTTTGGAAGTTCTTAAAAATTCAAAGAAAAGTTTTAATAAATTGTTCAATTACATTTTGTGCTTTAATGGCCTGTCTAAGTAAATAAACCACAGATTATTTAAATTGAACCTTTTGTGATCTGTTACTGCACCATTTTATCTCTTTTTTAAAAATCAATTTCCATCAGTTTTTTCTGTTGTCCCTCAATTTCTTTTTAGTAAAATGTTGTAGATTTTGTTAATAATCTGTTGTTGATTTTGTTTCTGTAGGAGTCCGATTTTATTCCATTAATTATACGTGTGATATAAATGTGTTTGTGACCATCTCATAATATATTTTCATATGTTATTCATGTTTACCACACCATATTTTACTAAGTTCAATCAGTTTAATGCAGGTGGATTTGGTTTAGTTATTAAATCAATAAATCATTACACTAATACAGTGTTAAAATGTGAATGGGCCCTGGACCAGTTTGGACTGAAAAATTGTGCCCCATCATGAAAAAGGTTGAGAACCCCTGGTCTAACGTATATAAATAGTGATATTTACTCCGTAACGCCACGAACCGTTACATCACTTCCACTCGCAGTGACCGGTTAGATACTTTATCAGGCTGTCATGTTGTAACGTTGCCTATAACATCATAACTCATCATAATTGTGGATCTGTGTACATAGCTATTATTACGGTAAACTACCAGGTTATGACAGAAAATGTCATTTAGCTGATCTGCAGCCATTTACTGCAACCAAAACAGTAAATTCACTGGAAGATGCAAGTTTTCTCTGGAGAGTTTCTTTGAGCACGAGTATGATGTGCACGTTATTTCATGCATATTGAGTGGAAGGAGAGAAAAACAAGAGTAGGAGCGTTTCTCACTGGGAGAAACAGTTAGGGGCGGGGCTTACAGTTCAAACTACACTGTTCACCTCGCTCACGGTTCTGTGCAAAATCAGGTATGGATCACCGCGAGCCTACGTCACAACCCGGAATTCATGTGACCGCGAAGCTGGTCCCGGTGAAAACATGCTTCGTATTTGAACGGCGTCTGATGGACTATGAGCCTCAAAAAATGCTTTTGCACTCTTTTTAATTTTTTTTCTCCGCCGGTCTGTCTTTGAAATATTATAGAAATGACGTCCAGTTATACTGAAAGTCTCACTGCCGACGCTAGAAGAAGATACGAAGCTAAACTAGTATCTGTTGGACTAAGTGATGACCATCTTCTGCTGCTACAGCCTGGTTAGACGAACCTACCTGTACATAACAGCCTGATGATCAGTTTCCCGATCTCATGATGTATTTGGTTTCATCAGGTAAGCCCCGTGTTCAAGCCATTTATTTTTTATAGAATATAAATTTTCCCCGGATTTTGGTATTTCTTTGTACTTCTCAGGAGTTTCCTCTCATTGATAAAGCTATAAATTACCGGCAGTCTTATCTGTATGTAACTGGTTATGACTGTGCATGTTTATAATGCTGCAAATGCCTTTCTGCCGCTTTTTATGCTTTTATTCTTATGTGGGAACATTGATGGCAGTAATCTGGATGAACGTAATCGTTAACAGTCCTGAGGAGACGGGAACAGCGGGCGGCGCTGTGATGCTGTACATCCACTGATTTAATGGTGTTTTCTATCATCTCTACAAAAACAACTACAGGGTTTAAAAAGTGAGACCACATTATATGCTTTTTTTTTTATCAGTCACAAAGTGATCCGAACATATTGTTAGATGTTTCCATGGTTTCCAGCGTGAACTGTCAGCATTTATGGGCTTGATAGCAGCTAGCCACTTAGCATGTTGTTCGGGACTTTTTCTGTTGTTTTGGGAACTGGAACAAACATATTCTCTTGTCCGTGTGATAGATATGTTTATGGCAGCCATACACAGCGGGACTTCTCCGTATTTCCAAAGTAGAATAAACGAAGATTGACGAGTAATGAAGCAGTTAATTCAGTGGCTCCCCTATGCAACGAAGCGATGTTTTCACCTGTTACCTAACCGGATGTGACGAATTTGGCGAAAATTCCCGGATGTTCGCGGTGATCCATAGCGCCTTTAACAAACTCAAACTCATCCAACAAAATTCAACAGAAGCTTTTGAAGCTGTCTATTGGTTTGTGTGTGTCCTGGAATGCAGCATGTTTGAAAACACGCTGGCAGAATTTAAAAGATTTAAAGAAAAAGATTTTTTTTAAAAAGACTGCATGAGCAGTCTTTTTTTGGTTGAGTGGTAGAGTTGTGTATTATGCCATCCGTGATACGCTAAGTTTTTACTATAACTATAGCATTTTACCCATCACTCGTGGGGAAGGGAGCTGTTCCCTTGAAAGTGTGCTCTATTTGGAGAATATGAATAACATAGACTAACTTACATAGAATGATAAGCCGCTGTCTGATTCAACCATTTTCATTTTTAAACAAAGAAGCAAAGCTGACCGCTCATGAACAGGGACTCTGATACTTATTCTTGACATTCACATGGCCTCGTCAGTGCGCAGCAGATGATGAAAAGTGAAATTTGACATCATGGCACCTTGAAGGTCTTGCAAGATCGTTGCGAACGTAGTTGCTATTGTTACTGTTTCATGCATCGCATGTCCCAGTCCTGTTTTGAGCTGTCTGCGATGAAAGAGCTGCATTCCATTTCAAATAGCCATTGACCAGCTGTTTTAAAGGGGTAGTTTGGAATTTCTGACATAGGGCCTCATTTTTAAGTCAGCCAGTGAAGACAGTTTCAACATATTTCATCCCATTATTGTAGTTGCAGGAGATCGCCATGCTAATGTTAGTGCAAGTCAATTTTAACTACTTAGCTATAATTTAAAAATAATCTTATCCACTCCACAGAACACCCAAGGCTGATCACGTACAACACAAGACTGCCAATGTAAGGCTGGGTGGACGCAAAGATTTTCTCAGTCTTGTCTCACAGGTCCACCTCAAACTACACAAATAAATCCTAGGGTTCAAATGTTCATCACGCACGTACATGTTCTCACACTGTACGACACTCAGAAGCTCAGTACTCGGATAGAACTTGACCACTCACACTGTAGGTCCATGCAGGACATGTCGGAAGTTGTGACAAGGAATAATAACATGAAAACGTCATAATGTATGTTTACTATTTGCAGTAGATCTTACAAAAAAACGCTCTCGTTGCTGCAACCTTGTTCCCATGTTCCCATCTGCAGCTTTTTTTTGTAACTAGCAGGTGAATGCTAGAACCAGCTGCAGGCATCTTTGTGAGTGGAAAAAAAAAAAAACAAAAAAAAACACCAAACAACAGATTATACAGGTGTAGGTGGGTCATGGGCAAGTCAAAGGATTTCATCTAATTTTTGTGGGAATGACAAGTGTTTTATGGTGGCTTAGGCACTGGGATGACCCGTGAAGCTCACCAATGTGCTTCACTGACTCCGAGAGCAACCAGCTACAGAGACGTTTCTTCTGCTGTGTGTTTCAGGAAGAGAACACAGATAAAATCAGGGAAGGTGGGTGATATCTTTTATTATGTTCTTCTACAGTATATGTGTTATTTACTTTGCTGCCTCTTAGCCAGGTTGTCATTGTAAATGAGAACTGATTTTCAACTGACGTACCTGGTTTTAAATAAAGGTCACTACTACTATTGCTACATATGTGGCAATCTCCCGAGTCCCAAACACTCCTCGGTCCAGTTTGATTTATTTTTTAATCCACTGGTCTGCTGGTTTGAAGGTCATCTGAGTCAGTTAACTTGTACTTTGCTGCTCCTCTTTCCTTCAATTATGTGCGCACGTGCATTCCGTGTTGGAAGCCAGTCAGCACACAGCCCTGCCCCAGTTCCTTTGAGACCCACGATTTCTGATCAGGAGCTGCTTGCGAGGTGCTGATCGCCTCTCTTAAAGGCCTCCTTCCACTGAAAACCCGCTTAACTTGCTCCTTCTGAAATACGGAGGGTTTCCTTTGTTTACTTACACATGCTGACTTGCTAGTGTTGCGTTCCCCCCAGTCGGCTGTGCTTTCTCATCAGAGAAACAATACAAAGAAAAAAGCGAATCGGGAACAGCCTTGCACTTCTATGTCACATTGCAAATAGCGTATCCCACGTGGGGTTTCTATCTGTCCATTGGAAGGCAGGTAACCCTCCACTATAGGGTTGTCACGATACCAAATTTCTGTTTCGATACCGATACCATTTTGTATTTCGATACTTTTCGGTACTTTTCGATACTTTTTAAAAAGGTTAACCAATCTCAATATTTATTTATTTTATTTGTGTTGAAGTCTTTATTTAAAAATAATCAAATAAAGAAGTAAAATCTTCAATTTAAAACACAGAGAACCAGTAATATAAAGCAATGCCAAATTAAAATCAAAATCATTCTATACATGAAACATTATATGGACATAATTAGAAAAATAAATTGTAAAACTATCTAAATAAATTACATATTGTAAGGCTTTTGGAATATTTTTTTTAAATGTGTTTCAAAATGTTGATTTATTTAAAGTCGTGTCTCAATAGTTTATGATATGAAACATTAAATAGGTATTAGGTAATGTCTATAAAATCATGTTTGTGTGACTGACTTCAACATCAGTCAAGTTGTATTAATACTTATAATTATATATATAATAAGTGAACATATCAGTCAGTTCATCTCTGTCACCATTTTTAAACTTATTTAAACATTTTAAGGCTGTAATAACCTTGAAGAAAATTAAAAATGTATTTATTAACCGTTTATGTGTCGTATGTAGGCTTCTGTAGGTTTCTACTGGGCTGGAAGGGTTTGTGCTTTTTACTTTGACATAATTGAACAACATCAGCACCAGTTGTTCCTGACTGAAGTCACTAAGTCCGCGTAGTTTTCCTTTAGAGGAAAAAAGAAAAGATGACGGCTTTGGAAAAGCCCGTGTTGATAAAATAGGGGCTCAAAGTACAGTTTGGAAGTATTACGGATTCAAAGCTAATGATGAAGGCGAGCCGTTGAACACTGAAGCACCGCAGTGAAAGCGATGCTACAAAGTCCGTCTGCTAACGGAGGCAACACTTCAAACTTCAGGTATCCGCGGCAGCGTTCACTCGCCATGAATCAGCCTGCTGCTACCTGACGACTCCTCCTCCTCCTCAGTGAAGGTGCTTCACTGAGAGCCGCATCATTAACTACGTCACACTCACTGCTGGCCTCGCTGTTCTTAAAGAGACAGGCTCCAATTTACCAATTTAGCTGCGTTTTTTTTTCTTTTTAAAGTACCGTTTCTTTTTAAATGCTGGTATAGTACCGTTTTAAACTAGGGCTGGGACGATTCGTCGACGTAACCGATTACGTCGACGCAAAAAATACGTCGACGCAAAATATGCGTACCGATGCGTCGTCAGACCAAAACAAAGATGGCGGCGCCATGCGACTTCAGACGAAAACAAAGATGGCGGCGCGATCTCCGCGAGTGGCTCTTCCAAGTTTCCAAAGTGTAAGGCAGTGAAGGCCCACACTCGTTTATCGAAGGTATAACTATATATTAGGGATGGCAAATCCGAAGCCTAATGAGACATGAGACAACTTCCGTGAGATCGACGCCATGTCTTCAGACACGTCAGGCCTGTTTGAGATGGTCAGCATGAAGCACGAGCTCTATCTGCTGGCCGTGGGTGGAACTACAGCTGATGTCGGGAGCTGTCTCGTCTCTGACTGAATATAATTAAAGTCACGTTCTCAACCTCATGTTCGTGTTTCATCTGTTGGTAATAGTATTGTGTCGTCACTTCTGGGATAAATAAAGAATTTTTAATTTAATTTCCAAGTGATTGTTAATGCTAAATACGGGTGCCAGAGTAAAGATGAAGATGCACTTTTTCTGGAAGCTAGACCCATGTTCAATATAATGTTCAACTCTGAATGTTTACTTATCTTCATTATCTTTTGTTGGAAAATAATATCTGTCTTAGCTTAAATCCTCCAAGTTTACATGATCATATAATGACTTTTTTTATTATTATTTTCATGTAAATGAAAGAATTAAAAGCCTGTTTTTCAGTCAGCTGTGTTTTCAACATAAATTTTACATTCTGTTGGTTCATGAAAAAGTCCATGACAGGCTGCTGCTCCCACTGCCTTTTTATTCATGCTCTTTTTTACATTTTAGACATCTTTATCAGCACATATAAATTGCTGTCTGTCAATTTATGAGGAGATAATCGATAATCGAATCGAATCGAGTCGAATCGAGCTAAAAAAGTGAATCGTTCGATTAATCGATGCATCGAAAAAATAATCGATAGATTAATCGTTTAAAAAATAATCGTTTAACACAGCCCTATTTTAAACGCTTTAGTATTGCGGTACTATACTGGTACCGGTATACCGTGCAACCCTACTCCACTACACACTAGAAGTGGAGACAGCATGACTGTAACTTCAGAGTTGAGAAGCTAATTAGCTAACTGTTTGTTAGCATGGCAGAACAAACTTGTTTGTAGGCTCTATTTCCTGTCTGTAACAAAATAAGAGCGGAGGGCGGAGCTTCCTTCATACACTCATGGGAGGCAGCCAATCAGACAGAAATTCATGAGAAGGACCCGGAAAAGCCTGCCGTTGGACCACAAGCCTCCTAGTATACAAATACAGCTGGATACAAAGATACCAGAAGGTGTTTTTTAAACAGAAACGATGCAGAATGCATTCAATAATAATGGAGAACACAGAAATATTAATGAAAAGACCATGAAAGTACAACTTGGCTGCTACATACTCCGCAAGAATTCCATCTTGTTCTCGGGGCCACGAGAACAAGATGACGTAATTTTGTTCTTGCGGACATAATTGACGATGGTTTGCAGCTTGTTTTCGATCCCTCGGCCAGGCATTACTTTCTTCTCTGGGAGCCCCGAGAAGTATTGTGTGATTGGTCGGACATTTGAGGTGGGTGGCATTAACACGGAGACACTTGAAGCAGACATTTGTCGCCAGAAGTGTCAAAAATTGGGTAGAAGTAGAAAGTAGAAACCCTGTCTGGCAGTTTTTCCAACCAATCACTGAACCAGCTGGGTTTAATTAGCTCTCCCAGGTAGATGAGCTCGTTAGTGAAAACAGCTGTTCTAAATGTACTGGCAGATCCAAAAACATGGCAGGATTTGTACTTGAAAACTACTTTTACTTCTACTTTTGACACCTCTGGTTGTTACCTCCCCATTTCCGCAGATGCAATCTTGAACGGATAACTTTAATAAACAGCTGATCGAGGTGAGGAGAAAGTACTAAAATGTAAATAACACACACGTGGCATTTAAATACACAGACACCACCGTGAGCGCAACTCCAGAAGTTTATTGCAAATGTATAATGACTGGATGAACACCCTCCCTTGTCCCCCCGCGTGCGCCCAGTCACAGAGCTTCTGGTGGAGTATGTATTGACCCAACAAAAAGTTACTTTTTTCTTGTTCTTGCAGCCTGGAGGTCAAGAACAAAGTTCTCGCTTCTCATGGAGTATGTAACAAGCTTTAACCTACAAGGCACAAGAAAAAAGTGCAAAATCACACACATCCCAAAAATGTTGATGAGACTAGGTGAAAACAACGCTGATATCAGACTGAAGGATTCTTAGCCTGAAGAAGGGCAGTGGCCCATTTTGGGCCACCTTTATTGCTACAACTAGTGTGCGGATCCATCTATTTTCACCTTGTTGACTGTACGAGGGACGACATATGTCCGAGCCAAATATTGAACCGATTCAAAAACAGGTTATGCGGGTGGAAAATTGGCTCAAATCGGGTCAAAAATCACACAGGGTAAGCCTCGCTTAAGTGCCCGTGTTAATAGAATAATGTTACAAATAAATCCATCAAGATCAGCACAAGGGCACGAGTGACTCAGGTGTTTTGCAACAGGGACACTTCCAAAACCTGCAGGAACGCAGCCTTCCAGGACCAGGGTTGAGAGCCCCTGGTTTAATGTTCTGTGCATCTCAAAACATAGAAGGCTGAGAGTCTGTACCATGGATGTTTTCCACACTCATCCCCCTGTGTTTAAATGGACTTTATTTGATCATTTTCACATTCAACCGTAGCCCATGTTCCTGCAAGGTGATGAGCTCCACTGGCTCCATGTTGTCCATGATTATGTCTCTGCTCCATATGGATGGTTGCTCATCAGTCTCCTGACCGTCATGCAGGAGGCCTCATACAGTCCACATGTCATAGAGATCATTTAATTCGGTATTAGTGAAAAGAGTTAAATGCACATGGTCATGGTAAGTTTTAGTGGACAAAGCAAAGCTTTTATAAATGTATGTATATATATATATATATATATATATATATATATATATATATATATAAGAGAGAGAGAGAGAGAGAGAGAGAGAGAGAGAAAGAGAGAGAGAGAGAGAGAGAAAGAGAGAGAGAGACATACCATGACACATGGACACTCAACTACCTATCTGCCATCTCATGACTTCTACCCATTCTGGACATGTGAGCAGATTTATTTATTACATGTTCTTGCGAGAATCTTCCGGTGTGTTCCACTGCAGTATGATAATTTTACTGCAGAATGAGGATCTCAGAAGTCTTGTCGTGACTCAGAGTGAAAATGTTGAAAAGCTGCTACCACATGGTAGAGCTGTGGGAAGCGTGAAACCAGCTCTGCTTGAGCGGTATATTGATCATCTTTTTCTGCAATGTTTTGACACAACGCATAACTCCACGGAGCGGGTTCACCTGCTCTGCACCAAACCAAATCATTGGAGACTCTTTATGTTTACTGCCCCACGGCAACATAAAAACGAGACAAAAAGCAGCAGCTACGCCTGAGAAGTGAAGGGGAGGTGATGCATGTTTGGGAACATTGTGACAATTTATTTTAAATGAAAAGCAGTGGCTTAATTTCCCTTCACTCGTACCCTAAAAAACTCACATCTCAACCCTCTAGATTCTCCTTCCTGGGCTGTTGCAGATGAAAGCAGGGCAGGAATCACACAGCTTCAACATTCTCACTTGCAAATTCAGGGATGACAGGGTTCCTCCGCCAGCTTCAATTATGAATGACAGCCTTTTATCTCCTGCCTGCTAATTAGGTGAGATGATGCTTATATGCTCACACCAAGTTCTCTTCCCCGTTTTGAGTGTCTCTAAGATACCTGAATTCCGCCTTTCTAGTGGAGCAGATAAGTGAGAAAAGAAATGGGTCAGGATGAATTATAATGGAGTTCAAAAGAGTTAAGTTTAATGGACAGTGGGAGAGCCACAAAAAGAAAAATAATAGGCTCACAGCATATATATCAAAAACAGTGGGAAAAAAACTGCAGCTCCACAAGAAATGTAAAAATAAAAGCTTCAAAAATGTCAAAAGTTGTTTAATTATTTGTTTTCCAGTGTATATATAGATACAGAACAACTGAAGTCGCCTTAAATCTTCCCTTGCTTTCTTTTCTGTGGGCACCAAACAGCACCGACACGATTTTCGAATGTCAAAGAGGTGGATTCAGATGTGGGATCCCACACTTTAACAAGTCATTCTTTAAGTAATATGGAGGGCAGCATTTAAATACTTGTCAAAGAGGCCTCTCGGAGGGATTAGGTCACAGTTGAGATGGGAGAAGGATCTGGGGTCAATTCAACTGGATCCAATTAGCTGTCTTTGACGACAGGCTGTGACAAGCCTAATTCTGCAGCAGCATGTGCTTCCCTGAGCTGGGGGTTCTTCTCTTCCAGAGGAATGGAGGGATATAAGACTTAGAGAAATAATGGAAGAACAAACAAGTCACGACTCCATGAGAACACCTACCAGATACTCATTAGAAGAGAATCTGGGCCTATTTCTCTCCCCCTTCCTCTGTTCCCCAGTCGCCATCATCCCTCGGTTTCCCCTTCCCTCCATTAAGTGTGTGCTCCTCGGTTTAAATTACATGAGAGAAGCATTCATTTGTCTTGGATTTTGGACACACTGGCAGCAACTTTTTTCTACTTTGATAAACAGACAGTGAAAAGTATTGACAGGACTTCTGATAACATTCAATTGGGATTTTTTCTTTTTTAAAATCAGAAATCTGCCCGAGCTAACAGTATTTCTTGTTTTAAAAGTAATAAAACTTTTCCCTTTTCTTGTCTCATAAAAAAATCCCATCCATAGTCCTTTGTGGTTTCCTTTTTAAAAAGAAAGAATGAAACGTCACTAAATTACACAAACATACTGTATGTACACATATGAAATAGAAAACAATAGGAATAGTATGATAAAAAGAACCATTTACATACAAGTTGGCATTGAAGCAGGACATGAAGCAGTTGATTCAAAGTTCAGACACTGTTTTTGTATTTTGTGTCTTATCTTTTTGGTGAACAGCATGTTATGCAACTAGTGTTTGAATGGTGAACAGTTGTACACATGTATTAAAAGTTTGGAGTGTCACATGAAGTTCAGCTGTAAAGTTTCAAAGGTTTTAGAGTTTATAATATGTTTTAGGGACTGTGACATCCTTCAAAATGCCAAATATTACATTTTGTGAGTATATGCAGCAGTATACTTACTCCGAAGGTGAATTTCTTCTTTCCACCCATCGTCTACACCCGCTCATTCCAATTCTGGGTCTCAGGGGAGCTGCAGCCTTTCTCAGCAGCAACTACCAAGCCAGAGCCAGGGCCCACCCTGGGCAGGTCACCCGTCCATTGCACGGCTAACATACTATATGGGCCTTTTCCATCGCACATTTTCGTAACCCTTCCACACGGCACAGCACGCTTTATTTGTGTTTTTCTCCCGGGATAAGACCTGGGACCAACTACGGTTTTCACACCCGTTTCAGAGGTACCTCTACCCGTGTTGAGCCTACACAAAACGTGATGTAATTGACCACTGTCCACTGATCGGTCAGGAGAAATTGTCGTCATTTGCGCAACAAAGCTCTGGGAGAATAAACCGCCATTCAGTAAAGGCATAGGAGGGCTACACCTACGGTCTGATCCACAGTCCGGAACAGTAGGTGGCGGTAATGCACCAACAAGCTTGTTGCCAACCGCCATAAAACATGAGAAAGAAGAAGAAGAAGAAGAACCTGCTGTTTGTGAAAAACACAATCCAACAGCTGCAACAACCAAAGGACATAATGGAAGACAGAATGGAAGACCAGTGAGAGAAAACAAACTCCTGGTCGGTGAGTGAGATGCAGACTTTTCTGTGTGTGGTGGCAGAGGACCGCATACAGAAATAACTGGATGGAGTGACACAGAATGAAAAAATGTTCCAGGAGGTTGCCCTGCTAATGGCCACCCATGACTATCACAAAACCTCACAGCAGTGCCGTGACAAGCTGAGGAAGCTGAAGAGCGACTATCAGCAAGTGAAGGACCACAACAACCGGAGTGGGTCGAACAAAAAGACTTGGAAGTGGTTCAATGTAATGTCACCGCCCGGCAAACCAGGGAAGGAGAATGATTTGGATACAGCAACATCTTTGTAGTGTGTTGCATATCCCCTATCAGCTTATATCTTAAAAAAGTTACACCAGTGTTTCAGTTAGCAAACAACTCTAGCAAACAATGCTAGCTAACAAAGCTAACAAACAATAGCTAGCAAACAGTGCTATCTGTACGGTGTTTCCATGCATGTGTTTTGTATGTTCACATTCACATTTTTCTCAAGACTCAGTTTGTGCTAGCAATGAGTGTTCAGTAGCTCCTCTCAGTGAAGACCCTTCCAGGCGATGATGGAGGATTCACGCGAGCCCTTAGAAGGGAAGAGGCTACACAGGCGGCTGCCCTCAATCAAGCCCTGCTTGGAGTGCTGACGCCCCTGAATGCAACTCACTCACCCCAGTTGTGACTGGAGACTGCTGCCTGGATTTTACACTGCAGGCACAATGCACACGTATATAGTTCTGTATTGTCTTTTGCACTGCATTCTCTTGTTTACATTTCCATGCCCTTGTATATAGAAAGACATGCTAAGACACACACTCACTTCCACCATGCTCAGCAGATCACCAGTGCATGAGAAATAACTTTGTTATGATTATTACAACTGCAATGGTTACAAATACAATAGCAGATACTCAAACATGGTTGCAAACTGCAGATGCTGCCTGCCCGTTTAAGAGCTAAATATTTCATTTTCAGTGCATGAAACCAAACCTCAGAGGAAATGAAGGTGATCAGAATGCTGTCTTTTCAATATGGTATGCTCATTATTGAATGAAAAAGTGAGAAAATCATTTTCAACAGATAAAAGTAATTACCCACACGCAGCACTGCTCCCAGGGACTAAACTCTTTCTGGTTGTCAAGATAGTAAACAAGTAGTGGAAATGGGGAAGAGGATGAGGGTATCAGTGGCCCTTTGAAGTATTCTCTCCTTGTTTAAAATAAGCACAGTGACTCGCCTATTTCCCTCCACTGCCGTGGAAAGAAGCAGCAGCTTAGACAGGAAGCTCCGTGGCCTTGGCACCCCATGGCAGGGATCCTGGAAGGCAGCCTTGATGCAGGAAGCACTGGCTGATGGACTAATCTTATTCAGGTCCCTGAACAAGTGCCTTCTAGGCTCACTCCTGCACAGCTGTGTTTGCCTCTGAACCATCACCAGCTGGACTGAACAGGCCATCCAGCAAAGGTTATACAAGGGGCATCAGCAAGATTGGAATTTACATTCAAGGAGGGGAGAGAATGACCCTCATGATTATTAAGATAGCATCATTAAACAAAGGAAAAAGAAAGCAACAAAAACACTTTGCAGTGTAACAGGGCGGCCAGAGGGTTGTGGGATCGATTCCAGGCTTCCCCAGACTACATGCCGAAGTGTCCTTGGGCAAGACACTGAACCCCAAGTTGCCTCCCGATGTGCTCATCGGGGTATGAATGTGTGTGCGACTGGGTGAATGTGATATGTAGTGTAAAGCGCTTTGAGCGGTTAGTATGACTGGAAAAGCGTTATATAAGTACAGTCCATTTACCATTTAACAGCTCCCCCCCATTCATTGACATAATGTATTCCCTAGCCCCTTACCCTAACCCTAACCACCACAACTGATTGCCTATACCTAACCCTAACCAAAACCTAATTGTAACTTAATTTCTAAAACCTAATCTTGACCCTCAAAACGGGGTTCGAACCCGTGGGGACCAGGAAAATGTCCCCACGAGGGCAAGACGTCCCCACGGTGATGGTAAAAATCTGGAACATGGTCCCCACAATGTTGCAAAAACATGCCCACACACACCCATGCACACACATGTTAAGGACAACTTATAAAGGTAAATTATAAGTTTATAAGTTGGTGGTGCCAAAACATTTTCCTATTCTGTCGAGCTTTTTAAACAAAATAGCCATAATAAAACAAAAAGCTAAAATTATTTGCATGTTAGCTTATTACCATGTGACACGTAGGAATTATTGCAGTGCAAAAGATGTCCACCAGGGGACAGAAGACATGTATTGTATAGTGAGTTGACGCAGTCTGTCACAGAAACTGTATCAAATCATATATGCGGAGTGTTAAAGGGTTAAATAGGTTCTAGGTAAGAATTGATTTGGCTATCCACAGACAGAGAGCCATAATATTAAGAGACTTAAAATTTTTCTTCCAGCACACCTTCAACCCTCCATCTCGTGTCTTCTAAATTTTTCTAAATGACCACACTACAGGAGGATAGTGTCTCTTCTAAAAAACAGAATTTGTGTAAATGGGGCTGTTTGCAGCTCAACTGGGTGAGCAGTTGTACAGGCTCTAGGTCCTCAGTGCAGCCAGTCCAGGTTCAAGTCTTTGCCTCGTGCCTTTAATTAGGTACCATTCCCTGCACTCTGACCCCCTTTCCTGCCCAGCTACCGGCAAATAAAGGTCACAACTGCAAATACGGTTTTAGAAAAAGGTGTGAATACAGTCTACTTTTTAAATTGCCATTTTTTAACACTAGAAAATAAACCCTAAACTTAATCCACTCTGCAATAGGGACCATTGTTTCAGTCGATGTAATGGGTGTTAATGAACAGTAATAAAAGTTCTGATCCTATGATTTTTTTAATCCAATAGTTGGATTGGTGAAACAGTTAGGAGACACATACAGCTCTAAAACCATGGGCATGTTGGGGTATATAGCTTTTGGTATAAAGGTATTCATGAAACCAACAATACAAGACTTTCCCAAAGCATTTCTTTAAAATCTATTTACTCTGGTTTACATAATAGATATTTGTAGATAATAAACTTAAATTTGGGTCACCATGTTAGAGAAAATCCTGGCATTGGATAGTTTGTCTGTTACACCATCTCTAATATATCCCAATTATGAATCTGGTCCAGCTGTGTCAGCACATACGCACTGCCTCATTAATTAATATCACAGAGCAGTTTTGAACATTTCTCCTCTATGCTACATCAAGCCAAAGTCAAGAGGACCACATTTCCACAAGCAAAACAGGATGAAAACTTAATGATTATTCTTATACCTGAGACCAATTCCACAGCTGTAATTACTCATTTAATGAGACAAACTCTGCAGTAATAGGCAAAAGTTGTGATACTTACATGAAAAGGCTTGGGGGGGAGAGCCCTCAGAAGCTGAAGTGAGTTGTAACCTGCTTAGCTGTCACTGACAGCAGCCTCTCCACATAACAAGACTGTGGCTTGTTATGCTAATTGTACTATATATCCAAGTGTGGGAAACCAAAAGGTTTTACTGTCAAAGCCAGGGCTTGTCTGTGTGAATTCATTTTAAATAATCAACACACTCTGTCACATATACTGAGTCACAGTAGT